>VBSM01000483.1:12516811-12568931 GCA_008086735.1 Cheirogaleus medius
TGTTGCTGCTGTGATTGCCTTTGGGGTCTTCTTCATAAATTCTTTGCCTAGTCTTTTTAAACAAGGCCTGTATTCTACTTTTGGCTGAGCCCCTGCCATTGCACGATATGCATCTACTTGGGACTCATATCACTCATTTGTGATGCTCGTCTGGCCCCTATAGATGTATGAATGTGAGATCCATGCTTTAAACCTCAGCTGATGGGATTTGTCTTTGAAGTAAGTAGTAAAGCCAGGCTTGCTTATTTAGTCTTAGCCTAGGATGATTGCAACTTAATGGACTAATGGTTTTTAATGTCTAGTCATCAGTCCTGGTGTCTGAGCTCTAGGTATTGATTTATGTCAGCAAAACACACAGAGGCATATATATAAACAAACATACACCCCTAACCAGACTAGACAATGAACAGGACCCCCCTTTTCTGTGTGTGAAGGCCATTAAGCAGACTAAATTATTTATTCATTTACTGATACAGTCTCTCAAAACTGTTATTAAGTACCAATCATGAGCCAAGAAGTCAGCTATTTTCTAGACTTACAAAAGTAAACAAGATACATATACTTGACTCCCTTATAGAGTTTAAAATCTGGAAGGGGAGCAGACAGCTTAACAATTAGAGCAGTGCTGTGCTCTGAGCATGCCAAGATGCTATGGTATTCACAGCCAAGGGAATGGCCTTGAGTGCTAGGGTCTGAGAGTGTTAGCCAGGCACAGAGGAGCGGGAAAAGACATTTAAATGTGGAGAATTACATTTGTGAAGTTTGGAAATGTGAAAGCATGAGGTTTGGGGAAAACTGAAGGAAATCCCCTGTGACTATAACAGAAGACAGGAGTAAAGGTTGAGAGATAAGGCTGAGAGGAGGACAAAGGCCAGTCTTGAAGGATCATGTGAGCCATTTTATTGGATTTGGATCTTATCCCATGTGCAACAGGAGCCACCAAATGGCTTTCATTTGGAAACATTATTAGATTTCTATTCAGGAAGATCACTCAAGTTGCACTGTGGAGAGTATATACCAAGGAGTAAAGCTGGCAGCATGGAGATACTATCTAACACAGCGTACTAAGTGCTTAGCTACTTACCGTCGTTGTGACATGGCCTGGTACATTAGCTCATTTAGTTATTACAATAGTCCTGTGAGGCTGGGCTTTATAATTATCCCAGTTGTGAAGATAAAGAGATGAAAGATTAGAGACATTAAGTAGCACAACGAGTAAGTGGCAGAGGTAGAATTCAATCCTTGCCTGAAAAGCTCTTGCTCTTAAACCATTAGGCTACAGTACCTCCAATTGCAGTTTTCCAGGAGTGAGTGACACATGGCGAAGGGTATTAAAATGGGCTGAAAAGAAGTAATCTGGCCTTGGAAGTAAGAAAAATATGATTGATTTTGTGTGTGTGGTTTGGGGGTGGGGATGAGTAGGAGGCTTGGCAGGAAGAGAAGGATAATATTTAAGCTTTTTACCAGATCAACTAAGTTGATGGCATCTATCATTCACTGAGATACATAAAAAGGAAGAATCAGTCTATAGGAGGAGACAAATTCAGTGAATGTTTTGTATTTAAGGCTCATGGGCACACATATAGGAGCTGCCCACCACAGAAGCATGGTCTGGATTAGCAACAGAGAACTGACGGTGCTAAACATCAAGGTAGCCACCTCATTCAGAGCAATGTCAGACATTTCCCAGGAAATATGTTTGGCTTGGGAACAAAATATGACCTGGAAGAAGCAACAGTTTAAGAGAAGTCAGAGGAGGAAAGAGCCAGCGGAAGAGATTGAGAACAAGGATCAGAGGGACACTCAAGGGAGAGTGGTGATTTTCAAGAAGCAGATAATGGACAATAACAATAAATGTTTCTGAAGTGCTAAATAAGATAGAAACTGGGGATTTATTAGATTTAGTGATTAGTCAAGTGACAAAGTGATGGTTAGGAGGACACTTATCAGGGAAGGTAAGGGCAGAAGCAGGATTACCAAGGATCAAAGAATGAGTAGAGGTGAGAAGTTTATAAAGAATTGACATTTATTTCAAGAGGTTTGCGAACTGAAAGAATAAGCTCAGTGACCATCAGGACCAAGGAGTTGAGGGAGAGTTGTTCTGGTCATTTGTTAAGAAAAAAGGAATTTTCAGCATGTTTACCTGGTCACAGAGAAAAGTGAATAGAAAAGAAAGTGAAAGATGTAGGGAAGAAGGACATGTAAGTGACAGAGCTTCTTTAAGGGAAGTCATACAGAGCATTGGTGGAAAATTAACTTTAAATTTAATTTTCCCCCAGTGATAGAAGGAAAGAGGAAGAAAAAATATGTGTAGAAACCTGTAAATGTGTAAGTTTTGTGGCAAGAAGTTAAGGGAATTCTATTTGTTCTGTGAAGTCATGAAGGCCATATATGTCTTGGTTATACAGGATTTAAATAAAGTAAACGTCTCAAGGAGTAGTTTTTATCAAATTCTATCTAATTCGTGTATCATTGCACTCACCGTTATATAACTGAATGCAATTAAATTTTTTATAGCAAAATTCTTATGGCAGAACTTCTCCACTGATTTATTGCTGAAAATTAGCTCTCTCAAAATGTTTTTTTTTTTTTTTTTTTGAGACAGAGTCTCACACTGTTGCTCGGGCTAGAGTGCCGTGGCGTCAGCCTAGCTCACAGCAACCTCAAACTCCTGGGCTCAAGCAATCCTTCTGCCTCAGCCTCCCGAGTAGCTGGGACTACAGACATGCGCCACCATGCCCGGCTAACTTTTTCTATATTTTCGTTGGCCAATTAATTTCTTTCTATTTTTAGTAGAGACGGGGTCTGGCTCTGGCTCAGGCTGGTCTCAAACACCTGAGCTCAAACGATCCTCCCTCCTCGGCCTCTCAGAGTGCTAGGATTACAGGCGTGAGCCACCGCGCCCGGCCTTCAAAATGTTTTCAATGTGTTATTTTATCATCTCCACTCTGTATCTCCCCCTCCCCCATCATGCCTCAGATCGTTTTGTTTTGTTTTCAAAAGTTTGCTTCATAGTGTTCTGGAACAAGTTCCTGTGGTTTGTCCATTGTGATCTCCTTATGTTGCCATCCTGCTGCATCCTGTGTTGCTGGTGAGGCCTGGGTTTGTCTGCTCCACGAAGCACAGCTCATTCTATTAGATATTCCTACTGATGCACCCTCATTGGCTTCGAAGAGTGGTACTAGCCTCCCTCTGATCCAAGGTCAGTCCTTGCTCTTGGCTAGTTAAATGCCAGATTGTGGAGACACCATCTCCTTCCACACCATGAAGAAAATGTTCTCTTATTGGGCTGCCCTGAATGGTACAGCTCCAGAAATTGGCCACTCTTCTGAGTTGCTTGTCTGGTAATGCTGGAAAAAGGCAAAGACTGTGTGATTCCCTTCCCTTGCAGGCTGAGAAAGCTTACTTTCACTACTGGAATGTGTCTGGTCTCCTTTATGTATCCGAGGATGGTACCAATGCACTCTGTCCTCTGAGAGAGGAGCCCCTTTTTATTCCAGAATGAACTAATTCTTAGGAATGTTAATTATTGCAATGCTCATTCTTTCAGGGATGATGGGACATGCTGTAGTAAGTTAAACTACTCCAGAGAAAACAAGCTATATATTTATATACCTACAAACACCAAACCCTCTGCATCAAACCCTGTGCTGATTTGTTTAATGGGACTCACTGGACTGATACTACATTTGGGAGCACATTTTACTTCTGTGATCCTGAAGTTCTTATTCTCCCTAGCCTTCCAAACACTCTGTTAAAGGCTGACTCTGCCATCTTCTACCCTCATAAAGTCCCCTTAGCAGTAAATCTGGCCATAATAGTATTATGTCCCAACCATTTAATCCAACTAGCTGCAAAATGTATTATTGTTATTGTAAGGTATTTGCTCATCTTTAGTAAAAACGGGGAACTGTTTATTAATTAAAAATTCTAATATTTCAAATACAGATTTGTTGTTTGGAGAAAGTGGCTGTGTTTGGAAGGGCCAATAAGACAGTGGCCCCTTTATGAAACTGCTTGAATTTAAACTGTCTCCAGCTGCAGAGTTTGTACAATCACTTCTGTCACAGTTTGGAAGTTGAGGACATTACGAAGGTCTCACTTATGTTAACTAAAGGATAGAAGTGTCCTTGAAAGTCTCATAAAGAGAGCAGGAAAGACAGAGTAAGAGGCCTTGTACCAAGTTTTTTCCACGAACCTTCCTTTTTAATCATTATATATTATTATCTTCCTCTTGCAAGGGAGGGAATCAATGCTAAAAAAAATAAGTAACTATCTCAAAATGACACAGCTGACAAATTTCTGAACCAGGCTTAAGCCCACAGCTTTATGATTCCAACGCAAATGCTCTAGATATACCAGTGAACTAGCCCCCACGACAAGAATAGATATCAGTACTTCTTGATAAAAAGACCTTCACTGTCATCTAACTTTAGATGAAGTAAGCACCAAAGTCAGTAAATCTATGGGACCAAATAAGAGGGATTTTTTTTTGCAGATATCAATCTTTATCCAAAAAATATGATAGTTTGCCAATCCAAAGTAAATTCAAAGGCCATGTCTTTAAACCACCATCTATTTAAAATTTTTAATTATTATACATTTCAGAATGAATAATTTGAATTTCTGGATATGATATAATATGGTATAAAGAAGAGTAGATCATTTTTACAATGGCCCCATCAATAAGAGTTCTGTGAACCACATACATAAAATAAACTGTACCCAATGCCTATATGGAGTGTCTCGTGTCTAACAGAGAATAATTTTATTAAAAAAAAACAAAACTACTAAAGCTTAAAGAGGTCAAAGCTATGAAAAAACAGAAAAAGTGACAGGTGATACGTGTGGAGTTACAAGTTAGAAATATCTCGAATTGGTAGGACTGCTAATAAGTCTCTCAGACTCTGCACTTAGGCTTGACTTGGACAAGCTTCATTGTGAATGGGAGCCTAACACTTTTCAATAATCTGATTTCATTTAGTTCATTTTTTATTGAATAATCATAATAGCTAGTACTTTTAACTAAATTTCTAGTACTCTCATATTTATATACTAGTGTATCTCGTATGCTAACATAGATATCAAAATATCTAGTATATTTGAGTAAATGTAAACATTCCTTGTATTTAGTCAAGTTGGAGGAATTGATATTGTTCACTGTCAACTTATCTGTGTTTATCTGATAGACATTTAAAAGGGCAGGATCAGATTTTGAGCCTCTCCATAGATGACTCCATTCTGTGCACATCAGGGTAGAGGTACTAAACCCTGACTCTTGGGAACTTTGAATATAAGCAATGATCCAGCAAGGTATCTAGTAGGATAAATGGTAACTTTCCAACTAGCATTCAAAACAAGATCCACAATTTCATATGTGTCAACATATATTTGGTGAAATAGAAATAAGCTCAAACTGTCACCAAGCAAGGCAAACCCTTTTTCCTTTCCATGAAAACTTCCCTTTTTTTTTTTCCCCACTGCTCAATGCTTCTTGCTACCATTTTTCATTTTCAGAGTGTTTCTGATGGTCATTTCAGCCTGATTGCACCTGTTGGGATGTGGCTGCCCTCCAGGTGATTGGATCTGTGTGGCCTAGAGTTCACCTTCCTCATTTTCTTGGCTATACTACATCACTTCCTCTCTCCCTTTTATGGTATCTCCTTCTGTGCACAGTGTGCGAGGAGGGAGTGTCCACTAACCACTATGGAAACGAATGATTGTGATATCCTCTCCTCTTGCCTTGGAATAGTCTGAGGTAATTATGGCATAGCTTGGTTATCATCTGAATTTTCCTGAAATGTCCATGTAGAGGCTGTGCCAGCAGTGGCATGCAGACCAGATTGTTCTTGCAGTGTGACCTTCTGTGATTCCTGCTACCTTCCTGGGGCTCCCTTCTTCCCACCAGTTCTCAAAGACTGGATCTCTAGCCTCCCATCAGCCCTGATATCTTCCCAACAAATTCCCTTCTTGCTTAAACAGAGCTAGAGCCAATTTCTGTTGTTTTCAATCTATAGCTCTGACTGATATGTGATCTTAACTGTAGCAAGTTCTTAATGTTTAAATCATCTAAATAATTGTAAAATATCAACAGTTTGCAATATTTTAGATACAACATTAACTAAGTATTCTTGACCCAGATAGTTGTTGTATTAAAAACTGGCATTAAAATATAAATTTAAGATATTTCACTGATGCATAAACACAAAACCACACATACTTTCACAGAAAGGTCATGTGACCTGCTTCTAAGAAAAGATTATAATCTGAGGTAGGAAAAGCACCTGCTGCAAGAATAAAAAATTTAGTTCCAAGCAAATGAGCCAGGGCAAAAACAAAAGAATAAAAATGTGAGCAAATGTATGATAACTAGCTGTTTTCTTAAAAAAGAATGCTCTTATTTAAAAAGAATAAAGAATGAAGGGGTTAATAGAATTTGGAACAGATACTTGGAAGAAGATAAGAAATTATTTATCCTACTATGGGAAGAAATATAGAAATAGAATTCTATAGGAATCAGACTGATTGGTTCCATCGTTGAAGATATGACTCTCTATGGGTCGAGTTGAAGGAATGCCAGATACACCACAAAGAAGAATTATTAAAGCCACGTTTAACTCAGTATTGTGCTTTTATGGGAAAGAGAAGCCATAAAGTCTGTCCGATTAGTGCTCTTATTTTTTAAGTTAAATTTGATGCCTCTATTTTAAATAATAAAAGGTTATTTTCATATTCACCCATGAACTGATATCAAATTCCTCAGCCTTGGAAGTTTTTTTTGTTTGTTTGTTTTTTACCTTTCTTATGGTTCTAGAAGTTACTATGTGGCTTCATCGTGAGCACAGGCTAAAGGCATTCTCTGACCCTTGCATCCTTTCTTAGCTGGAGAGGTGAATCACTATTCGTTTGCTGGAAACTTTACTGATTGGTTAGCTGTTAGGTCATGGTTGCATGACCACCACTGGTTAGACATCAAGGATGCCATTGGTGATAAGACAGCAGACTTTTTGATAGAGTGAAGAGTGGAAAAGCTTGACTGGAGTGGTTTCAAGAAAAAATTGGAAAAGAAAATTTGAGGACCAAGAGTACAGGCAAATCTAGCAAGATGTTTTACTGTTTAGACAGGGAGAGGAGGAGGGTGATTGTTGAAGAAAGTATTTTTTGTCTTGTTTTTTAAGCTGGGAGAAATAAGAGCCTGTTTGTATACTGATAAAAAGGAACTAGTGGAGAGGGGGAAACTGTGTTGGAAACAAAAGGGACAAATGTTAAATTATGCTCTTGAGTAGGTAAAAGGGGTTGAAATCTAATGTACAAGTAGAAGGGCTGGCTTTAGCCAAGCATGTATAGAGTTCAGTCATAATAATGGAGAAGAGGAAGAATACATAGGTACAGATGAAGTTAAAAGGGTAGATGTTGTATACCTTCTGATGAAAGCTTGCATAGCTTCTGATTGCTTACATTTTCTTGTTGAAATAGGAAGCAAGGTTGTCAGAGAGGCATAGGATGGAGGAGGTTTCAGACATTTAATAGGAGATATAGATATGCAATAGTCCTGAGGCATGTTGAAGAGTGAATGGACCAGGAATATATAGTATGATTGCCAGGCTTAAAAGCCACTGAGGATGGAGATCATGGATATAAAGTGACACCTGTCAGCATGGTTATATTTTCTCCAGATACATTCAACTGCACAGTAGAAGGACAGAGTAGGGGAAGACTTGCTTTTACCAAGTGCATGATTTTCCCAAGTGAGTATGATGAAGTGCAAGAGAGTCAAGGTAGTTTGGGGTGTAATTAAGTGGCTGAATGCAATGAACAACCATGAATGGTTGGGTAAGAACGGAAATGAGGAGAGGAGGAGAGAAGGTATGTTGAAAAGGTGATTGTTCAGTGGATTATAGATGTCAGGGACCAAGCTGAGCTGGAGAGGGCTGAGCTGAGCTGCCAGGTGTCAGATAGCTGATTAAGACAATAAGCCAAAGTGAAAGTAACAGTGGAGCATTCACTTGCTCACTGTGATAGTGTAAGTAAGAGGCTAAACCAGAGGAGGCACTGACCACTCCACCAACCCCACACCGCTGCACCACAGAGATCTGTTTTTCTAATGAAACAGTGCTGGATAAGGGTCAGGTAGATTAACACAGATGTTGGGAATCACTTTACTGCCAAGGGAGGCCCGAATAATAGGCTCCTTTAATTTCATGTACCCAGGAACCCAGGAGAAAGGGTGAAAAAGAAAGGGTAGGAGTGAAAAACTACTATAGAGTCAGAGTGGAGAAAAGTGTCTTCAAGGTTCCTTTTCTACTCTACCAATAAGAAATTCTCAGCAGAGATTCCAGAAGGCCTTTGCCAAAAGTTCCTGATAAAGAGGCCGCATTCCGAGCTAAGAATGGGGTTGTGCATAGGAGCATGGCTAGCCCTGGGGGCCTGAGTCCCTGACGGCAATGCCCTTCAGCAGTGCACCAGCTGCACACCAAGTGTGGTATGGCCAGGACAGCCATAAGGTAGTCTGCCTCTTAGGTAGTCTATATAGTTGCATAAAGTTAAGCCTGAAAGATCACACCTAAGTTTTCAGCCAGAAGCTGGATTCCTCCGTAGATACTGATGCAGTCTAAAGATTGTTGGACACAGAGAGTGAGTTAGAAAAATTGGGAGGTGAGATTCTTACAATTAAGATCTGGAGAAGGGGGATGGTCATGCCTGAGGCTCTGCCTCAAGGGGGGAGTGGGGGGAAGGGCAACATACGTAACCTTAATATTTGTACCCCCATAATATGCTGAAATAAAAAAAAATAAAAAAATAAAAAAGATCTGGAGAAAACCTGGATATTGGTAATGACAAGATCTAGAGTCTGGTAAAGAAAATGAATAGTCCTAATAAGGTGGAAAAAATCATTTAAGATACAAGACAGGATCATATCCATGAAAATTAAAATTTCAAACAGTTATGATGAGAATAATGCTGGAAGGATAAATGATGATAAATGATAAAGGATAAAGCTTTCAGTGCTAAGGTTTAAAAATTTATCTCATTTGTCTGTTTTTCCATGAAAAATAGTTTATGAAAACTTTATTGATTTCAAAGCAATCAAAATGATGGATTTGTATCAGGAATTTTTTTTTAAGTTGTAAGATCTGTAAATGCATTGTTTTCTTTTACTGATAGGACATGTTCATTCTAAGAGTAGCCCTTATAAGATGGCTGTGGTTGCTAATCTTGATTAAAACCAAGATTCATTTTAGCCTGAGTTTTTAATAAACCGACCAGAATTTTAACAACCTGTCTTTATACACTATTCTCTTTGTAAATTCAAGCATGTGTCACATTCTAAGAAGCTCATCTTAAATTATATAGCCCTTTATTTTGTTAAATATTCAGTGTTCTGGGAATTTGAAATTCTCCAATGGAATGTTTAAAATTCTGAGTTTATCTGATAAGGATGTTATTATTGTTATTTGCATATGAATGCAGGAGCAAAAAGGGATTTAAGTAAGTCAGTACCTAGGAAGTGATTTGTAATGTCTTGTCTTGTCCCTATATAAGAACTTTTACCTATGCCAGATGATCTAAGATTTATACCTAAGCCAATTTAGGGATCTGGATATGTTTAACAAATGAAATTGGGAAATTCTCATGGCTGCATTGTCTTCTATTCCTTGCACATTGCTTACTTTTGTCTGCTGCTTTCTTGTAGGTTCTCAGTATATGTTCTGATCATATAAAGCAATGAAAAGCAGTAAGCTTTTGTCTTTTGTCTTAGTGGGCTTGGAAACCCACTAAGAATACAGTGTCCAAACCTTTTTCAGTGAAGATTGATTGACAGTTTTATCTAATTGGATGAGATTTTTAAGAGAAGATTAATAGAACATTATCATTCATGTGATTAAAACCTACTTCCAGAAATAATAAACCTGGCTTATCTATTTTGACAGAGTATTATTTTGGTTTATTCACTCATGTATAAATAATTCACTTTCACAGTTGATACCAGACTCTTTCTTTTTATTGATGACACCTCAGTAAGTTAGGTGGCTTTTCCAGGAGTAACGTTGATGTCATTGGTGGAGATTAAGTAAAGCCTAACAGTATCGAAAGGAAGGATGATATTGGGGTACTTGCGTTATGTTCAGTCACAAATGTATTTTCATTAGAAATAGATTATTTAAATGTCTCCTTTTCTTGGAAAATATGAAGCATTGTACAATAGATAATTTAATAACAACTTAGGCTGCTTGCAATTGACATCAACATGCATAAGATGTGATTGCAAGAACTTTTTCAATTTCATCATTTGGGTAATAAACTATAACTGACGTATTTTCAAACTAACAGAAAGTAAAAGCTTGCCAACTTCTCTATTGTGTTTCACTCTCTCCAACTTACCATTCTTAGAATAAATGCATACAGTGGAGTGTGTTGGGCTGCACACTGAGGTTTTATCTACTTCTTTGTTGGGGGAAAGTACTTTTATAAAAACAAGTAAAACATGCAAAAGGAAGTAATATAATAAGTAATTTTACAATAAAAGAATAGAACTGTAAACCTACTTTTTCCTGGACACCCTTAGTGTTATCCAATTTGCCTCCTTACTGAGCCCCTCAACTGGCTGGCTGTAAAAGGGTTGGTGAATTCATTTTCTGGGCCTCATTGTCTCTTCTGAAGGGAGAGGGATGAATTAGAGAATCGGAGACACCCCCCACCCATTCCAATTTACAATCTATGAAGAGTTACAAAGTGTTTTCAAAATAGATTGATACTGGGTCTTCACACAAAAAAGAAACCTTATGGGCCATGTAAAATTATTTCTTTGTCCCACTAAAGATTTCTATTCAAACTCCATAGATAAAACAATCAGATTGGGTTCTTGCATAGGAGCCAAGGAAAACTTTCCCTTAAACCTCTATAGTTTTGCTGAAAAATTGAATGACAAAAGGCAGATTAATTGGGGTAAAGTTCCTTGTGCTCCTTCATTCACCTGCCTTATTGTTACTTTAAATAGATGCCTAGAAATAAATAAATAAAAACATACTGAAGCAGAAATAAATATTGAAGACCAAAAAATATAGAATATAAATAGGATACCATTTTATAATTTTCCACTTTCTATTTGCTGACAAGATTTACAGTCAACCTAAAAATGTTCTTGGATTAAATTTATCAATTGGCTTTCCTTTAACATTATTGAAAAATGTACTCACTTTTACCATGTACAGGGAGGAGACCAACTAAAGGCCCTCAGGAAAATATTTTCTATACTAGGAGCAAAAACTTAAGAGAAGCCACTTTCTTGTTTAAAAACACTATATTTCATATTGGTCCAGTAATAAAATAGGGTCTTATGGGGCAGGCAGGAGGAACAGTATTCACATCCATAAAGTAAAGGGTATTTTCAAAAATTGCAACACAAGTTATTGTGCCTAGACACCTTTTTAATTACCCACTTTGAATGTTAATAATAACACCTATGCTTGTGTAGTAAAAAATATAAAGTTATGTATAAACTGTACAAAGCATTATGTGACAAAATAAGTTCCATTATGGAGACATCAAAATCACTGAACCGTTTTTCAGGGTTGCACAAAGATATAAAGGTCTAAAACTGAGGTTCAACAATGACCAGGAACTCAGAAGTCCTGAACATGGAGCTAACATGGAACATGGAACAGTTCTGGCAAAGTTGAAGCTTGGTTTCTGTTAGCCAGAATCCCAAAACAAATAATTCTGCTAAATTGAATAGCTATTTTGTTTCCCTAAAAATAAATTTTTAAATAAGTTAATATATAGAAGTAAATTTTAATAATGCTGAAGACATTCTTTACCATGTAAAAGATCTAAATGTCTTTTAGTTCTTAATATGGTTTTTAAGCAAAAGATCAAGTATAATGCAGCTATCACTCTCCTGATGCACTTGTAAAATTAAGTAATTCAAACTTAAAATAATCCACACTTAAAGCTACTGAAACTTTATTCTGAGCCTTGATAGGAATGTGGCTACACAGCCTGAATCATACAGCATGCAACTGCCACTTCCTTTTTTTTTCCCTATAAATAATTCAGATCAAAGGGCACCAAGATAAGACTCCCTAAGATCACTGCCCCTCCTCACAGAAAGTAATCTTAAGAAAGTAATCTTCCTTGGAATGTAGCAATCTGTAACCTATTAAAGCTCTGGGGTATATGCACTGGTCTTGAGTGGAAAATGTTATAATCCTGCTAAAATTTCTACATAAGTGGAACCTTAACTTTTCCACTTTGGAATATTGACCCCATTCATTTAGAGTCAATGTTTCCAGGTGGCCATCTTCAAGCTTTGTGCTCAAATAAACTCTATACTTCATAATATTTTTCTGAATCTCATTTCTTAAGGTTGACATTTTATAAATTATTAGTTTATTTTTATAATACTCGTGCAGTTCTATGGTGTAAGTAATTGGTTGAAATAAAAATAAGATGTTATAGCATGTTATTAGTAGCATGCCTCAAAGACAGGAACCTATCCAACAGATATGATTTAATAAACTGTAATGGAATTTAAATCAGTTATGTAGTACGCATTAAGACAGCAACTGTGCTCTGTCTAGCACAACACTAAGTCATCTACAACCAAATTACAGTTGTTGGGTATAGGGCTCATGGCAATGTTTTTTATCAGGATGTTGTAGCACAAGGGACAGGATAGGCCAGAAGGAATGAAAACCTAGACACTGATCAGGTGAGAGGTCAAGTTCCAAGAGAGCCAGCTGGGACCATGAGAATTAGACAGGTGCCCCTGGGTCGAGCAGTAAGGAGGCAAATTGGATAACACTAAGGGTGTCCAGGAAAAAATAGGTTTATAGTTCCATTATTTTATTGTAAAATTACTTATTATATTACTTCCTTTTGCATGTTTTACTTGTTTTTATAAAAGTACTTTCCCCAACAAAGAAGTAAGTAGATAAAACCTCAGTGTGCAGCCCAACACACTCCATTGTATGCATTTATTCTAAGAATGGTAAATTGGAGAGAGTGAAACACAATAGAGAAGTTGGCAAGCTTTTACATTCTGTTAGTTTGAAAATATGTCAGTTATAGTTTATTACCAGAAAATGAAGAACCCGCCTGGCCTGCCAATGGTCAGTGGAAGAGTCAGAGTGGAACTCAAGCCTTTTGTTTCTCCCCCTGCATTTTTGATGTGGAGCTTCTGTAACAAAGTAGTCATCCCTTCTCCCATAGATATGGAAGAGAAATATTGACAGTGGGAATATGTAACAGAGGAAATGACCTAAAGAAGTGGCAAAAATATTTTTGTCTCTTTAAAACATCCTCCACTCCTTTTTGAGAAGTAAAACCTGTATCCCTGCCTCAGGCCGGTGGTAGGGAGAGGCAGGGAAATGTCTTTTGTTCTTTGTGCTAGAGAAGATGGCTCAGCCTTGACTGGCAGAGGAAGGTCCTGGGTGGAGGTTATGGGATTGTTATCAAGGAGATGGGACAATTAGGATCACCAACTATAGCTGAAAAGCAATTGCCTGAACCTGAGAACCCACACCTTAAAAGCTCTGTATTTCTGCTTATTATGGATGATGGCATTTCAGACAGAAGTCTCTATCCTCATTTGCCAGCAAATTAATAAAACTTCTCTCTCCTTCTCCTCAAACCACTTGTTCTCCTTCTGATGTGGCCTCAAGGACAAGTGCTGAGCTTTCAGTAACACTTCTAGGTATCCTAGAAGGGGAAGCAAGAACAAAGAAGTCTTTGTAGTCCAAGGTCAACAGTTTAAGGATTTTGCAGTCATAAGTATCCAGCTCACATTCTGTTTTATGAGTTAGCCCAAGGAAATACAGAGAAGAGAGAAAGCAAGTAGATCATTCAGTAGTCAGGAGAAATTGAGGATATCTGAGTCAGGTAACTAGGATTCTGAATTCGTGTTCTTTCTAAATCTGGATTGTCGATGGATAAGTAGGCTCCATTTTATTAATGACTTTGAGACACAGGATATATTTTTTCAATGGTCTTCATTCCTTTGCTTGTTTCTTATAAATGTATGTCATGGTTTAACCATATATTAATCAGGGGAAGTTTTTCCAGTAGCATATGTTTTCAAAACACAGGCCTTGTGGCATATATCATATTACATGAGTCCTGAGACACTAAAATTAAAAGAAAAACAAAACAGAAACAAAAACTTTGCCCTTCCAGGCATTTTGGACCCACTGTTCTTTGCTTTTTCCATAATACTGCAAATTCACATTCAAGTGTCAGTGTAAGAAGGGCTATCATTACCCTCTGAGTTTTTTTCCACTGGATGTTTAGAGTTTGCTAGAAAACATGGTGACAGTTGCAGCTAAAGGATACTGTTGAGATGAGAAGGAAAAAAACCCACTGGAGGGCTGAGATGTGCTTAGAGCTTCATGGTCTTGTGGTGGTAGATTTAAACAGATGTTTCCCACCGAGTTCTTAGCTCTGTGGAGTCTTGGAGGTCAGCTGATCATCACAGGCTGGATCATACACTTTATGGGAACTCAGAATTATATTCAGAACTTGAAACAACAGTGTGAAAAAAAGAGGAGTTGCTTTCTATAAACAGCTTCTGGGTGTGCTTTTCTAAAAATAGCTGGAGGGAAAAGGTCCTAGACTCTGGTTTCCAGTTTCTGGAGGTGGGTGAGGAGGGAGGTGCTGGGAGTCCTCAGGACTTATTTCTAACCCCTTGCTGTGCTGTACAAAGAGGTCGATTTCACTATTCACTGGGATAGAAAAGTGGGCATTGGGAGCCACTTTAAAAGTCTAAATTGGCTTTTCTAATGAAGTTGAAGGAGCCAGGGGACGTGCTCTTGGAGGACTGGGAGACAACCAGCTACAATTCCTTCTCTGGTTCTTTTTGCCAGTTCTCCAGCAGTTCCCTGCAGGGGAGCCCAGGTTTCTTTCAAGATTGTTTCAATGTTAAATTGACACTAAATCAAGAGCACAGTAAGCCCCAACCTAGTCTTTTTAAGTGAAGAAAATGTTGAAGGCAACCAGGTCTGCTGGGGGGAGCGGGTGCAGAAGCAGGGAGGCAGCAGATAAAACCAGGGAAGAGGGTGGGGAGTCAAAATTAAAAGACTTTTACATTTATTTCAAAATATTTTATCTGTACTCATAGGTCTTTTTCTTACTGCATCCTCTAGTTTTATTTGTTTTATATGATGAATACTTTCCCTAGTCCAAAATAACAAAAATTACCTTTGAAACATTTTTCTCCATGCTCTGTGCCTTTATCTACCTGCATGGCACCTTGTTGACTCAAGCTCTCAACCAGTGTCTTCGTGCTTTGCAGCACACCTTAGTCATATATTCATGGATCAATAAAAGATGCCGTATGGTGTTTTAAAAGGATGTTAAGAATCAGATCCTGACTTGAAGTCATGGTGTTGGTTGATGGTGACTAAATCTCTCTCTCTCTCTCTCTCTCTTTTTTTTTTTGCAAAATATAGCTAAACATGTCACTTACTTGCTTAATAAAATGTCAAAGCAATTTACAGAACAGTGCATCATGGTAAAGACTATTAAATCTACAAATGCCAATTTATTTTGTTATACAGACAATAGTTGCCATCTAGCTAGCTAGCTATCATTTTGCAGGGTAAGGAAAGTTCATTTGACTTTTAAAATTGCATGAAACCAGAATTTAGTATTTAGTGGTGCACCTAGTTCTATACAAAAAGAGGAAGATAAATCTCATTTTTAAAAGAATTAGTCAGTTGTGCATGAATATATTCATTTATATATTGCAGAATTTGTTTACTCACAAAAGTTTATCTCTAAAAAGTATAAGAACTTTTTTAATACTTTAAAACGTGAAATGTATTTTGTGGGCCATTCTATACCATCAACTTAGGATACTTCTTTAAGAAGTTTAACATCACATATCTTAAGAATTAACATCACTAGATAGAGAAATACTACTAGCTCTTCAAATATTTTGTGGCTTTTTGTCCCAAAATGGTTTAGAAACAGTTTTGGTAACTAACTCTGTTGAAAGAATCATCATTTTTTGTTTTAAACCTAACAAAATAGGTTACAATAGGCAATAAAACTGCCTGTTGAAAACATTCTTAACATATTTTTTGAGTAAGACATTGCGATTTTAGAAAATTGCATTTATTTCACAAATATTTATTGTCTGCCAGTGTGCTAAGACTTTCACGTGGTCCTGGGTACTAAGGAATCCTGTTTCTAAGGAATCCATAACAAATGAACATGTAAATCGATTGGTATGAGAGATTCGTTTCTCTTTAGTGGATATACAAGCTACAGCAGTGATGCAAAGGAGCACCATTAGCTTCTTGAGATGGTTTCAAGTTTCGTACAAGAAACAAGGGTACTCTTGCCTGCATCTTAAAGGAAGAATGTTTTCTAGATAAAAATGTTATAGGAAGGAATTTCAGAAAAAAACATGTGCAAAGTCATGGAGGCAAGAAATATCATAGTGTATTTTGGGGGACTATACATAGCCTCCCAGTGTTTCCTGAAGATGGCTCTCATTTCAGTATTCGTAAGGGAAACAAATTATATTGCCTATGGCAGATGAGATAGGAAGACAAGGAAATGGCCTTCAGTTAGCTACTAAAGAGCATGCGTGGCTTCATATTGATTACACAGTTGACTGTGGTGATGAAGGGAATCTGGAAAGTGTTATGAAGACAAAATTAAAATAACAATAATACTATAAGATTAAAAAAAAAGACAGATGGTGTGGAAGGGACAGTCATCTGCAGGAGAAGGTGGAGTGCGACTCTGCTATCTGTCCAGAGACTGGGGATCATGGGAAAATGAATATGGAGAGTAGTGCTGTGGGGGAGAGTTGCGTTTCTTTCAAGGCACAGAGTGAAGTTTAGTCAAGTCTGTCACAGTGGAACAAGGATTGCATAGGGCAGGGCAGAAAGGACTAGGTGAAAGAAGGAACACATGAAGGATGAGGGAGGGAGAGGGCAGAGATTGGTACGAAGTCAAAGACGGTGTCATCCTGACAATGCAGGTGGTGCCTGAGCCTGACAGGGATGAGAAGTTGGACTTTGGGTAAGCGTCTGGTGATTGAGTCAGTCCCTCAGCATCCATACTGCCTAGAGTGCTCAGCAAATATCTTCCATGTCATTCATAGTCACTGCGACTATGTCTTCTATTCCTGGTAACTTAAATGTGACAACCAATAGGCCGGGTGTTCTCCAGGCCTCCCACCTACCTGCTATTTCTGGCTGTCACCTCCCTGGCAGGCTTTGACCTGCAGAAACCTCATAACTCACAGGACTGGCCTAGCCCCAGGCTTTTGTTTTTCCTTCAAGGGTTTTCCTGAGGAAGGACTACTGGGTAAGAGAAAGAATTGGCAGTCTCACTAACCCTGCATCCTTTCTTGCTTTGAATCCTAGAAAGATTAAAGCTGAATATGTTTCCCAGCTCAACAACTCTGTAAGACCTTGTGCTATGTATTTCTTTGTGCACATCCTAGATGGAACATTATTTAATTACCTATGGTTTTTTTCACCTTTTCTTGATTTTTCTCATTGCATAATTTTGGGTTTTAATATTAGAGGTATTTTAGAAAGTTTTCTGTGTAACCCTTTTGGAATGAGTTGAAAATTAATAAGTAAAAATAATTAAAAAATCTTCTAATTCATGAGTCCTCAGGCATAATTTCCTAGTTCTTGGAGCACATTTCTGATTTCTTGTCAGTGGGTCAGTTTCATATGTTCTTTTGTCTGATGTTCTTTCTCATATTTTCTTTTAACAAAGGTTTATTTTTTTTCAAATTACAAATAGCATCTGAAACCCAAGAATAAATGAAGGTTATAATTTATAATTAAAGCCATTTTTCAAGTATGTTATCTGATCTTTGAAATGCATTTTATACTATGGAAGCTGTATAATATTTGAGGATGAAACTTAGCAGTGATGATAAAATTCAGAATACTTGATAGATAATGTCAAAGATTTAACAATATTTTGGGGATCGCTGCTGACCTTTCCTTTGCATTAAAATGGTGTGATGAGATTGTTACCCTGTGTTTAATTACTCAGTGTCCCTTTGATCCTTGACCTTGTCTGTACTCCAGCCTCCATTAGGAGTCCTTGTCTCTGAGTGTCAGAGCAGCTCACACATAAAGCCAGTTGGACTCTTGGCCTGGCCTCTCTACTTGGGCTTTTTCTCTTGGCTTTGACTCAACATACTACGATATATTGCTTATCCAAATTGACAGCCAAGGTTATTAGAATCAGTGTTTCTCCCTACTAAGGATTCTTAACCTATAATTGATGAGTTTTTGGCTTTGTCATTCCCTGCCTAAGCTTGTCTTAACTTTCACTTTTTGTTATTCAAGATCTTGACTATCAACCTACGTGTACCACTCTAGCATTTGAATTCTGGCTTTATACAGAATTGCACAAATCATTATGGGCCATTTAGGGAACTGAAACCATAGTCCTAGTGTCTTTGAAACATTTCCAGTCTCAATTCCAACCTGATTCTAGAATATGGAAAATCTGGGTGATAGCCTAGGGTTCAGGTGTATCCAATACTGCAAACAAGCCTTCTGGGCTTTGTGAGCTTTGTAGTTTGTTGTAAACATAAACAAATCTAGTTTTAGAAATCATATATGTTTTTTCTTTTTAGAGACAGAGTCTTGCACTGTCACCCAGGCTGTAGTGCAGTGGTGCAATCACAGCTCACTGCACCCTCAAACTCCTGGGCTCAAGTGATCCTCCTGCCTCAACTTCTAGAGTAGCTGGGATGTGACACCATGTGACACCATGCCCAGCCACCAAATAAAATATGTATTTAAAGCACATATATTCTATTTAGTCAATCTTTTGATTTTATTATATAGCTATGGATAATTTTATAGACTTACCTATTTAAGTCAGTTGTCTTGACACATTTAAAATGCGATGGTAAATAGAGGAACCTATTTGATTTTAGACGAAGTATAATTGATTTGGAAATTTAAAGATGACTTTACCTGGAGAATGTCAAACAAAAAAATAAAGATAACTTTAGGTTGGTAAAAAAAATTCTTGACCATTTGTATTTTTAGAAATGATTACAGGTAATAGAATTTCAGCAGATTGAAAGTAGATCATGTCAAAAACCATACTGCAAACCATGTCAAAAACCTTGCACCATGGAAGTCACTAAAATATTTATTGTTTATAAAACACTTTTTTCACCATTGAATAGTCTTTGAAATATTACTCGCAAAAAACGTCTCCCCAGTGAAGGATTATTCTAAAGCTCAATTGACTTTTTTTCCTCTTCTCTGCGGTCAGGGAGGATCTATAAAATGGTAAATATTCAAATGTTCTTCTTGTAAAGTACTATATATTTGGCTGTCTCAGGCAAGTATGGGACTGTGTTGGCAGAAGTCAGCTTCTGCTTATTAAGTAATATTGCTATGGCTTGTAAAATTGGGAAGCAGTGTATCTGAAGCTGCAGCACTCCTTTGATATATCACCGACTGTTATGCCTTTCAGAATTATTGAAGACATACTTAAGTCTGAATCAGGGAATAATGTCAGAGAAAATAAATATCTACTTTTTGGCAGCAGTTTAAAATATATTAAATTTTAGAAATGTTCAAAGTCACACATATGTTCTTTGATTTATTCCCTTTTATTAATATATAACCAGCACACAGTGTTCAAATGACCTTTTGAGGTTTGGATTATCACTCTGGCTAATTTTTTTGTAGTCTTGTGCCAATTTAGTCCAATTATAAGTTTGCCAAGTAATTAGTAATGTGGAAGTGCCTTTTTTCTTATACAGGAATAATGTGACCAAGGCATATTTAATTAAATATATTTTGGCTCTTCATTTAAAATCTGAAATGGCTGTGGCTAACTATCAAAGATACTTTTTTAAAAATAATATCCCTGAATACTCAGGAAAAATGCAATTAAATATTAATGGCATGTACTATGTCATAATTAAATTATCGACTTTTATTTTTAAATTACCTCCCGCTTTAAATTCTCAGGCATTTCTTAGTTTTATGGCTGTCGAGCTATTTGGGAGTTACAAGTAGTGGAGTTCTTTTGCCTCAGTAAGGGTGAGTGTTGGAGATAAGAGAAAATTTTATAGAAGACTTCCTTCATATCATCAACTTAGACTGATCTCCAGTCTGAGAATATTGTCATATTCATTGCTCTGCAAACAAGCAATCATGAGCTTTTGGACAAGTTATATGAGCCTTTTTGACCTTGTTATCCTGGGTCCCCACAAAGAGATCATATCCGTCCACTCCCTTTTGGGAGAACCATTAAGGAAGGCTCAGGTTGCAATCTAAGAATGTCTCATTTTGTCTTGTTTCATAAAACCCACCAAAAATCTTGGCAAACCTATCTACTGGGCAACCTTGTTGGCTGGCAGCAACTCTCCGACTTGCAATCATCATGATCCACAAACATCCCAAACAAAATTTTATTATGTATATAAATTGAAGGGGTTTGCAATGAACAAATCCAAGTTATAGTTTCCAGACTTATTTTTTGCCACTTCTTCTCCATATATACACTGTGCTTTAGCCTTCCCAAATAATGGCTATGGCTAGAACACACCATATTCTTCATTGCCTTTGTGTGTTTTCCTCGAATGCCTGTCAATCCTGTTGCTGATAAATGTATATAGTCTCTTTTCTTGACTTAACTCAAACACCAGAGTCTTTGTGAAGTTTTCCCAAATTTATCTCTGTTTACCCAGTACAGAATGGTTTTGGTACTCCTTTTTTTTTTTTTTAAATCACCGTATATTTGTACCTGTTACAATATTTAACAGATTGCATTAAGATTTATTGGTTTATTTACATATGTGATTCCTGTATCTTCAGGTCTTCCCCACCTAGAGAGTAAAACATGGGGTCACAATAACTTGACAAAAAGGTGTTCATCCGGCTTCATTCTCAAAAGTTGGTCATGAAGTTGTTCCATATAAACCTTTTAAATAGTCCTGTTAGTTTCCACGTGGTGGATATAACAGCATTTTTATCTTCTACAGCATGTTTTTCTGATGCCCCTTGGAAGCCACCAAAGCCCAGTACCCTGTACTTTGTCTTTTCTCCTCCACGTGGAGATCTGTCTGGTATTCTCTTAAATCACCATGTTCATTCTGTGCACCAGTGTCCTCCTAAAGCCTCTGTGATGGGGAAACTCTTTTCATTCTCTCTGGTACTGTGCTTATTCCACTGTCACCAAGAAGTCCTGTTTTGGGCTCTTAGGACCTTACAGAAATTTTTCTAAAATAACTGGTACAGCTCCTCTTCTGCAACAGAAATACAAAGCACATTGAGAAAAGGTGTTCTTTTCTTCCAGGGCTACAGCATTTAATTATAGGAGGTTATTTGTATATCTAATATGCATGAACTCTATTAAAGATGACTAAGGAGTTTAAGAATACTATGGCAGAGAAACAAAAAATGAATAAGAAAAGCTTTTGCTGAGTTAACCTTCACTTATCTAGAAAATTATCTATCCAAAACCTTAAGAGAGAAATTCTTCTGAGACTTTTCATTCCATGTGTATATGTGTATGTACACATGCATAATATATAATCATTGTAATGCATTTTTTGTACAACATACTCTCCTTATTTTTCAAAAGCTAAAATATTCTTGTTTTAGGCTGCCTTACATACCTACTGATTGATATCTTATAGTACTTTCTATTAAGTATTTTTTTGTAATATAAAATTTCTGAAACAGAACACTCTTCTTTTTGAGGATGAAATTCCAGATATCAATTCCTTGTCTTTCTCTCAAAATCCCATGGTAAGGGTCCCTGGAAAAATGGCATTTTTAACCTCACACACCAATACTCTGAGGGAATATTTTCTGCTTCCATGCAATAGAGAAAAAAACTTTGTTTTTGTTTTTCAAGGGATTATACTCTTTTGTTCAGATATTGGTTGTTATAATAACTATGTAAACAAATTAAGACATTTTGAAAATTGATGGAATATGGTTGCAAAAGGAGAGAATTGGCTTTATTCTAAATTAATAAAATTTATTCAAATTAATTTGAATCACTTGGAAAGAGTTAATAAAAGCTGCTAAAATTGGTGTGGGCGAGACAACCTTAATAGATGAAGGAACAATTATAAAAATCTAAATTAATACTATATCAGATTATTTTATAAGTATTTTCAAATTTTCATTTTTGTGTTGGAGGTCCCAAGTGATTATTTCCTAGAAGGATTTGTAGAACTCGGAAAAGCTGTTATACTTACAGTTACAGTTTACTACATTTTAAAAATGCAGATGAAAATCAACAAAGATAAAAGGTGCGTAAAGCAGTGTATTAGGGTTTTCCAGAGAAACAGAACCAATAGAAGGTATAGGTCTGTCTCTCTATCTATTGAGAAATTTATTATAGGAATTGGCTTATGCAATAATGGATGCTGAGAAGACCCACTATCTGCTGTCTGCAAGCGAGGGAATCAGGAAAGCCAGTGACATAATTCAGTCTGAAAGTCTGGGAACTAGGAGTGCTGATGTCTAAGGGCAAGAGAAGATGGATGTCGCAGCTTAGAGAGAGTAAATTTACCCTTCCTCCACCTTTTTGTTCTGTTCTGGCCCTCAGCATTCACTGATGATCACTTGCCTTGGTGAAGATGATCTTCTTTACTCAGTCTACTGATACAAATGCTGATCCCTTCAGGAAACACCCTTGTAGACACACCCAGAAATAACGTTTTACCAGCTATCTGGACGTTGCTTAGTCTAGTCCAGTCCAGTTGACAGATAAAATTTAACCATTACAGGCAGAGCCCAGGAGAGAGCAGGCATGAGCTTCAATGGAAGCTCTCATAGTGGAGTTGTATGACACTTAGTCCTACCAGCAATGACTTGTGACATGTATGGAATATTGCAAACCAGGGAACCTCACTTGAACCTTGGTGTCTAGGGATTTCATTGAGTGTTAGGTATGTAGCATGGGAGAGGGCACATCTCTCTCGGAGTTCAAACTGATACAGTAAACAACACAGGCATTCAGCATATAATATGTTTAACATAAACTACTTGGTATTGCCCAAGGTATACGTAGACCGTCTTATCAGCCAGAATGTCCCAATGGCTTATAGGCTATCTCCCAGAATTGGTTAAGAACCCATCCTTTCTTTGGCTTTTGCAGGGTTTGAGCACCTCAACCCTGCTTAGTTAACCTTTTATTGAAGACATCACTTTGTAGACACCCACCCTGAAATGATGCATGATAGTTGCCTTTTATTTAAGAAAGACAGGTGATCCACCAATCAGAGAAGCTGTACTCAAAGAAAAGGCCTTTTTTCAACCTCAGAAGATAGGCAACTATGTATGCATGTTTATATTTTAAGTTAAAATAAACTGTTTAAAGCAGCAGATATCATTTTTATTCCTCCCTTTAACTGTTTTTTTTTCAATTTTCTTACTAACTACCTGTGCCAATTTCATCTGCTAAAAGACTTCTGATGAGCTTAAAATTCTCATATTCATGAAATGAAGCATGACATAAGAATAAAGTGAAGATAAAAATATAAGAAGTAACCAAATTATTCTCAGCAATCACAAATAGATGTGCTACACAAATCATCGTCATCATCCAACATGTTTAAACGCCAATCAGCATCTGGTACTCTTCTTCACAGATGTGACTCCAAGTTTCAATATCAAACAAAATATACCAAATTAGACAGATGTGTACAGAAACAAATAACAGCATTTTAAAGTAGATATGTGGAGGATCCTCTCCCCATCCCTGTACTCCGAAGCCTACTACAGTGAAACTGACCTGTCTACACCCTGCCCCACCCTTCCCCATAGGCAGACGGGGGATGCATACAGCAAGTCCATGGGATCAGATATTTTCATTCCTGCACACCTTTTGCTTTATACAACAGTATGTCACTTCTCTCTAAAGAATCCCTCTCTTCTGCACATAAGTAGGGGCACTGCCAGAATTCTTAAACCTGGAGGGAAGCATCAGCATGACTACTTTAAATATGTTCAGCTGTGCAATATATTGTTAGGGCCATGGGCCCGTGACTATTGGTCATGGTCAGTGCCCTGACATGGAAGGCAAAGATTGCCAGTGAGGGAGCTATCGCTATTCTTATAGAAGTTACTTATATTTTATTGAATCGGATATAGAGCAGGACTGACAAATTAGTTAAGAATTTATCCATTTAGATTGTGCTGTACTGAGCTTCAAGATATCCTGACCTTCGAATGCTCCATATTTAATCTTATAGAAAAATTATTCTCATGCATAATTCACAAATTCACTTTTAATTTTTTGGTACTGTTTCCATTACAAACCTTTGCAAATATCTTTATAATGATGGTAAAAGTATAAAATAAAAAAATTTAAATCTTAAATCAGCTTCAGAATAATTTTAAGAAAAATGTGAAGACAAATAGAAAAATATTGAGAATCACAGTTTTTTTCCCTGAGGAAGGTAGACATATTGAGTAATGAATTATTGACTCAATGTTGATGAATCTGAGTTTATCCTGAAACTTCTACCTTGGAATGAGGAACAGCTAGAACTTAACCTCTTTTTACTGAGTATAAACCTGGATCAGATTGGAACAGCTCCAAAAAAATATTTTATTAATATTTCCTTGACAAGGATGTGTATGCATATAATTTAATTCATCCAACAAATATTTATTGCCATTTCTGTGCATGACATAATACTGGGTGCTGTTGAGAGGAAAAATCAATATTGTATTGGTTAAATAAACACAAGAGAATGGTGCTTCTGAAAGTAGACTTTATATGGAAGCAAGGCAATAATTTTGTTTCCAAACACATATTAAATATTTAAAATATTCACAAAATTATAAGGCTGTGTTTTATGTGATAAGCCTGATTATTTTCTCTCCAACTAAAAATTGCCATAACATATAATTATCAGCTTATACTTCCTTATATTTCATGCATTGCATGAAAACAGCATATTAGTATGCATTGATATAATATTTTATATGTTGAGAATTTATTTCATCTCTCATATTTTATTTTTTGCCTACATATCAAAATAGTTACTCCGCAATAAGCCTAGATGGTTATTTTGTCTGAATAAGCTTGTGATAGCGTAAATGGAAATTATTTTTATACAATTGTACATCAAGATAGTTAAAAGTCCTGAATCAACTCTACTGATATGACCTCTTATCACTTAAAATTAGTGTTCAATTTCTTAATTAAACTCTTTTATCTTGATTAATATAACTTTCTCTTATATTTAATAAAATAAATTACTGATTTTGTCATGTAAATTATTGTATGGTTTACTTTTCATCTATCACTGAATCCTGGGTGAAGTTATCATTCATGTAAGCAATGTGCATGAAGATCTCAGGGTAATAACTATCTTGTTGCCTAAGTTGTTCTTGTGAGGCTTGCTGTGCAAGTCATCACAATTGTGTCTTTGCATGAGAATGAACTGTTTTAGGTAGGAAATGTTATGGGTGAATTAGTGATGCTATTTTGATGAAAAATACAATATTATAATTATTTTACCAGTGATATAATGTAATTACTTCGAGGATCATTATTGTATTTGTAATATATTATAGAAATATTTACTTTTTTCTGCAGTTTTTTATTGATATTAGAATCTTCAAAAAAGAATATGATAACACACTTCAGATTTTTTAAGATGTCATGTTTTTTGCATTCCTTGTTCAAGGTTAATGTGAGTAGGTATTGTTTTATAGCTGTAAGTGTGGGAGGAAGTAGAGAGAGAGAGAAAGAGAGATTCTTGCCAAGTAATTGCATTAAATATTCTCTTGGTGGAAGGGAAGAATGTCAAAAAACTAGAGAAATTGTGGAAATTGATAGAATAAATTAACATCTTGAAAAATCATTTTCCACATCATTAGAACATTTGTTTTCAAATGTCAGAAGCAGATGAAATAATTTTACTACAGATATTGCTTCGAGGATAAAGCTAAAGCTCACAGAGCACTAGAACAATGAAAGATGCAAAACATCCCAAAAGTGTACATTAAGATTAAATTGCACATTGAACAGAAAAATAGTGCTATAAAATTGAACTTTTGAGTTGTTTCTGTATGGATTTAAGATAAATACACATGCTGAAATATTGTTAAGTATAGACAGTAATATCTGCCAGCCGTATTTATTAAGATTGAATGCACTTTGGAGCATTAAAATGCCAAATGATACAATTTGTTATGTTGAATTTTAAGAAATTTCAAGCAGATTATTAAAACATTAGAACAAATCACCTGTGTTTATTTTCTGCTATCAATCTTCCCATTATTGTTTTTTTTTTTCTCTCTCTCTCTCTCTTATCATTAACAATCTTCATTTCTTTGGCATTTGCTGATATTCACCTTCTTGAAAAGCTTTTCTTTTACCTTTTCTTTTTTTTCTTTTTTCTTCCTTCCCTTCAACTCCTTCGCTCTCTTCCTTCCTCCCAACTTTCTCTCTCTCTCTCCCACCCTCTGTCCCTCCCCCTTCCTTTCTTGCCCTCTCTCTTTTTTCCTTGATCTTCTATTATCCAAATATTTACTTTAATGCCAAAATGAATGCTACTTTTAAATTCATTCTTTCATTTTAAGCTTTAAATGCCTGACCTTTGCTGCCTATTTAATCTCATTTTTTCTTCAGCTTTAGCCAGTAGTCAAGGGCAACTAATTAATTAGCATCCACAGCAGAGGAGGAGAAAGGGTTGTAACTGCTTGAAATGCCTTTTATCTCACTATTGAATTGTATTTAGAATTTTGTGAAGACTGGTTTGGTTCAGCAGGCTTTTACCTGTTTGTTAAGACCCTAGGTCTTGGCATCCTCAGGTTAAGTGGAATGGCTTGCTCTGAACGGGATAGTTTTCTTCTTTACATGATAATAGGGATATAATGTCTGTGCTTGGAAAGGACATTGACTTCAGATTCATGGTTCATTACAAGACTGTGCAGAGTTTCCAAAGAGGATGTAAACATAAATGTGCATGTTTTGGACTATTTAAAGGGGCATATAATTACAGTCAATAAGAATATATACTGAATAAAACCACAGGAAAGTGGAATTTTATGCATGCAACCCAACAGAACAGTATAATTACATACTGCTATATGGACTTGAATGAAAACTAAGCCAGCCCAGTAGCCTTTTCCTATAAATGTACAGCCTTGGCAGCTAGGCAGGATTATTCCCCTGGGCTCC
Source organism: Cheirogaleus medius (assembly GCA_008086735.1). Classification (NCBI taxonomy): domain Eukaryota; kingdom Metazoa; phylum Chordata; class Mammalia; order Primates; family Cheirogaleidae; genus Cheirogaleus; species Cheirogaleus medius. The sequence goes on from VBSM01000483.1 coordinate 12,543,980, forward strand.
TGAGACGGGGCTTCCTCAAGAGAATTTACTAAAGAGGAAATGATACTTGGATTTTCTTACTCTCTTGAATGGCTGGGAAGAGTGTCTGGCTCACCTTCGTATTGTGGGTGTATGTCAAAGCCAGTCTACTGTGGCAGCTACTGAGTACTGAAGTGAACCATGAATGAAAGGAAAGAACCACGGTCACTGCCATCAGCTCCAGTTTGTCCTGGAGGTCCAAGAACCTAAGCCTAACCCCAAATAAGGTGCCTGGGAAATGGAAATAGGAAAGCAGTTGGTCAAGAGGACATTTCTGGTATTGGCAGCCCAATTCCAGAGTTGCATTTGATGCAACTAACACATCTCTAGTAAGACTAATTAGTACAAAAGGTGCTTTTTTTTTAAAAAAAAAAAAAAAGTGACTTCAATTCCTAAATAGCATGCAAGTAACTTGTCTAAAAAAAGAGGCTTAAGTTATGCACTTGCTGGAAATGATTTCATGTCAAGTAGGAGCCTTTGATTCTAGAATTTTCTATCTTTTTATTTTTCATGGTTATTTAGAGATGAATAGCCAGCTATAAATAAAGATTTGTGTTGTTTTGCAATAGATACTTTATGGGGGGAAGTAAACGATTTTTTAATTTGGAAGCAAACTTAAAACAAATGATCATGTTCGTTCGAGTGCTTCCCTTAGGGGATGTGATAGGTAAGAATGGGCAGCAGGCTTTGGCACGGAGTAGGTGATTTTGGAATGCAGTGTAACTAAGAAATATTTTGATTCACTTTACTGTCGATTTCTTGGCTGAGGTTCCTGGCACAAAGGGAGGAAATCAAATTAATAGAAATATGTGAAGTTTTAATAGTTTATGTTAAAATGCCATTTTAAAATTTAAAATGTAGTGGCACAGGGAGTACTGTTGAAGGGTGTGCAGCTCTCTTATAGCCCACTTGACTGACTGAGGGAGAATGCTCTTTTGGAACAATGAGGTGATCACTAGTATTTCCTGGGTAAGCATTGACTCCTACATTTATAACCTGAAGAGTTCTCTTATAGAGTAGTGCTTTCTCTAGATAAGGGCTTATCAACTCTTCGTCTTCTAGATCTCAAACCTCCATATGAGTTTGAGGTGTTGATGGCACTGCGGAAGGGACTGCCTATGGTTAAACACATGCCAACCACATCGCCCCTCTAATATTTATTTTAATTAGTGCTTCTCAACCTTTCTGTTAATATAAAAACTATTTTGGAAGACCTGCTCTACTACTGTAAAATAAAATTTAGAAGTAGTACAACCTACCTACACACATAATTTAGAAAAGATCAATCAAATGCCCTAAATGGAAAATTAAAAAGAAAAGTAAGCCGTCACAAAACAACGTGTTTAGCAATAGGTATATACTTTACCACAGGACCAAAAATAGCCCCACAATTTCCAAGAAACTTTGAGGGGACTGTGCTAATCCCATTAGGATTCCTGCTTCAAAGAAAATGTACAAAGTATCTTGTCAAGCCCTTGGGTTCTAGATAGATGTTTTCCTGACTTGCTAAAGCAGCAGGATCCTCTCCTCCAAAGAAATAATTTGCAGGGATGTAATATATTAATATAAATAGTATATAAAAACTTTCCCTTAGTTCTGTGAATGGCAATGGCTTCTTTCTGAGACATCTCTGGTCTAGGGGTCTGGATAGCTGATTGCATCAGCAGTATCTTGAGACCTAAAAATAAGTTGAAGTAGATGAAAGGAAATCTGTTTTTATTAGTAGGGAAGTGACTTCTTCCTTGAACTTTCTTTTCCTTTTTTCTTAGAACAATAGAGCAATTTCCCCAGTCTTATTATTGAAAGGAATTTTTAAGGATTGGAGAAGATAAACTAATGTCTCTTGGGATGATGACTCAAGGAATGCTTTATACAATTAATTCTTCATTGCACAGGTAAAGGAAACAACAAATGTTTGATTAGAGGAAACATTCAACTTGCTAAATGCTCCAGGGTTGGTCTAACTTCAGATCACTTATTCATGTTGAAAAAGAAGCTGTTCGAGGACAGTCTTTCAACATTCCTTCCAGTTCAGAATACAGATTAAAAATTTGTCTCATGTGGATAGATATGTGATACATACAATTTTTCATTCTCTAACCCTTTCTATATCTTATGTTAAGCGTCAGATCTCTCTTACAATTAGTCTTCTGTTTTGGAGCAACGTATTATTCAATCATAGTCTTTTAGAGCCAGAAGAAACTTAAGGGATACCTAGTTCAGAATCATAAGGGAATGTGGCCAAGAGATATAAAGTGATTTGCCCAAGATTACTCACAGTCATTTGTCTAATGGGGAACACATGCTGGCTACAGAGTGTAAAACCATCTAATAAATCCCCTCCCAAAGGGAGCTTAAATATTTGTTACTACTCTGGACATTATCAGAGTCTGTGAAATGAATGTTTATTTTAGCAAAATGAAATTTGTTTTATTAACAAATTTATTTGTTAACAAATATATTTTTATTAACATTCCTGGTGGGAACCAGGAATGTTGAAGGACTAGAAGTCAACTATGGTTGATCTCTTTAGACTGACTTACTTCTTATTGTATTTCTAATAGCCAGTTATTAAACCTTATGGATATACTTCAGCAGCTCATCACCATAGTATTCTAATAAATAATGTCATGATGTCTGCCTTCATATTTATATTTCTTCTGAAAAGATAAAAATTCATATTGTTACCATTAATTGGTTGCAACATGACAAGACTGCTTTCACATATACTCTACACCCAATACTTAAAAAGTATTTTTATATATATATATTTTTAAAGTTACTACCAAAACTTAATCCATACACGGTGGTTGTTGGTCAGGAGTGTACATTGTGAAAAGCTGAGGAAGGTTTAAGACTACATAGAACTAGATGGCACCTCAGAGTTAATCAGAGAGGAACTCTGGAGATGGGATGCATGCAGGTGCAAATTTGGACAGATCACCCAGGAAACAGATTCTGAACAAGTTCACATTCAGAAGGTTTACTGGAAAGTTCTCTTGGAAGTAACCCTGTATGAAATTGGGAGAAGCAGGGTGGGCAGAGAGAGAAGTTAAACTGAAATGTAATTGCAATAGCGGCCTCAGACAATACCATGGGGAGAGCCTTGGAGTGCCCCTGGGGTGACCTGCCCATCAGACTGGTCCCAAAATCAAAGAAGGGAGCAGGGCTTAGCCATTGAATACACATTTTTCCTGGGTAGAAGTATGACCTTGAAAGAGGAAGCTCTCATCTGCCATCTGGGCCATGCCCAGAGACAGATTCATTTATTATATAAGCTATTGGTAGCCAAGACTCCTGGCAGCTGGGGCAGTGAGTGCCTTGGGCCTGACAGCATTATCTAAGTGCTGTATCATGGGTCATCCAGATTCACTTGCTTTCTATAGTAACTCACCTCATCTGGCAACAGTTCCTCTTGGATTATGGTTGGCCTCTTTTCTTGAGGAAAGATAAAAGAGGAAAGTTAGTTTGACCAACTCTAGTCCTGTCCCTGAAGGAGAACTTGAGGCTGCAACTGATACTCATGATCTCCCTCATCTTCTGCTCATTCCATGTTACACTCACCCTTGGCTGGAATCTCTGATGGTCTGAGGGCTTACCTGGCAGACTGATCCAAATCCCTAAGGGATCTGAGCCCCTATTCCTATGTCCTGAGCAAGAATGAGACCCCATCTCTACTGAAAACAAAAATAGAAAAAATTAGCTGGGTGTGGTGGCATGCACCTGTGGTTCCAGCTACTTGGGAGGCTGAGGCAATAGGATTGCTTGAGCCCAGGAGTGTGAGGTTGATGACACCACTGCACTATAGCTGGGGTGACAGAGTGAGAGTCTTGTCTCAAAAAAAATTATAAATTACACTATCAAATTTGGAAATTTGAAATCTTCTGCTCTTTGAAAGATCTTGTTAAAAGAAAGAAAAACAGGCCACAGATGAGAATAAAAATATGCAAAACACATATCTGATACAGGGCTTGATTCTGCAACATATAAAGAACTCCCAAAACTCAATAAGAAAACAAAATGACCAAATATAAAGTAAGATATTTAAAGAGACACTTTGCCAAAGGATGGAAAATAAATACATGAAAAGAAGCTCAACATCATTAGTCATTAGGACAAAGCAAATGATAACTGCAATGAGATACTACTAAATGTGTGAAAAAAAGAAAGAAAAGAACCATTCTGAAGACCTGGCAAGGATCCAAAACAGCTGGAAGCCTCAAACTCTGCTGGTAGAAGTGGAAAATGAAACAAACAGCCACTGTCAAAAGCAGTTTGGAAGTTTCTTATAAAGGTAAAGATTCACTTGCCGTGTGACCCAGCAATCCCTCTCCTAGGTATTTGCTCAAGAGAAGTGAAGACTTACGTTCCCACGTAGTATGCAGAAATCTGTATGTGAATGTTTATAGCACCTTTATTCATAATAGCCCCAAAAATGTAAACTATGCAAATGTTCTTCAGCTGGTTAATTGGTAAAAAAAAAAAAAAAAGAATATAGAACATTCATATAATGGACTACTACTCCACAGTAAAAAAATGAACTACTGATATATTTAACAACATACATTATACTAAGTGAAAGAAGCCAGACTGAAAAAATTACATGCTTTACAATTCCATTCTGGAAAAGACAAAACTATAAAAACAGAAAACAAATCATTGGTTGCTGGGCATTGAGGATGGAGTAGAAGTTGACCACAAAGGAGCATGAGGCAATATTTTGGGGTGATGGAATTGTTCTAAATCTTGATTTGGTGGTCTTTACTCAACTGTATGCACTTGACAAAACTCCTAGAATTATAATCTAAAATGGGTAGATTTTACAGTGCGTAAATCACTGTGTTCCCCTGGTGGAAGTGTTACCATCTAGGAACTGAGACCTCTAACCCTACAGAGCCTGAAGTTATGAGGATGATAGGCACAAATTTCCCAAGTGTCCCTAGCAATGACAAGTAAGAGAGATCACTTCTACTTTTTTTCTTGGATTTCTGGATGTACACGTTCTACTCAGTTGGTACTGCAGCATCATACAGTGAAATTGAATTTGAGATGGACCTTGGAGGAACCAGTTGCAGCAGGTTTATGAAGACGGAGGAATTTATGGGAAAAAGAAATTGTAAGAGCAAAAACTTGGAAGTAGGAAAATGCACAATGTGTTCCAGAGCGTGTTTTGTTGGAGCACTATTAATAAATGTATGAATATATCAGGATAAAGGCTGCAAAGGAAAGTTGGATCACAAGATGATGTTGTGATGAAAGATTGTATGTAATTCTGTAATCCATTCCTTCTATACCTAATTTGTTTATTTTAATCATGGAATAATGTTAAATTTTGTCAAATTATTTTTCTTCATATATTGAAATGATCATATGGTTTTTGTCCTTCATTTTCTTAATGTGATGTATTACATTTAGTGATTCACATATGTTGTACTATCTTTGCATTCCTTGGGTGAATCCCACTGGATTGTGATGAATAATCTCCTTAATGTGTTGTTGAATTCAGTTTGCTAGTATTTTCCTGAGGGTTTTGCATCTATGTTCATCAGGGATATTAGTTTGTAGTTTTCTTTTTTTGTGTTTTCTTTGTTTGGCTTTGATATCATGGTAATGCTGGCCTTGTGAAATGAGCTTGGAAATATTCTTTCCTCTCCAGTTTTTCAGGAAGAATTGAGAATAATTCATATTAGTTCTTCATTAAGTGTTTGGTAGAATTTATTAATAGTAGTGAAGCCATCAGGTCCTGGGCTTTTCTTCGATGAGAGACTTTTTATTACTAATTTTTATTATTCTTACTTGACTTCTAGATTTTTATATGATCAAGATTTAACCTTGATTCATCATCACAGAAGTTTAGTTCTTGAATCGTACTCCTATACCCGATTATTTCTACCCAATCATCTACTCTGAGACCTCCTTCTTACACAGAGGGACCGTGCTCTCTCATCATTCTTCATTCTCTTCAAGGACTTACATTCTTCACTATCCTCAGATATACAGCTCCTAGATCCCCTTACCAAGTGCTGACCATATGCAAGGCTCCTTTTGTGGAATCTCATTTAATTCTCAAAATAATCCTCTTAGAGATATTTTCTCAGGTGAAGACACAGGTTTAGAGAAGTTAAGTGACTTATTTCTCTTCACTCAATCTGTAAGCAGCTGAGATAGGACTACCTATCTGTAGTTTGACTCCAGAACCTGCACTCCTAAACTCTCTAACATCCAGGTAGCAACCGTATTCAGACAAGCCAATGCAATGCATCATAGTCATTGGGTTTGATGATCTACACTTCGTGGATTCCGATTCTGTCAGCACCAAGAGGTACATGATGGTGGAAGTAGCCTTCAACATAAAGATTTCAAGGTCCTAGACATTTCCTTCAGTACTCTAGGGAAACAAACTTGAGCATAGATCAGGAAATAAGAACAAATCTAAGATATGAAGATTGGACAAACACAACAGGGATTACAGTTGGTAGGCACACTGATTCTGAGAGCTAGCCCCTGTCATTCCATTTAGGGAATGACTCTTACTTGTGACCCCCTGTGATGGTGGTTCTGAACCTATTATATTGTCAATATGCATTGCCCCAGAATTTAGTCTCTCAAGTGCCAGACCACAATGATTGATCCAGGCTAAGGCAGATAGATGTTGACAAATACATGTCATGTTTCATGGTTTCTTTTATTTATACAGTCCATGCTTAAAAATATGGGTGGGTATTTTGTGTGTGATTTATAGCAACTGAACTCCAGCAGCCATTAAAATCTGACAAAACAGCATGAAAATAGTCTCAGGCCGTGTTGACCTTCCATTCATATAAAATGGCTTATTTATTGAGCAAATGAATATTAAGGGTTATTAGTCCTCCTTAAGGAATGTTAGCAAATTAAAGGGTTGATAGATTACACTTGTCTTTACCCTTTTGTTCCCAAGGCCAGTGCTGGTGATGTAATTGGACATTAACAAATTGTAGGTGTTCAGCAGCAAGGTAAATACACACACAGACACACACACAAACATACACACAGAATGTTAATCCCATGTTAAAAATTTTTATTTTCAAGAGCTGAATCTTAGAACAACCTCAAAAGTGTTAGCAAAAGGAAATCCATGTATTCAATTTTTTGGTTGTAAAAGTCTCATGGTTTTCTGTCTTTGTAGCTTCTGAGCAATGATACCAATGAATCCATTTTAAAGAAACAGAAGAAAAGCTTAATTTTATGAGTTACCTTTGCCTTACTTCCCTCTTCCAATCTTGTCTTTTATATTACATGAAATTATTGGTTTTAATAACTGACTTATATTTTATATTTTTAAATGTTTGATCTGGTTTAAAAAATAATACATTTGTATGTAAATAAGAAAATATGCTATAGACATCTTTAAAAAATCACTTAGAACAAATCACTCAAGGAAATCATTATCAATATTTTGCTGTGTCTCTTACAGTGTTTTTCTTAAGTGTATGTCATAATATATGTATTATATACAATATGATCATATATAACTTTATTACATGTATATTTAATACATTATTTTAATGTAATAGATTGTATATTACACAGCTTATTGTTCTTGTACTATACATACTGTAGTATGTTCTATATGCTTAATATTATATTATAAGATTTTTATTATTCTAATAAAATATTAAGAGAAAATTTGATTTTAATGGCAGTATAATATTGTTAAATAACTATTTCTTAACTCATGTAACTTTATTTTTGTGACTTTATCCTTGATTACTTTTTATTTTAATTTACTTCTAAATTCTTTCTCATCTTTGTTTTTAATCATTTTTCTTTAGATGTAACTCTTACAAATAAGTTTTTAAAATATTATAAAACTAACTTGAAATTATACACACATTTTTAACCTTTTATTGCAAAAGTGTGTTTCTTGCTGAATAATTAGGGATCAAACATTTAAAAATATAAAATATAAATCAGGTACTAAAACCAATAACTTGAAGTGAATCACTCAAGTAAACAATTAAAGTCATCAGGCTAGAAAGTTAGGTGCTTGGCATCCCTCATGTAGTGTCAAGTTACACTAATCGCCTCAAAGAACATAAATAACTAAGTGGTTTCTCTGATATATTTTGGTGCTTTGTCATCTTTTTGGGAATATCTGGAAATATTTTCCAAAGCTAATTAGTTTATTTAAGCAAAAATTTTAAAAAATACTTTTCTTTTTTCACTTTCTTCTTACATTCCATACTCTTTAATTTTATCAGAGTGAAAAATCTTTCACTTACTGAAAGGTTTTCTGCATTTTTGAAGAGATTTGTCTGAAAATCTAATAACTATGGTGACAGTTGCTATAGAAATTCTTAGAAACAGATCAAAACACAATTAAAATGGTCTTTTTAGCTTATAAATGAATACAAATCTATTAATTTTCCTTTATGAAAAATAATTTTTACATTTAAAAAATATTAAATATAATTATTTTAGCAACTTGGATAGATTGCAAAAAATACACAATCAAGTGACTGTGTTTTTAAAAGACCTACTCTTTGTACTAAACATAAACAACCCTAACTGTCTAAATATCTTGTTCTCTAACAAAGATGTATTCCTTGCATTAAAATGTCAACTTAGTCAATTCTTAAATATATCACTTACTTCTCACCTCTCATTTTACTTCTAGACTTCTATATCCTGTATTAGAATGTGTAATTATAAATTTCCTTGAACTTCCAGATCTAATCTGAAAGATAAATGAAATTAATTTAATCTTGTTATTCTTCAGTATACAGACCTGTTCTAATTATTCTAATTTATTAGCAATGATATTCATTTACTTTTCTTAGTACTTGACAGTTTTTAAAGAGCTGTCATATCTTTTTTTCTGACTTGACCTTTTAACAGATAAACAAGATAGATATTAATCATTTCAAGAAAGAAATGAAGATGGAATAACTTGCCTGACTACTTCTGATCTAGAAAACCAGCCATTATCTGTTGTACCTTTCTCTCCCTCTCATCTCCATTGAGGCTTTTAATGTCTTTAAATTTCTCAGTTGCTAAATTAAATTTTTTCTTTATCCTGATAATTTATTTTGACAGGGGACACAGGGGACCCCAAATTGTTTCAGTAACTTTTCACTCCTTACTAAAAAGGTAACTGTTAATATTAATTAAATATTTTGGACTTTTCAATGATTAGAAGAGCCCATGTATTTTAAGATTGCAACCATTTATCTGACATTTCCACAGTCAGAAATTTTTTAGAATTCTATATATCAAATTTTCTTTTACTTTACTTTTGGATTTGGAGTTATAGGATTACTGTAGCTTCTACAATTAATAAATGCCGGATTTTTATTTCTTAATTCTGTAACAGTCCAATGTGGGTGTTCCTGATTAACGTGCAGTTTTTCTCCATGCAGTCATTCAGGGAACTTGGGCTCTTTTCATCTTTTGATTCCACCATCCTCTGGTGCCTCTGAATTCTCTACCTCAGGTACATCTGCTTCTTCAAAGCATTAGCATGGCGGTGATACAATCTCTTCTCTAATTCCCTTGATGAAAACTGGTCACATGGGACACACTTGAATCCACCTCCAAGTCAGCTAGGAGGTATATCTCTAATTGGGCAGCTACCTTCCAGAATCATCAACTCCATGCTTTGAAATAGAGAGGGAAAAATTTTGGTGGACAGTTAGTCATCAATGCCATAGAAGATTAAAAATGTGAGTACATACCCCAATGGTAACACATGTGATGCTCTTTGATAACCAGGCAATAACTAGGGAGTTTTAAGATTGTGCAGAAAAGTTTTCAACCTGTGTTCAACCTTTTTCACTCTTCTGACTGGTTATGTTTTAGGATCCTGCTCATCGGCGTCCCTATCTGATCATTTTGAAGACTTCAGCTCAAGGTAACATTTCCTGGGCTCCATGCAGGTTATTCCCAACTATGCATCTGCTAATAGCTTCAGATAGACCATCTCCTGCTTTGAGGGAAAGACTTCTAGCATCTGTAACTTCAGACAGAGAAAAGTCTTGTCTCACCATTTCCTAGTCAGTAGCTGGGTGCAGTGTACCTGAATGGGTTTGAAGGATTTCTGTTACCATCCTTAAAATCTCACAGAGCATGAAAGGAAGATCCAGCTGTATTTTAAAATGGTTTTTTAATTCTGAAAGAATTGCTAAGTTAAGAAGTCCACATTGATTATCACAAAAGATAAAATATTGCAAGTGGAAAGACTCTCAGATATGACCTAGTATTGGGACTATAACCTATTTTTTCAAATTCTGTCACATCTTGTTGATACCCATTTTAATAACTCAATATCAGGGACCCATACAGTGTCTGACTGAAATTCTTTCTACTATAATTATTAATTAAGTTTATTTCTCCTTGTGCTCTTCTCCTACAAAATAGAGACAATAGCTGTTGATGATATTTGGCCCATTGAAAATTATTTTATCACTGCCGATATGTTTTTATTCTTTTATTGATAAATTGAAACCCTCCCTAGGATTATGATTTAGTTTTGCCTTCAATCTACAGTACTTATTTTACCTGTATTTTGCATTAAGAATTAATGATCAATCGAGTATTCTATATATTATCGTTGTCGATATATAAGAAATAATATTAGCTTTCTAATTGACAATAGGTATGCTTCCAACAAAAATGGAATAACTTAGTAAGAATACAAGGAAAAAAGCAGCAACATTATAATAGTATAGAGTATATATTATAAGAGTATAATAGTTAGAAGCTCCCATGCCCTTCATGTGGACATTAAAAGGAATAACACACATGAGACAAACCCAATTAAATTAAGTTTGTGATATATAGTATGTTGTCACAGATTCCCATTTTTTATGCTCATATAATTAACTGTGCCACTCATTAACTTTACAGAATCCTTTTAAGTCTTGTTACTTAACCATAGCCTCATGCTAGTTAATTATGGAAAATGTAAGGCAAAGGTTTTTTTTTTAAATTCAAATATAATTCATTCAGGTGCCTTAAAGCACTTAACATACAGGGTACACAAAATTAGCTGCACTTCTCAGATGGTTTTCAAGACAGATATTAAGAATGAGCATGTGGAGGATCCTTTTACTTACTTAGACTTGAGCCAAGTCTGAAAGAGTATGTTTCGTTGAAATCATGGTTCATGGTGTGCTCCATAATACAAAGAAGATTCACTGAGGACAGAAAATGTTAATCTGCTATTCCCTGTAAATGAAAGTTTAGAAAATAAAATGATAAGAACTGTAGAACTGTGGAGATAATGAAGCTCGCCTACTGAGCTGGACCACCAAGCGAGATGATTTTCATAAGTATCGTTTTAACCAGGAAAATTGATGCCATACAGCAATGATAAAAGGATTCATAGGGGAGTTTTTATTGTTGTTTTTTGAAGAGCATTAACTACTGAAGCCATGCCTTAATGCAATGAATTCAAAGACAGAAAATCTGAATTATAGATCAAATTTGTAACTTTTTATCCTCCATACTGTTGGTGTGAGAATTGAATGAGATAATATATCTGAAAGTGACTGATATATATATTAGATTCAGGAATCCTTCTGCTGCATATATTAGATTCAGGGATTCTTCTAATTATGTGCGATCTCTTTAGGGAAGGTATAGTAGATTATTTCCCCAATAGTCACACAGGAGTTGTATGTATTGTACTTACTTGGATATTTGTGTCACTTTGTGCTTTGAAACATTATTTTGAGGGCAGAGTCTCTACCTTACTAACCATTTTATTCACCTCATCGCTGAACACATTTCTTTTGAAATATCCCCAAAACATATTTATTGATTTTAATTGACTAATTGGGTTTCAAATGAAAATGAAACTGTAGGCCTAACTCTGTTTATTCCTATGTAATGTTAGGTGGGAGAGACTATTTAGGGAATGAGGGAAGTCCAGGTTTGAAAACAAGAACTTTAGAAAATTCAAAAGGATGTGGAATAGGAAACAGTAAAAATGTAATTAAGCAGGCCTTTTGATATTCCCTTGAAATGACAAAATTCTATCATAGTTTTGAATTTGTGGATCCCCTTAAGACCAATTGATTATCACTGTATTTGTGTGGACCTGTGTAGAGCAGAGAGGTAAGTGACCATTGCCCTTGATGATCTCACTCTTTAAATCATTTTGTGTATTTTTCTGCTAATCTGAGCCAATTCAGGTTCATAGCCTTGCAGTGAAGGCCAGTGTTGCAATGTAGCAGTTTATTAGGCAAAATATTCCAGAAAACACCTTTTTGTAGAGGGGATGATAAAGAGAAGCAGTGACTTCTTTTATTATATATTAATTGTAACTTGTTTAAAAATTGTGTGGGATTTGGAAGTTTAGGATTGAACCCAATTGCATAGAGGGGGTGGGAAAGAAAAAGAAAAAGAAAGAGAGAGGAAGCAAAGAGGGAATTTGCATGCATGTTGTCAATCAACTGATATTTATTTAGGATTTATAATCAACTAATCACTTGCTACAAATTATCAAAAACGATGAAGAGTAGAAGGACAAGAAGAAAGTAACATTTATTAGCACCTGCAAGGCCCTGAGTTCCATGCTTTATGATTGCCATTTTAGTTGATTCTCACATCAGTCAAGTGTGGAAGATACCATTACCTTCACATCACTTATAAGGAAATTGGTGAAGCAAATTTGCTTCAGGCGACTATGGTGATAAAGGAGAGAGGATTAGAATTCAGATCCATTCACTTCCATGTTCATGACCTTTCAACTACACTGTGCTCCCTCTCTAGCTAAGTATTTGTGGATTTACTAATCTTATACAGGGTTTCCAGCAAGCCATGAATGAGATAAATCATCTCTAGGGAAAACTTCTATTTCTCCCCACACAATTGGGCAGGCTTTAGGCAAAATTGTCATTTAGGTGAATGTTGTCTCTCATCCCTTCAAAATGTCATTGTTGGCCTTTTCAGTTTTTTCTTGGTATCTTTCTTTAGGTCCTTTGTTTATCTTCTTGTACCAAAGGAGGAAAACACACATACACACACAAAAACAAACCCAAAACAAGAAAAAAGTTAATGTCAGGCATTATATGCATAGTGTTTCAATCCCCGCATTAACTTAATTTTATTTTTAAAGTGCTTTTATTTTTTTAAAGTAATACATGCACATAGTTTAAAAAGTAATATATGCACATAGTTAAACTGTACTTCAAAATACAATGAAAAACAGCAGGCCCCTGCTCCTCCTGAATCCTTATTCCCACTTCTCTGAGGCAAATACTTTCTACTATCAACTGTTTTAGCAATTTCTTTTGATATTTTCTCCTTCCTTCCTTCCTTCCTTCCTTCCTTCCTTCCTTCCTTCCTTCCTTCCTTCCTTCCTTCCTTCCTTCCAACATGGGCTCTCACCCTGCTGCCTAGGCTAGAGTGATTTCTAGCTCACTGTAGTCAGAAACTCTTGGGCTCAAGCGATCCTCCCGCCTTAGCCTCCCAAGTAGCTGGGACTACAGGCGTGAGCCACTGCACCTGGCTTTTTTTCTTAATAACAAGCCTACACAGCTTACACAGCTACATATTTACTTATGCTTTCAATTTTAAACAGTATTTATGAACTTCTCTCCATGGATGATGAGGATTTAGTTCTCAAATCTTTCTCCACACAAACCTTGCATCTTATCCACCAATAAAGTTACAATCACAATCCTTGGTGAAATCAACGTATCGTATTTACAGTTTAACTTGTTGCCCACAACTGAGCCATGCAGTTTACTACAATTTCATTCCTTAACATGTAAATCTTTCCATTTTCCTTGGAATTAATAACTGCTCTGTTTTTGGTTTGCTTAGCTTGTTAAGGAGCCTAAACTTCTCAAGAGAACCATAAAACTCTATTCAGTATGTAAGACTCATTGCATAAAGCATCAGTTACCTATTCTCCCCGGCTCCTTTGAGTTAGCCTTTGTGGAGCACTCTGTCCCGCTCCAATCTGGACTAGTTGCTTTCTACACTTGAAGCCCAGTGGTCTTGCGATTTCCTCTTTCTGTCATTCAAGGGATTTCACTGCACTTCTTTTTGCTGTAATCCCCATTTTCAGGGCCTGCGGTCTTCCTCTTTTTTTCTTTTTTTGGTTCATGCCCTCATTGGTGGAGCACGTTCTCTATTATTTTCCAACTGTGAATGCTGGGGAAGTAAGTAAAGCCTTTGAATTCTGGTACATCTGAAAGTGTCAATATTCTATCCTTACAATAAATTGAATGGTAAATATTTTCATGGTAAGCCTTGAAGAAGGTGCATGCTTGTTATCCACCAAACAATGAAGTCAGTGAGAAAAGCATTGAACAAGGAGCTATCATTTATCTTTATTAAAAAAAAAATTTGCTATTGGAATTATGCATGATTTTTATTGTTGTCTGTATATAATTCTGTATTTTTCAATATCTATAATTATTAATTATTTCACATTCAGGAAAGTTACTTTAAAACAGATTAAATTTCATGTTTCAGTGAGTTCTGATCTCTCTTCTAAAGTTAGAAAATAAAAACTTAGCAAAAAAAAAATATTGAAATATGGCAAAATACCAAAAAATACACAAAACAAAAACAATCTCTGCAATGATTTATCAAAGTGAACACCCCTGTAGTGCTCACATCATCATCAGGTAGAGATTAAAACATTGCCGGCGCGTTAGAGGGTTTCTTTGTGCCCCCATTGAATTGCTACCTCCTCAAATGTAATCGCTAGCATTACTTTGATTTATTTACTTCATTTTTCTTTATAGTTTTACCACATAAGTATGTATCCCTAGCCATTTACGTAGCTGCTGCTATTTTGACCTTCACTTTATGCAAATAATGTGAAGCAGACACTATTCTTGTTTATCTTCTGTTCCACATTGTTCCCAATATTCATTCATCATGTTTTTGTGAGAAGAATTAGTGTTTTTTTCTTTTAATTTTTTAGTACTATATAGCATTTCCTTGTATGAACAGATCTCATTTTAGCTATCTATTGTTGATGAATATTTGATATTTGAGTTGTTTCCAGTTGGGAACATTATGGATAATGCTGCTATAAACATTCTTGTGTATGTCTCTTGGGGCACATGTATGTGCATTTCTGATGGGAACATACTCAGGAGTGCAATTATTGCATCTTAGCTATGTTTATCTGCCACATTAGTAGATACCACCAGTTTTCAAAAGTTGTACTGATTTATATTCCTGCCAGCAGTAAAAGAGAATTTCCACTGCTTCACATCCCACCAAGATGTGATGAGGATTCTTTTTAATTTTAGCCAATCTGCTACCAGTGGCATCTCATTGTAGTTTTTAATCAGCATTTCTCTGATGATTAATGAGCTTGGGCACTCTTTCATATGATTATTGACAATTTTGTATCTTCTTTTTGCAAAATGCTTTTTAAAGGCCTTTAACCCTTTTTCTATTGTGTTATCTTTTTTAATTGTTATAAATCCTTGATTGTATGTGTTGCAAATATCTTCTCTGGTTTTCTGAGTTGTCTCTTTATTCTATTGAAGTGAATTTTGATGAACAAAAGTTCTTAATTTTAGTGTAGTTTGATTTATCCCTCATGTCTTTTATGCTTAGTGCTTTTTAAATTCTTTTAAGCAATTTTTCTCTTTGCTGATGGGAAAATCAGCAGTATTGTTGTTGATGTTGTATCCTTATATATTACATTTTAGAAGCTTTATTGTTTTACATTGAATATTTAGATCATGTTATCATATAGGTATCCAATTGTCCTAGTACAAATTATTGAAAATAATCTTTACTTCATAGCTCTGCTGTGTCAACTTTCTCATAACTCAACTATCCATATATTAATTATTTTATTCATTCCATTTATCTATTTGTTCATCCATCACATAATTTGAATAACTGTAGCTTTGTAATAAGTCTTAATTTCCAATAGAGCAAGTCCTCTGACCTTATTCTTCTTTGAGTGTCTTGGTTATTTCTTTGGCGTTTTTATATATATTTTTAAATTAGTTTCTTAGGTACCCACTGGAAAGCCTGTTGGTATTTTTATCAGGATTGCATAGAATTATAGAAATTATGACATTATGTCTTAGTTTGCCTAGGAGAGTCACAGGTTACACCTATAGTCCTTGTATACTTTCTAATTTAGTATCTATCTGAGGTTTTTCATCTTTCCACTAATCATCCATATTATTATTGAATTACAATAAGCTGGGAAGGGTTTGGTAGACCTCTATTTTGTAATTCTAGCTTATGCATGGTCTCATTTAGAAGTGGATGAGACATATCTTCAGTGATTAGATTTCTCTCTTATACATGTGGTTAAATCTGGAGAAATGACCAGCAATGGTTCACCTCTATATCAATCCTTTCAAGTCACAAAGCTATAAAAACCTACCACACAAAGACAACAAACAGGATGCTCATTGATAAATGAAGTGAACTTGAAGAGCTAGGAGTAGCTAACTCATTCTGATCGAGGCTGGTAGTAGGAAAATAGCTGACTTTTCTGTCTCTGCTAGAAACCTGCTGGGCCTTTGGTATATTTGACAAATTCTACCTTATGAAAACATTTGTCAAAATAAAAGGGCTCTGAATAGAGGCAGAGTCAATACTTATGAAAATATTTGAGTGGAGGCATTTTAATTAACAACTCTATACCCATAAATTTGATAATCTAGATAAAATGTACCAATTCCTTTAAAGACACAATCTACCAAAACTCACACAAGAAGAAATAGAAAATCTGAATAAGCTCATTTAATCAATTAATAACCTTTCAAAAGAAAAAGTGCCAGGACCAGATGGGTTCACTGGTGAATTTTTCTGAACATTTAAGGAAGAAATGTTGCCAAGTTCTCTACAGTCTCATTCAGATGATAGAGGCAGAGAGGGTACTTCCTAATTCATTCTATTAGGCCAGCATTACCTGAATATCAAGGCCAAACAAAGACATTACAAAAAATGAAACTACAGACCACTATCTCTCACGAACATAGATGCAAAAATCCTCAACAAAATATTTACAAATCAAATCCAAAAATGTGTAAAAACCACAACTAAGTGGGATTTATTTCAGGTATACAAGACTGTCTCAACATTTAAAAATCAACTAGTGTAATCCAACACACCAACAGGTAAGAGACCTAAATGCAAAATGCAAAACTATAAAACTCTTAGAAGATAGCATAGGAGAAAACCTGGAACTTGAGTATGGTGATAACTTTTTAGATACCACATCAAAGGCACAATCCATGAAAGAAATAATTGGTAAGCTGGAATTTGTTAAAATTTAAATTTCTCCTATATGAAGACAATGTCAAGAGAATGAAAAGATAAACTACAGACTGGGAGAAAATATTTGCAAAAGACAAATCTGATGAAGGACTATTATCCAAAATATATTTAGAAAACTCTTAAAATTAAACAACAAGAAGACCAACAAACTGACTAAAAAATGAGCATAACACTTGAAAATATACCTCACCAAAGAAGATCTATAGATAGCAAGTAAGCATATAAAAAATGATCAACATCATCTGATATTAAGGAATTGAAAAATGAAACAACAATGTGACACCACCACACACCTTTTTGAATGGCCCAAATCCAAAACTCTGATGACACCAAATGCTGTTGAGCATATGGAGCAACAGGAACTCTCATTCACTGCTGTTAGGAATGCAAAATTATACAGCCACTTTGGAAGACAGCTTGGCAGTTTCCTACAAAACTAAAGATACTTGTATGATAAGACCCAGCAATCATGCTCCTTGCTATTTACCCAAATGAACTGAAAACTTATGTTCACACAAAAACCTGCACATGAATGTTTATAGCAGTTTTATTTATAATTGCCAAAACTTGGAAGTAACCAAGATGTCCTTCAGTAAGTGAGTAGATAAACTGAGATATATTCACAGACAATAGAATATTATGCAGTGCTAAAAAGAAATGAGCTATAAAGCCATGAAAAGACATGGACGAAATTCAAATGCATATTACTAAATGAAAGAATCTAATCTAAAAAGGCTACAAAATATATGAGTCTTACTATGTGACATTCTGGAAAGGCAAAACTATGTAAACAACAAAAAGATCAGTGATTGACAAGGCTTGCAGGGTAGGGAGGGCATCGAGGATTTTGGGGGCAGTGAAACTGTTCTGGACCGTGCTACCATGCTGGACATCTTCATTATACATGTGCCAAAACCCATAGGATATACGTTAAGAGTGAACTCTGATGTAAACTATGGACTGGGTGCCAATGATGTGTCATTGTAGGGTCACTGATTGTAACAAATGTACTACTCTGACACAGGATATTGATAGTGGGAGAAGTTTTGTGTTTGGGAGACGTGGTATATGGGAGCTTTCTGTACTTTCTGCTCAATTTTGCTGTAAATTTAAAACTGCTTTAAAAAATAAAGTTTAGGCCGGGCACAGTGGCACGTTTCTATAATCTTAGCACTTTGAGAGCCTGAGGCAGGAGTATTGCTTGAGGTCAGGAATTCAAGACCAACTTCGGCAACATAGTGAAGCCCTGTCTTACAAAAAGTAAAAAAAAATTGGCTGGGCATGGTAGTGCATACCCATAGTCCCAGCTTCTTAGACGCTGAGATGGGAGGATCGCTTGAGCCCAGGAGTTTGAGGTTGCAGTGAGCTATGATCACACCACCTCACTCCAGCCTGGGTACAATGCAAGACTTCATTTCTAAAAAAAAAAAAAAAGGAAGAACAGATTTTACTAATAAATAAAAAATAGAATTTAGATATGACCCATTTAGCTGATTTTAAGTAGTGTACTTGAGACATATTTAGAGAGTATTTGGACACTTAAAATATAACCTACAGGAAGAGTCACTGAAGGTGTCAACAAGTTAAATGTCTTTAACCACAAAATAAAATTCTATAAATAGTTGCAGGTAATTTTATGAAAATGTAAAAATAATAAGACCATATCAAAAAAATAACATTTTTTAAGAATTGCTAGTGATGTGGTATTAGAGGTAGATAGTACTAAGAACTGGATTAAAGTATGCAAATGTATAGCAAGAATAATACTGCTTTATATGATTTTTATGGTTTCAGGGGTCCTCAAACTTTTTAAACAGGGGGCCAGTTCACTGTCCCTCAGACTGTTGGGGGGCCGGACTATAGTTTTAAAAAAAACTATGAACAAATTCCTATGCACACCGCACATATCTTATTTTGAAGTAAAAAAAACCAAATGGGCAAAAACACCTGGCGAGCCAGATAGATGTCCTTGGCGAGCTGCATGTGGCCCATGGGCCTTAGTTTGAGGACGCCTGGATCCATATAAAAAGTTTTTTTCTTTAATTGTATACTACATAAGGTTATTTTAATTTTTTTTAAAAGAATATCATTTTTGAAGAAAGTTGACCAGAAATATAAGTCCACCATTATAATAAAACTCACATCTCTTGGTCAATATATCAATATTTGTTTAATGCTTTCTTTCACTGGACTAACAATAATTGGAAAGAATTTGCATCTTAATGATATTGAGACTTTGAATTCATGAAATATTTCCCTCTATTTACGTCAGTTTTCTTTAGTGTTTCTCAATATTTTATAGATTTATCCATATAGGTTTTATACATTATTTGTTATATTTATTTCTAGGTATTTAATTTTTATTTCATTTTAATGTAAATAATATTTTCTAAAAAATTAGCTTTGTTATTTCTAGTGTATGGAAATACAAATATTTTTGTAGATTTTATAAAAAATCTCTCAAAACTTATTAATTCTAATAATGCATTGTATAATCTTTTGAATGTTCCAAGTACATAACTATATTTCTAGTAAATAATAATTTTCTTATTTTTTCTTTCCAATTCTTATACCTTTTATTTCTTTTTTCTTATGCTATGGCACTGAATAGAACCTCCACTACAATACTGAGTAAAAGTGGTAATAGTGGTCATACTTTTTAAAATTTTCAATCTCAAAGAGAAAGCTTCCTATATTTTACTATTAAAGATGATATTTTATGTAAGTTTTTCCATAGATCTCTTTTAACAGATTAATGGTTTCTAAAAAAATTTAATTAGGAATAAATGGTGAAATTTGTCCAAATTTTCAACATATATTGAGATAATCATATGATTTTTATCCTATATATTCTGTTAATGTGATGAATTGCAATGTTAAATTTTACATGTTAATCTTACCTTGCATTCTTGGGTTGAATTGGTTGTGTTGTATTATAATTTTTATATGTTGCTGGATTTGATTTTTCCCACAGTTTGTTTAGAATTTTTGCATCTATGGTTATGAATGAAATTAGACTATGATTTTGATTTCTAAAAATATTCCTGTTTAGTTTGGGCTTCAGGGGAATGCAAGATTTGAAAAATGAATTTGAAAGTGCTTCCTCTTTTTCTATTCTATGGAAAAGTCTGTAAAAGAGGGTTTTTTTTTTTTGTTTAAAGTGTTTCATAGAATTATCAGCAAAGCCATAAAATCTGAGGTTTTTATTATAGATCTAATTTTGCTAATATTGGGTTTTTATTATGGATCTAATTTTGTTAAGACTGATAGGATTATTCAGAGGAGGACAATTGGACAGAGGAAAAGAATTACCCCTGTATTGTGCTACATAAAATCTTTCACGAACAAGTTCCATCCTACTTCCAACATCACATTTTACTATTGTCCCTTTCATTCCTTAATTCTTGCCATAGTAATCTGCTCATTCTTTCCCCCAAATATGTCATGTCTTCTCAAAACTTCATATTATTTTTTTGCCGAGAAATATGTTCTGTTATGCGACCTAGCATTGCCTAATCATTGTAAAGACTCAGCGTGTTCTCTCTGCCGCCTCACTCGAATGCACATATGTACTCTAGCATACATTCACATACACTCTGGCGTTTCCTTCAACTCATCTAGAAATAAATAATCTCTCCTTCCTGAAGCAGAAGCTCTGTATTTATCCTGTTGAACTAATATCATTATCATTTATTTTCTTATACCAAACTATGATCAACTCCAGTTCAATTGCCATTGTTATCCTCATATGTACTCTTATCCTTTTCCACATCAAAAACAGCCCATAAACATTTGTTGAATGCGTAAATTAAAAGCAACATCCTTCAAGGTTTAGTGCTCAGCTCAATAATTAGTCAATATTGATTGACTGCCTATTCCCCAGGAAGCAGTTTTAATATATGCCCAATAATCTCCTCACTTTTCTAGCAGACTTGGTCTGAGAGCAGAACCATTGGGCATGCTCTTTACCCATTAATTACCTCTGTTTACATCCTTAGTCCTGCAAGAGAACAGCATGCTCTCATCTGTGCTGTTGTATATTCTGTTTACTGGATGATTATTTGCAGGAAAGAGGGTTAAATTTGCTTTCATAAAAATGGACAGGAAGAGAGAGGAATAAACAAAATGTGAGAAAGGTAGATTTGCCTCCTATGGACATATTGTGATTGTATTACAGTCACGGATTATTTCTTGGGAAAGAAATGTTTTGTGTCATCTCTTTGATGCTCTGTGTGCCTCCCCAGCAAGACTTCCTGGCGATGCAGCCTGGGCACTTATTTGTGTTTCTCATTTATGTAGGGGGGACTCCTTTGGAAGAATAAAGCTATTATAGAGAATGAATATATCTTCTATACAAAGGAACTAAACGTTAGGAATTCCATAATACAGTGGTACCATATCCTTTGAAATGCCTGTAAAAAAGGACGAATCAAAGAAAAAATATAAAACAACCTGTGCATCCACAGAATAATCATGGCAGGAAAATGGTGCTATTGAAACTGACAATCAAGGAGTGGTGCAGAGTGGTGCAGTTGGCTGAAGTGCACTGATACTGCAAGAGAGGTACCAAGACTGAAGAATGTCGGTTTAGGTAATGTTTTAGTGTCACAGTGAAGAGCTCTTGTTTAAAATCTGGCAGCCGTGCATCAAAAACTTCAGTGGTAGCATATATAGCCTCTTACAAAAGTCTCCCAAGCAGGATCCTTTACTCATACCTAGTTATTTGGGGCTTTCATTTGGATGAGAAACACATTGAGGAAACTTAGATTTATAGGTATTTTTAGATAGAGATATAAAACAGAGAATGGGAGAAATATCTTATAACATCAAATGATATTTATTTGAGGAAATTTCACCAAGTGTTAAGAACAATTAACTTATTCTGCTATTTGGGGTAGCTAGTTAGGATTTTTCAAGTAGAAAAAGACAGAGAGGATATATTAGGGTTTTTTATTGTTGTATAACAAATTCTTAAAAACCTAGTGGCTTAAAACAATGCCCATTTATTTGTTCATGGTTCTGTGGATCAGACATCGGGGCATGGTGCACCTGGGTTCTCTGCTCAGGGTCTTGTGGAGCTGAAATCAGATGTGAGCTGGGCTGAATTCCTCTGGATCTGAGAGTCCTTTTCCAAGTTCACATGGTTGTTGGCAGAATCTAGAACTGAGGCTACTGCTTTCTTGCTGGCTGTTGTCTTGGGTTTAGTCCCAGCCTCTCGTGGCTGCTCTCACATCCTTGCCACCTGGCTCCTATATCTTCAAAGTCAGCACTGAAGAATCTCTGCTATGTCAAATCTCTCTGCCTTTGAGTATAGCCCTGTCTCTTTTAAGGATTTGCCTGATTATGTCAGGCCCACCCAGGTAACTTCCCTTTTGAATAATTGAAAGTCAACTGATTATTAATCTAATCATGGGATGACATGTGTTCACAATTCTGCCCCAATTCAAAAGGAGAGAATTATATAAGACATGTGTAATAATAGGGATGGGAATGTTCAGGGTCATCTTAGAATTCTGCTACCACAGTGGATCTCTGTTTTAGGAGGGTGATGCTGGCAAAGTATGAAGGATAGATTAGAAAGGTATGGAGATATAGCCAGGGTGTCAGTCACCTTGTGTGTCAACTCCAATCACATGGTGGGGCTTTCTGGAGCATGGTGTTGAGGATTCACCAAGCTAAGAAGATCCTTGTAATTAAGCAAAACAGAGGGAAGTGGCAGCAAATGCACTAGGTATTTACCACCCCAGCATTTTAGGGGGTATCCAGTAGTTCTAGAAATGGACAACCTCTGCCTGAATTGAAGCAAGTACAATGGGAGTGGAGAAGACGCAGAAGATACACAGACTCTGAGGCTGTGACAGACCTTGGGTGAGGATATCAGAGGGAGAAGTGGACCTGATTCTGCTCTGGAGCATCTGTATCTAGGTGATTCCCACAGGTCACCCCAGGCAGTCAGATGTATATGAGAACCTGGGATATGAGGATATTTAGGAGCCTACAGAGCAGTCTCAAGGGCCAAAACATCCCTTTTGGCTGAAATTAATTCCCACGGGCTTAACAGAAATTTTAATCAATTGTGGTGAAGCCTGCACCATACAGTGAGTACTCTTTTTGTATACTTTAAACAGGTGAATTTTATGGCATATGAATTACATCTCAATAAAGCTGTTCCAAAAATATCTGTGGGACAGAACTCAAAATGCTTTCAGTGGCAGAAATATTTTTAATAATAACAGAATAAGGTTCTGAGATCTTGTGGTGTCTTCTCTTTTCTGCAGAGGCCATGATTGGTTGTGCCAACATAGTTCCTTTTCTTGCTTCACTACCAATGCTCCTTGATGTTTCTCCCCTTGCTTCCCTTGCCTACCCTCTTCTGTTGGTCAAGGGGTTTACCTGATGGGTTGGTTGCTTCTCCTCCACTCTGGCAGTTTCATCATCTTTCTTCTCACAGTAAGGCGATTCATTTACCAAAACTGGACTGCAGAATTTCTCGCTTTGCTGTTTATTTTATGCCCCATTTTGTTTATCTACCAAATTCCCTATTGCTCTAGCCATTATGAACATGTATGACATGAACATTGAGATATTGGGAGTAGATGGGCATCTGGGTCTAGGGCTCAGGAAAGAGGTTACGGGCTAGGGACTTTCTTTATTTTTTAATGGAAGCCTTCACTTTTGATTAATATCAACATTAAAAAGAAATCTCTGACTTTGTTGAAGGGAAAAGTATAATGAAAAGTATCAGTGTTAGCAAAATGGTTTTATTTCCATCATTAACATTTGTAGCCCTGGCCCACATTGAGCTTCATGAGAGTCCAGTAAGATTAATTTGCCATAAAAAACACAAATCTTCAGTTACAGCAGCAACCACTAATTGAGCATCTACTCTGTGCCAGGTCATTTATACATGAGGTAATAATGGTGAAGTTGTTTAAGCGGATGAACTTTGGAACCAGGATATTTGGGTCCAAATCTTAATTTTCAATTCACTGACTGTATGACCTTCATTAAGTTACTTAATCTTCTGTATCTCAATTTTTCTATCTATAAAAGTAACATAATATAAGCATTCGCCTCTACATTTTTTCTGCAAATAAATTATACTATTTACAGCATTTAGACCAGTGTCACATACATGGCAAACACTAGATGTTAACTGTTATTATTTATATACATCGTATTTTTGTTGATTACATATTTATAGAGTACATGTGCTATTTTGTTATATGCATAGAATGTGTCATTATATCATCATATTTAATACATGTAATTATCCAACAAGGTAGGAAAGATTTTTCTACTTAGTGAGAACACAGAGGTTCAGAGATGTTGAAAAAAGCTTGTCAGATATCTCAGAGTGAGCAGAGACTGAAGAGCCTATTTGAATCCCATTGAGTAATTCTGGCAATCATGTCCTTTCCTCTTTGCCATGATCTTCTCTATTTATCTCCTATCTTAGTATTAAATACAGATGACTGACATCCAAAGCTATTTCTCTTTTTTCCTGAATGATAGTTCTGGACTAGATGTAATTGACACCCATCTAATGCAGTTTCAAGTGCACAGGGACTTTATAAATGGTGGGTAGTTGTAATCATCATCAATTATTATTTTTTTTTCAGTATCTATGTTTCTTTTTTTGTGTGTTCTGTTCTTTTTTTTTTATTATTTCATC
>VBSM01000483.1:12569031-12617553 GCA_008086735.1 Cheirogaleus medius
GAGATGAAACCATCAGTATACGGTAACCTAATCTTTGATAAGCCAGACAAAAATCATCATCAATTTTAACATGAGCTATTTAGAACTGGCCTAAATGGATATAATTTTCTAAGTCTTCTAGTAGATCCACACTGCTTACCTCTCTATGGCAAGTTTTTCACAAATGATATATTTTTTGGAGGAGGGGGAGATGGATTTGTTCAATAAAACAGGGAGAAGAACTTACACTTCATTCTTATTTCTTTATTTTATATTTATATTTGGTGGTAGAAAAAATTGCTCATGATAAAGTCATAGGCACCTAAATAAAACAGAATCAGTGAATAACAGACAAAGAGATTAAAACATACTGCATTTTGTTCTTGATTTCCTATTGGAAATAACTAAGACATGACAGTGTGAAAAAGTCAGATACTAGATAAAATATCAGCTCCTTCAATAACATTGAAGGTTAATTTTTTGATTTTTTCATTTACTTTTTGCAGTGTACAATTCTATGAGTGTTAACAAATATATGGACTTGTGTAACCACAAATGCAATCAGAACAGAGAGCAATTCCATCATCTTAAAACGCTTCCCTAAAGGTTATGTTTCAACTGAGTCTTTGAAAAAATAAAATAAAATAAAAAAGTTAAACTCAGAGATATAGACAATAATGTGGAAATAATGAAACAAATTAAAAGCTTGAACAAAATCTGAAAATCTGAGTTCTTCTCCTGATTCTGTTGCTAATTAGCTGTGTAATTTTGTGGACAACCTTAACTTTTTAAAACCCCAATTGCTTCATTGTTTTTTTAAAAAAGGAGGTTAGGCTAAATGAGTCCTACTACTCTTACTTGGTTTCAAATTTTAAGACTATGATTCTGTGTTAAATTCATGTGAGCCCAAATATTTCTGAAAGAATTATGACTTTAATTGCTAAATAAATATATTTATCTGTCTTCCTTTTCTTTCTTATGATCCACTCCTGAGATGTAGTCCTTAGTCTCATGTTTATATCTATTTCTCTTTTTTATTATTGTGATAAGAATACTTAACATGAGATCTGCCCTCATAATGAATTTCTAAGTGTACAATACAGTATTGTTAACTGTCGGCATAATGTTGTATGGAAGACCTGTAGACCTGAGTCATAACTTTATTAATAAAACTTTATACCCATTGAATAGCAATTCTGCATTTTCCCCTCCCTCCCATCCCCTGACAACAACCATTCTGCTCTCTGCTTCTATGAATAATATTTGACTCTTTTATATAACTCATCTAAGTCTGTGACCGGATTATTTCACTTAGGATAGTGTCCTCAAGGTTTCTCCATGTTGTTGCATATGGCAAGATTGCCTTCCTTAAGGCCAAATAATATTCCATTGTGTGTATATACCACATTTTCTTTATCCCTTCATCTGTCAATGGACATTTAAGTTGTTTCCACATCTTGCCTATTGTGAATAATGCTGCAATGAACATGGGAGTGCAATTATGTCTTTGAGATACTGATTTCAAATCTTTTGGAAAAACACCCAGAAGCAGAACTTCTGGATCATATAGTATTTCTATTTTTAATTATTTTCAGGAACCTCCATACTGTTTTCCAAAGCAGCTGTACCATTTTACATTATCAAGAATGCTTGAGAAATCCAGTTTCTTCACATCCGTTCCAACACTTTGTTTTTGTAATAACCATTCTAACAGGTTTTAGGTGATATCTCATTGTCGTTGTTGGTTTGCATTTCCCTAATGATCAATGATGTTGAACATCTTTTCATATGCCTGTTGGCCGTTTGTAAGTGGTCTTTGCAGAAATGTGTATTACAGTCCTTTGACAATTTTTTATTGGGTTATTTGTAAGTTTTGTTTTTTGTTTGGTTGGTTGGTTTTTGCTGTTCAATTGAAGGGGTACCTTATCTATTTCGTATAG
This sequence comes from Cheirogaleus medius, assembly GCA_008086735.1. Classification (NCBI taxonomy): domain Eukaryota; kingdom Metazoa; phylum Chordata; class Mammalia; order Primates; family Cheirogaleidae; genus Cheirogaleus; species Cheirogaleus medius. The sequence goes on from VBSM01000483.1 coordinate 12,570,951, forward strand.
TAATCCCTTACTAGATATATGATTTGCAAATATTTTCTCCCATTCCATACATTGTCTTTTCAATTTGATGATTGTTTACTATGCAGAAGCTTTTTAGTTTGAAATAGTCCCACTTGTCTACTTGTGCTTTTGTTGCCTATGCTTTTCATATCATATCCAAGAAATCATTGTCAAGACCAATATCATGAACCTTTTCCCCTATGAGTTTTACATGTTTTAGATTTTATGTTTAAATCTGTGATCCATTTTGTGTTGTTTTTTGTCTATGGTATAAGAAAACAGTCCAATTTTTTTTTTGCATATGGATATCTAAGTTTCGAACACCATTTGTTGAAGAGACTATCCTTCCCCATTGTGTTATTTTTGACACCTTTGTCAGAGATCAATTGACCATATATGTCTGAGTTTATTTTTGGATTTTCTATTCTGTTCCATTTGTCTATATGTCTTTCATTATGCCAGTACCATACTGTTTAATTACAGTAGTTTTGTAGTATATTTTGGTATCAGGAAATGTGATATCTCCAGCTTTGTTCTTCTTAAAATTGTTGTGGCTGTCAGGGCTCTTTGTGGTTCCATATGAATTTTAGAGTTGTGTTTCCTGTTTCTGTAGAAAATGCCATTGGGATTTTGATAGGTATTGTATTGAATCTGTAAATCACTTTGAGTAGTATGGACATTTTAACAATATTAAGTCTTCTAATATGCATTTTTAATGTTACTCTAATGGAAATATTACTATAGTACATTATGTATATAATATAATTTCCTTTAATTCCTTTTATAAAATATTTGAATTACCATTCCATCATTCTAATGACATTTTGCCATAATACTACCTAAATGTGATATTTTGATTATTAAATTATAATAATTTGGAGTAGCCTATTTAAACAAAAGAAGATAACAGCTGAAGAATGACAAGTGACATGAGAATCTCCAACTTCCATGGTATTTTCTCTATTGTATTGCCTGAAGGTGTGTTAATCTGACCACCTTGGCAAGGCAAGGTGAAGGAAGATTATTGTATCAGGATTTTCTATAGGATTGATGTCGTGCCTGACTGTTTTAACAGATGATTTAATCAAGGCTATTTTCTTCTTTCATCTGTGCTATTTTCTCTGAACTTCAGGAGACATGTGCTTGAAAAAAGTAGATGCACAGTGCCTGGGATAGTGCCAGCTCTTCATTTATTGCTTGCAGGCTAACCTTTATGAAAATAATGGTAAAGCCTTCTCTCCCTATATCACTGAAACTCATTTCCTCTGGTAGCTGTTTAGCATCCACTCTGGGTGTGAAGATCTGGCTAGAATGTGGCTCTCCGGCAGTGGACTACTTCCTCTTGATACCACACTGGTCTTGCTATGGGGAAGGGAGATTGTATTCTGGTCAGCAAGCAGTGGTCCCTGCTTTCAGGCATTCCCTGTCTCAGCTGCCATCCTTGAGAGAAGGTGACCTGAGGCGGTTAGGGGGATGGATGTAGATCAGCTGTAAATGTGTGCAACTTGGAGTGAATGTATGTTAGCTATGTTCATATCTCCACAGCCAGGAAACGGGTGGGATCTGCCTTTTTTAGTGTCAGTTTGTCAATAGAAACAGTGGCTTTAGGTATAGAGCCTTATGTCAGGCTAGAAACTATTGGTAGGCAAAGCTCCTGGGTAAAATGAATGATTATGAGTTAGGAGTGTGATGGCTCTCAGCTTGAGCATGCTTGGGTCAATTGAGGGCTTATTTTGATATCTATTTACCACCCCTTACTTATAACCATCACTGCTGAGTTTAAATATGAGCTTTTATTAACCAAGAATCTTACTGTAGCATGGTAGGATACAATGGAAGTCTGGCTTCCAATACAACACAACCTTGATATTTGTGGATTTGGCTTTGGAGGACTCAGCCATTTACAATCAACCTTTAAGGATCATGACATATGATTTTTTTACAATTTAATAAGGTATGGATTTGAGTAATAGGCACCATAAGGCTGATGTGTAGGACTAGGTTATTAATTAACAAGTGTATCTAGCCAAGCACCCAGCATCTAAATATTAATGCTTTTTACATTCTCCATTTGTTATTGTATAACTTTTTGTGAAGTAATTTAAACACGTTTTATTTGTAATGTGATGGAAAGATATATTGAGGGAACATGAGACTCTGGACAGAAATTACATCTGTGAAAAGTCAGGGGTCTTTATAAAGATATATGTGTTGTGAATTTTAGATTTCCCAAGGCTCTGTGACCATAGCTCCCCAAAATATTAAGAGTCGACTATAGTATAATTAGTGTATGTAGATGGTAATTCATGAAATTCTATTGATTCAAAATAGAGATGACCTTGGCAGTGGCATGTAACAGTTCTTTAACCCTGTGATCTCCAAGCCATTTTATCATACATCCTATGAAAAATACAGAGCATGCATACGTTATATTTATGTTAATATAGGTCTTATAAAATGCACCAATATGAAATCTATGTGTATCAGTTAAACAGGTTCAGCTGCATACAATAGAAAAATTATTTAAGAAAAATAGCAGAGTCTTAAACTGGATGAAATTTTATTTCTCTTCCATGTGAAATCTTGATGTTGGCAGTAAAGGACCATTTGGTAGCTCCATGAGATCATCAAGGGAAAATAAAAGATCTCTTTTATTTATTTATTTATTTATTTATTTTTGAATTTCTATTTTCAACATGGGTCTTCTCCCTGATGGTCCAAAGTAGCTGCTGCTGGGTTTCTAGCCATTACATTCTCATTCTAATTAGCAGGAAGGAAGAAAGGAAAATAAAGGCCATACTTTCATTTGAGGAAGTTTTATGGATGGCAGGTTATTTCTTTTTTCTTTTTTTAATTTCAGAATATTATGGAGATATAAATATTTTGGTTACATGGATTGCTTTTGTACTGCTTGAGTCAAAGTTATAAATGTGTACACAGATAGTGTGCACTGTATCCATTTGGTATGATTTCACCCATCCCCTCCTCCACCCTCCCACCTGCTTGATTTCTGTTGAGTTTTACTTCCATATGTGCACAAGTGCTGTTTGTTTAGTTCCAATTTAGTAGTGAGTACATGTGGTATTTGTTTTTCCATTCTTATTATGATACTTCACTTAGGATAATTCTCTCTAGTTCCATCTAAGTTGTTATAAAAGGTATTAATTCGTTTTTTTTATGACTCAGTAGTGCTCTGTGGTATACATATACTACATTTTATTAATCCACTCATGAATCTATGGGCCCTTGGGTTGATTCTACATCTTTGTGTTTGTAAATTGTGCTGCAGTAAACATTCCAGTGCAAGTGTCTTTTTGATAAAATGCCTTGTTTTTTCCATTTGGGGAAATACCCAGTAGTGGGTTTGCTAGACCAAATGGTAGGTATACTTTAGTTCTTTGAGGAATCTCCGTACTATTTTCTCTAGAGGTTGTGCTATTTTGCAGTCCCACCAACAGTGTATAAGTGTTCCTTTCTCTCCGCATCCATGCCAGCATCTGTTCTTTGAGACTTTTGGATAAAAACCCTTATCACTGCAGTTAGGTGATATCTCATGGTTTTTATTTGCATTTCCCTGATAATTAGAGATGCTGAACCTTTTTCCATATTGGCCATTAGTCTATCTTCTTGTGAAAAGCTTTTGTTCGTGTCTTTTGCCCACTTTTTAATGGAGTTATTTGATTTTTTGGTTCTGATTTGCTTGAGTTCTTTGTAGATTCTGGTTATCAGCCCTGTATAAGATGTATAGTATGAAAATATTTTCTAACATTTTGTAGGTTGTATATTTGGTCTATTGATTGTTTTCCTGGCTGTGCAGAAGCTTTTTAATTTAATCAAGTCCCATTTATTAATTTTTGTTGTTGCTGTGATTGCCCTTGGGCAAAGAAGCCAACATAAATAAAACACAAAAACAATTTCTTCACAAATTTTTGCCAAGGCTGATATCTAGAAGAGTTTTTCCAATATTTTCTTCTAGTATCCTTATAGTATCATGTCTTAGGTTTAAGTCTGTTATCCATCTTGAATTAATTTTTGTGACTGGTAAGAGATAAGGATCCTGTTTTAATCTTCTACACCTCAGCATAGTGTGTTCCAATTCAAGCAAACAAGACATGACTGATTTGTACTCCTAAGTACCACCCTCTATCTTTGAGGTAAAGCTGGGGGATGCAACCCAATTCACACTCCTGGGAAGAGGTGAAGACAGCAGGTCAGAGGCCACCTGAGAGGTTCATCAAACCTGCTTGAACACCCCATAGACAACTTGGGACCAGCACTTCTCTCCCTGCCACAGTCAGGGATTGATCTTTGGGGACCCAGAGACAGGCCCACAAGCCAAACTTAATACCTCCAGGACTCGATCGAGAGGCCAGATAAGAAGGAATCAGCAAAAGAACTCCAGAGATATGAAAAATCATAGCAAAAATACACACCCCAAAGAAAACAATAACTCCTTACCGATGACTACCAACCAAAATGAAAATATTGAAATGACTAATAAAGAATTCCAAATATGGATTATATGGAAGCTCAACAAAATACAAGAGAAAATGGAAAACCAACATGAAGAAACCACAAAAACAATACAGGAAATGATGAAAAATTCACTAAAGAAATCAAGTTATTTAAAAAAAATCAAATAGAACTTCTGTAAATGAAAAATTCATTCAAAGAAATAAAAAACACAGTGGAAAGTTTTAAGAATAGAGTAGATCAAGCAGAGGAAAGAATCTCAGAGCTAGAAGACAACACCTTTGAATTAAACAAGTCAGTCAAAGATAAAGAACAGAGAAATAAGAGGAATGAACCAAGCCTACAAGAAATATGGAATTATGTAAAGAAGCCTAACATAACAATTATAGGAATCCCTGAGGGTGAAGAAGAAAATACACAAGGGCTGGAAAACCTACTTGAAGGAATAATTGATGAAAACTTCCCTGGTCTAGCTAGAAATTTAGACATCCAGGTACAAGAAGGTCAACAAACTCCTGAGAGATTGATCACAAAGAGATTGATCACCATGACACATAGTCATCAGACTGGCCAAAGTTAAAATGAAGGAGGAACTTCTGCAAGGTGAAAACATCAGGTAAGTTACAAAGGAAAACCCATCAGGCTAACTGCAGACTTCTCAACTGAGACCTTACAAGCCAGAAAAGATTGGGGCCCCATTCTCAATCTTCTCAAACAGAATAATTACCAGCCTAGAATTTTGTATTCTATAAAACCAAGTTTCTTCTATCAAGGAGAAATAAAGACTTTCTCAGATAAGCAAACACTGAGGGAATTTGTCAAGACCAGACTTGCCCTGCAGGAAATACTCAGATCTGCATTATACATCTATCAGCACAACAGACACCCAGCAAACACCCACTAGTATAAAATCACCCAAGAGCTAAAGCTCAGAGACCATATACCATAATGCCTCAAAGGTAAAACAAAGCAATAACATTCTATCCAACAAGATAAACAGACATCCACCCTCCTTACCAATTCTTTTAATAAATGTGAATAGCACATCCTTCTGATTACATAATAAGGGGAAAAACTTAGCTGCAAGGAAGTTCAGGAATGACAACTTTTATTCTAAATGGCAACATATAAAGCTATGAATCAGGTTTCTTTTACTAAATGAAAAGGAGAGTGCTATAGATTGAATGTTTTTTTCCCCCAAATCTATGTTAAATCCTAAAACCTAGTATGATGGTATTTGGAAATGGGGCCTTTAGGAGGTGATTAGGTCCTGAGGGTGGAACCCTCATGAATGGGATTAATGCTCTTAAAAGAGAAACCTGAGAGAGTTTCCTCACCCCTTCCACCATGTAAGATTATAATGAAAAGATGTCTGTGAACTAGGAAGTAGGCTCTCACCAGACACCAAATCTGTTGGTACCTTGTTATTGGACTTCCTGGTCTCCAGAACAGTGAGAAATCAATTTCTATTGTTTTTAAGCTACTCAGTCTATGGCATTTTTGTTATAGTAGCCTGAAAAGACTAAGACAGAAAGAACAGATCTTGCAGTAGGCAAATAATGTCTGCATATTGTGTGTTAAATGTTTATAAGGCCTAATTTTTCTCTTAGTTTTTATATAAAAACTAGATATAAAAAAGAGTCTTAATATTTTTTCTTTCTGCATACAAATGCATCATCATACACACCTACCAGAATATGGACCCCTCACTTTGGAGACAGAAGCATCATGGGGGTTGAACTTGCTTTGCCATCTCACTGGCCATGCACAAGAGGGGCCCAACCAGGAGATACTTTCCTCCTCTCATCATTCCTTCTCCTGAAGGTTGTTGAGCAAAAGTGCTGATCACCGCACCTGTGTGTGCAAATGGTGTGTAAACCGATGTGTGCTATACAATAGGCTGCAGAAACTTGTCCTTTAAGAGGGACCTCTCAGAAGGAAAATGAAGCATTTAAGAAGCCAATTTATTTTTTGTACACAAATAAAACATGTTTTCACACATGAAAAAATAAAAGATATTAATTTTAAAAATACCAGGACAGAGTGTTTAATTCATAGTTATTGTGTTATATGTTTGCCATTACTTGCTTTTCCTTGAAGTAAACAAAACAAAACAAACAAATCTGAAATATTGCAGATAATTATTTATAAAATATCAGCATACTGTGGTCATTCAGAAAAACTTTTGAACTAAAGTTTCAGCCTCAAGATCCTAGTAGATCTTAATTATGCTTCCATTCCATGTAACTTTCCAGTTTGCAAACTGTTCAAACATATGTATATATTTCTCATTTGATTTTCAAAAATATCCTCAAGGTAGTAACAAAAAATATGAAACCAATATAGAATCAAATAATTTCAGAGTTGGTGATTTATCACATGTTCTACACTTTTGAGGTCCAAAGAAATAAAGTAGTTTTCCTAATGCTGCACAGCTAGTTAGAAATATAGCTGTAAACATACATCTTCTGACTTCTAAAGATTTTTATGATCTGTAGTCAGACACATTATCCATTGCGCAACTGGCCATATGCTTAAGGATTTTTCTTTGCAAATATTTGTTTTTATTTATCCAGAAATATATCAATTAGAAATATTAGAAGCATTTTATATTAAAATAAATGTCATTTTATCCTAAGTATTATTTATTTATCCTCTGTATTTTTAGTAAATACATAATCCTAACAGTTTGATTGTATCTGAATTACACTGTCTAATGCAGTAGTCACCAGCCATATATAGCTATTTAAAGTTAACTAACATAAAAAAACCAATTTCTTCATTCCCACTAGCCCACATTTCAAGTGCTCAATAGCCAGATATGGCTAGTGGCTACCATATCCACCAGTGAAAATTATACATTTCCATCATCATAGAAAGTGCTATGTGCTATGTTAGAAGACTGTTAAAGTCACTGCTTCTTGGGGAATTATAATTACATTCTTATTTCAGCTGGTGCATGAGAGTGTTATGAACAGTGAGCAAGCAAACTAGCAGTATCAAAAGGGCTTAGAAAATAGTTGACTCTTCAAGAAACAATTTTCCTATTCAAGAGAAAATAAATATGCATGAAATTAGAATAATAAGTGCAACTAAGCAGATAAATGGTTTCTAGGAAGTCAGCACCATGGATATTTATAGATGGTACCCTAGACAAGCTTTTTTGAAAAAACATTTTGTATCATAATTTATTATCAGTGATAAAGCCTTTTTGGGACAGTGTTGTAAGTGTTCACTTCAGGGCCCTCTCAGCAAAGTTTTAAAGCTAATATGATATCCAGCAATTTGAGGCTGAATATGATAATCCTTTGAGAAAAAGAAAAAGAGAAGTTCTCAGGGAGAAACATGGGTATTTTCTCTTTCAAGATAAAAACACTTATTTACTTGTGCATACACAGTCACATACTTAAGATCTTCATTGTGATTGCGCTGAAACATTCAAAGTTAGTTTTACAGCTTATACATGTCAATATTGTGCATTTGGCCTGACCTGGCTGGTGAATTAAATTAGCCTCTCCAAAATTAGTGGGCAGCCATAGTGAGCTCTGCCCCTTCCACATACAGCCTTGCAGCCTGATGTTAATTACATTAAGACACTGCTGGAAAATTATTGGGAGCTATGAGGGGGAATATACAATAATTGGAGAAGCAAACCACAGAAAAACAGTAAGATAATAAAATAAGTGTGAATTCAAAGGGAGGAAATCTCAATATAAAATAAGAAGAAAAACATTTCATGAAACAGGATGTGAACTTCATTTGAGACATAAATAAGATTTTGAGAAGGGAGAAAGGAAGGTAGGCTCTTCTGAGTCAGGGATGAGCAGTCCTGAAGATTTTAATTTGCATGTAATTTGGCAAGGGTGAAGGCTGGGGAACAGACTCTGAGGAGGCTTGATGGGAACAGGAAGTGTGTGTTTGTAGTTAGTAATACAACATAGGCTTAGAGAGGTGAGATACAGAAAGGATAGAGAGGGTCTTGAAGTCAAGAATTGTTGGCTAGGGATGCAGTTGTCAAAGGCAGCCTCCAGTGATCCGTGGTTGGACAGAGCCATGACCAAACTGGTCTTTAAAGGTGGTGATTCTTGGAGGATGTTATACAGTGTGGGTTAGAGGGAGAGAAACAGTGGAAACCAGAGGGTTCTGCTGTAAGCTAGGAAGTCCACAATATTTATTGAGCACCTGCTATCACCAGAGGCTGATTTTGAGTGCAATGGGTGGAAGATTGTAGGATGTTAAGAAAGGAAAGGATAGTTTATAAGATATAAGAACTTATAAATCCCTTATTTTCCAGAATGTTGGCATCAAAATAGAGATTGTTTTCTTTTATTAGGCTATTAATATTATCATGTTTGGTTTAATCTCTGTTTTCTCCAAATTCATTATACTGCCAAAGGTATGATATTTTCATGGAGGTGAGAGAGGAAATGCTCTTTTATTGGCTTTTGCCATATAACAGGAGAGTCAATAAAGGGAAGAAGTCCTGGTAATTCTGGACTTACTCCAAAAGAAACCTCTGCCTTCATTTTTAGGAAATCATTAACAAATGGGCAGGTGCGGCAGTCACTGCAGCTGTTTATAATGAGAAGGCAAGAAGCCCTTGATGGTTCATTCATTTAAGAAAAAGCAACTTCTTTAATGTTTTAATGTTTACCTTGTGCCCCGAGGATATAATAATAAATATGTTAGATAATGGGAAATTATATTGATGTTGGCAGAGTGCCAGGGAAACATAGACCAAGGTTCGATCCTGATAAACTGGAAGAGTTTCATGGTGTTCTCGTCTGTAGAGAAAGCCACTGCCATTTGTATTCTTGTATAGCAGGAATACTCCTGATCCTGTATAGAGCAGGAACATAATCATTCATGTTAAAAAAAAGATTTATCAAGGAATTGAAGGTGATAGTGAAGGAGCCTTTTCTTTCCTTCATCCTTAGCAGGCTATATGATTTCAACCCTCCTGATCTTAAAAGCAATATGCATTCTTAAAAATATATATATCTTATGTATAAATTTGTGCATCTTCTCTATAATTATTCTGTATACCAAGGCTAATGTTAATGTGCAAAAAAATTGAAAGTACTGTAAGTCTGTACACAAAGGTGTAACATATTATTAGTTTTAAACTTACTTTGTACACAGACATCTGAAAATAAAACTCAAGACTTTATATTTTTATTTTGGGTCAGAATGATAGACGAGAATCCAGTATATATCCTCTAGAAATCAAGAGATTTGGATGCAAACCAATGCTGGTGTCGAGCTTTATGTCAGCCAGGACTGGAGGACTTTAAAAAATATGTGAAGCTGCACCACATACATATAAACACACACGACAATTTATAAATGCTGTACATTAACTTAACTAGGTAAAGAATGCACAGAACATGTAGTAATTAAAAAGCTACCACTATAGCCTTTAGTGTAGCTCATTTGTACGTTCACATATATTCAATTTAGTAGTTAGTTTTATATTGAAATAAAATGTTTACCTGCTTTGCGTATATTTCCAAAATATCCAAGAAGTGAACAATTAAATGAATGATTGAATACCCATATGTTGAAATTTATACAACACTAAAGTTTAGTTTTTTTATTTTTATTTTTATTGAAAGGTATGGGGATATACTTATGCAAAAATGTTGAGAAACAAATTATATGTAAGACTGGAAACAGTATTACAAAATATAAGATGAACTAATAATCATGTTAATATAATGTTATGTAGATTTATTTGTATTTGGGATTTATCTGTTTATATTTTTAGATTTTCTAATTATTCTATATTGATTATAGAATCTCTTTTAATAAGAAAGGGGCAAAAATAAAGTTCAAAATATATAATCATAACTTTTTTGTGTATCTAAAGAATTTGGCTCTGATTTTCAAATACTTAAAAGATACATGTGCCACACAGATGGCTTAAATTGTCTTTTTCAGTACTTCTCTCATTTTATAGTTTGATCAGAGTCCAAAGTAAACTGATTTCCGTATTTTTTCTCTAATGAAAGAGAAATATTGCCAACAGCTTCCTCGTGGAATTTTACTGCTTTCAAGGCCAGAATGTTGCATGTGAAAAGACTGAAAGATTCCTTTAGGCAAACATTCTTAAGATCCAAAATATTTGAAAATATGTATTTAAACAGCTGTGGTTTAATCTGATAATTTAAAATTGTTTAGCTCTTCTTGATGCATGAAGGATGTCTTAGTTTTGATTTATTTATTTTTTTAACTAGAATAGTGATATTTCTAAAACAAATTTACTATAGAATTGGAGGTGCTTGGTTTTCAAATTGTAAATTCTTGTTAATGAAAGGAAGGGAGTTAGCTCCCAGCTTGGTGGTATTTTAGTTGTACTTACAGATCTTGGTGTTCCAAAAAAAGGCTCATTATCCTTAAAGATAGATTAATAGATATTTACCACAGCAAATAAAAATTGTTAATAAGTTACTACATATTCTTATTTTTATTTCAAAATATTATTAATAACTCAGAGGGTAAAAATGCTTTTGTTAAATGGATACCATGTATAATGTTTAAGTCAGGGCTTTTGGTGTGCCTGTCATGAGAATTCTCACCCTCCCCCTTTCTTGGTTTTTCATGTCCCATATATCCCTTTGTGCCTGTGTGCACTCATCCATTAGCTTCCACTTTTTAGTGAGAACATAAGGTGTTTGGTTTTCCATTCCTGAGATATTTCACTTAGGTTTATGGTCTCCACTTCCATCTAAGTTGCTGAAAAAGACATTATCTTATTCCTTTATATGTCTGAGTATTACTCCATGGTGTACATATACCGCATTTTCTTTACCCACTCATGAATTGATGGGCACTTAGGTAAATTCCAATCTTGGTGATTGTGAATTGTGCTGCAATAAACATTCGAGTGCAGGTGTCCTTTTGATAAAATGAGTTAATTTCCTTTGGATATACACACAGGAGTGGGATTGCTGGATCAAATGGTAGCTCTTTGAGGAATTTCCAAACTGTTTTTCATAGAGGTTGTACTAATTTGCAGTCCCACCAACAGTGTATAAGTGTTCTTTTCTCTCTGATTCCATGCCAGCATCTATTATTCTTTGACTTTTTAATAATGGCCATTCTGATAGCAGTAAGGTGGTATCTCATTGTGCTTTTAATTTGGATTTCCCTGAAGATTAGTAATGTTGAGAGCACTTTTTATGTTTATTGGCCATTTGTCTGTCTTCTCTTGAAAAAATTCTGTTTATATCTTTTGCCCACTTTGATAGGATCGTTTGTTTTCGTTTGTTTATTTGTTTCTTGCTGATTTGTTTGCATTATTTGTGGATTCTGGTTATTTGACCTTTGTCGGGTGTATAGTTTGCAAATATTTTCTCCTATTCTGTAGGTTGCCTATTCACTCTGTTGATTATTTCCATTGCTGTGCAGAAGCTTTGTAGTTCATGTCCCATTTATTTATTTTTGTTGTTGCTGTATTTCCTTTTGGGGTTTTAGTCCTAAATACTTTACCTATGCTAATGTCTAGAAGAGTTTTTCCTATGTTTTCTTCTAGAATTTTTATAGTGTCCTGCCTTACATTTAAGTATTTTATCCATCTTGAATTAATTTTTGTATGTGGTGAAAGACACGGATCCCATTTCATTCTTCTGCATGTGGCTGTCCAATTTTTCTAGCACCATTTATTAAATACAGCTTCCTTTCCCCAGTGTATGTTGTTGTCTGCTTTGTTGAAGATCAGTTGGTTGTAGGTAGACGGTTTTGTTTCTGGATTCTTTATTCTGTTACATTGGTCTATGTCCCTACTTTTATACCAGCACCATGCTGTTTGGTTACTATAGCCTTGTAGTATTAATCTAATTTGAAGTCAGGTAATGTGATGCTTCCAGATTTGTTCTTTTTGAAAAAAATTGCTTTGGCTATTCAGGCTCTTTTTTTGTTTTGAAATTAAGTTTAAGATTATTTTTTCTAGTCTGTAGATTATGATGCTGGTATTCTGATGGGGATTGCATTGAATTTATAAATCACTTTGAGTGGCATGGACATTTTAACTATGTTGATTCTACCAATCCATGAACAAGAGATGTTTTTCCATTTGTTTGTGTCATCTGTGATTTCTTTCATCAGTGTTTTATGGTTTTCCTTGTAGAGGTCTTCCTAAAAGGAAAGTATATTCCTATGCATTTTATTTTCTCTGTTGTTATTGTGAATGGAATTGAGTCCTTGATTTCACTCTCAGCTTTACTGTTATTAGTATATAGAAATGCTACTGATTTGTGTACCTTGATTTTGTAACCTGACTTTGCTGGATTTATTTCTCAATTCCAGGAGTCTTATGGTGGCATCTTTAGGGTTTTCTAGACACGAGATCATATTGTTACCAAAGAGGGATAGTTTGACCTCCTCTTTCCTGATTGGATGCCCTTTATTTCTTTCTCTTGCCTCATTTCTCTGACTAAGACTTCCAGTACTAAGTTGAATATAGGCAGTGATAGTGGGCACTATTTTCTTGTTCCAGTTCTTAGGGGTAATGCTTTCAACTCTTCCCCATTCAGTATGATGTTAGCTGTAGATTTGTCATATAAAGCTTTTATATTCATTATTTTGAGGTATGTTCCTTCTATGCCTATTTTACTGAGAATTTTTATCATGAAAGGGTGCTGGATTTTATCGAATGCTTTTCTGCATCTGTTGAAATGATCCTATGATCTTTGTTTTTGTTTCTGTGGTGCATCACGTTTATTGATTTGCATATGTTAAACCTTCTGTGCATTCCTGGGGTGAAGCCCACTTGATCATGATGGATTATCTTTTGATGTGTTGTTGAATGGGGTTTGCTAGTATTTTGTTGAGGATTTCTGCATCTATGTTCATAGGGATATTGGCATGTGGTTTTTGTTGTTGTTGTTGTATCTTTCCTGACTTTGGTATCTAGGTGATACCAGCTTCATAGAATGAGGTATTGAGGATTCCCTCTTTGTCAATGTTATGGAATAGTTTCTGTAGAATAGCTACCAGTTCTTCTTTGTAGATCTGATAGAATTCTACTGTGAATCCATCTGGTCTGGGGCTTTTTTTTTTTTTGTTGGGAGATTTTTAATTACTACTTCTTCAATCTCACTGCTCATTATTGATTTGTTCAAGATTTCTATTTCTTCCTGATTCAGGCTTGGGAGGTGTGTGTTTCCAGGAATTTTTCCTTTTCCTTTTCCTTTTCTAGTTTGTGTGTGTAGAGGTTTTCATAGTATTCATTGATGATATTTTATATTTTTGCAGTATCAGTTGTAATGTCTTCTTTTTCATTTCTGATTGAGGTTATCTGAGTCCTTTCTCTTCTATTTCTAGTTAATTTGACTAATAGTCTATTGATTTTTGTTTATCTATTGAAAGAACCAACTTTTTGTTTCATTGATCCTTTGTATTGTTTTATTGGTTTCCATTTTGTTTAGTTTTGATCTGAGTTTTGTTATTTCTTTTCTTCTGCTGGCTTTGGGTTTGGTTTGTTCTTCTTTTTCTAGTTCCTTGAGATGTGACATTAAGTTGTTAATTTGTGATCTTTTTGTCTTTTTGATGTAGGCATTTAAGGTTATGTGTTTTCCCCTGAGGAATGCTTTTACTGAGTCTCATAGATTTTGAAAGCTTATGTCCCTTTCGTCATTCAGTCTGAGGACTCTGTTGATTTCCACCTTAATTTCATCATTGACCAATTTTATCATTGACCCAAATTTCCATGATTTTGTGTAGTTTTGAGTGTTTCTCTAGAAATTGATTTCTAGTTTTATCCCACTGTGTTCTGAGAAGATACATGGTATGATTTCAATTTTTCTGAATTTTCTGAGACTTGTTTTGTTTTCTAAGATATGACCAATCTTGGAAAATATCCCATATGGTTATGAGAAAAATGTATATTCAGTAGTTTGGGGGTAGAATATTCTGTAAATGTCTGTTAGGTTCATTTGCTTCAGAGTTCTGTTTAAATCTATTCTTTATTAATATATTTTCTGCTTCAGTGATCTGTCTCGTTCTGTCAGTGGAGTGTTGAAGTCCCTGGCAAGTAAGATGCCACTGTTCATTTCTTTGCTTAGATGTAGAAGAATTTGCTTTATGAAATATGGAGTTTGCTTTTATGTTTGGTGCATATATATTTAGGATTATTATGTCTTCTTATTGAATAGCTCCCTTTACTATTTTATAATTACCATCTTTGTCTTTATTTACAATTATTAATTTAAAGTCTATTTTATCTGATATGAAAATGGCTATACCTGCTTGCTTTTGGCTTCCATTTGCATGGAATATTTTTTCCACCCCTTCTTCTTGAGTCTGAGTGAGTTCATATGATTTAGATTTTTTTTCTTGGAGACAGAAAATACGTGGGTTTTGTTTTTTTATTCATTCATTCAGTCTATGCCTTTTGATTTGGACATTCAGACCATTCATGTTGAGTGTTAATATTGATATGTGGGCTGCTGTTCTGTTAACCATGTTGGATGATACTGTTCACCATGTTGGATTATACCTTATCATTTTGTTTTCCCTCTTGTGCTATTGTTTTCATAAGAGCTGTGAGCTATAACTTGGATTTTTTTACACTGGTGGGCATCTATTGTGCTGTGCCATGTATAATGTACTTTTGAGCATTTCTTGTAGGGCAGGTCTAGTAGTAACAAATTCCCTTAGAGTTTGCTTGTCTGGAAAAGTCTTTATTTCTCTATCATTCATGAAACTTAATTTTGTAGGATACAACATTCTTGTCCAGCACTTGTTCTAAGAAGATTAAAAATGGGGCCCCAATCCCTTCTGACTTGTAAGGTCTCTGCTGAGAATTCTGCTATTAGCCTGATAGGTTTTCCTTTGTAGTTTAGTTGTTGCTTTCATCTTACAGCCTGTAGAATTTTCTCCCTCATTTTGATTTTGGCCATTGATGACTGTGTGTTTTGAAGATGTCCTATTTGCTATTACTCTTCTTTGGTGCTCAATGACCATCTTGTATCTGGATATCTGAATTTCTGGTGATACCAGGGAAGCTCTCCTCAATAATTGCCTTGAGTAGATTTTTCATACTTTTTGCTTTTTCTTATTCTCCCTCCAGTATACCTATAATTCAGATGTTGACTCATTTCAAATAGTCCCATATTTCTCTTAGTGATCATTCATTCTTCTTTATTCTTTTTGTCTACATCTTTAACTGACTGGGTTAGTTTGAAAACCTTGTCTTCGAGCTCTGAGATTCTTTCTTCTGCTAGGTGTAACAGAAGCTTTCTGCTGAATTTTTTAATGAGTCTTTCATTTCTTTAAGTTCTGTTATATCCTTCTTATGTTGTCTATTGCTTTAGTGAGTTTTTAATTTTTTTAATTCATGTCCTGAAACATTTTTTTGGCTTCTTTGTGTTGGTTTTCACCTTTCTCCTCAATTCCATTCATCTCATTTGCCATCCGTATTCTGAATTCTATTTCTGAATTTTGACAATTTCCTTTTGGTTGGAGTCCATTGCTGTGGATAAATTGTGATCCTTTGGTGGTGTTGAAGTAGCTTGTTTATTCATGTTACTAGAATTTTTTTGCTGTTTCTTCTCATTTGAAACATCTTCTCTCAGCTCAGGGCTGATAGGTTTGCAGAGCACCTGTTCTCCTTTGCTGGGATCTCTCCTACTTTGTGAGAAGGAGGAGAGGTCCCTAGGTTGTGCCCTATTCCTGGAGGATTGACCTGGTGGGAGAGGGGCAGATGCACTAAGAACCTGTAACACAGATTTTCTATGTCATCTCAACCCCCTTTGGTTGTCACAATCCAAGCTGATGCTAGGGGATATTCATTCAGATTGGTGTATTGGTCCCCAGGCGACTGTTGGAAGCTCAGGCAGGGGACTGTGCAAGTCTCTCTCCACAGAGGTGGGTGGTGTGACCTTGGCTGGTGCCTGGGTGCATCTTGGGACCTTGACAGGTACCTGGGTGTGGCACAGACTTAGGCCAGTGCCTGGGCAGGTTGGGGGACTGGGGCCAGTGCTGGGGGATCTTCATGTGGAGTGGTGTGTTGGTCCCTATGCCATTATTGGAAGTGCAGGCAGGGGACTGTGTAAGTCCCTCTCCACTGAGGTGGATGTTGCAAGAGATTGCTCTGCCTGGGTCTCCCAGCAGTGGTGGGAGTGGCTGATGGCGAGGCTATCTAGGTGGTGTCTATGGGCTTCAGGGCTGCTGGCATTGGCTCCATCCAGGTCAAGGTATAATGGCAGTACACTCAGGGTGAGGCTTGTGGCTGGCTAGTATGTTTGTGGTGGAGAGCTGGACCACAGGCATGGTGTCATAGGGTGCATATGGAGCAGAGGGTGGGGGGCGTGGCCTGCTGGCTGTCACACAACAGCAGGAGACCTGGCCTACCCCCCAGCATGTGGGTCTGCAGGGGCATGGCCCTCCATGTAGCCTGTAGTGCAGGGGAGGAGCTACTATAGATTCTTAAATGATGCTTATCATGGTGTTCATTGAGTTTTCCCACATGAAAAGATGCTTACAAACAAAGGGATTTATATGCAGCAGCAAGTATGCTTTTGAAACCTGCTGACAACTGCCTTCCAGAAACTAATCTTATCTCAGAAAGGATTATCTAGTTTAAGATAAAGAGGAATTCCCAGTGATTCAGGGAGCCATTCAAGTGAAAAATCACGTAGCCCTCAGTCATCTAAGGCCTATTTACCTCAATTATTATTTATCTCAACTATTATTTCTTCTGACATTGTCTGAAAAGCATAGATAATTTATTGAGAAATGTTTAAGAAGTAACCTTAGCCTCATCTAAATCCTATGCCTGTTGCATGGTGGCAACATTGATTCACAGTTATGACAGTTCTGTTCATTATTTCCCATATGAAGAATCATGAAATCTGCAGGTCTTATGGAATGCCCCTTTAAATAAATCAGAACCCTCTTAATTTGGCAATTAAGGTAAATAAAAATCAGGAAATTTTGCAAGTTCTAATATAAGATAGTCTTTGAATTGGAGTCCTATCAGTTACCATATGGGGAAACCTGAGCAAAAATTTATTTTCTCTAATGTCATCTGCATCTTGGTGTTGTGAAGGTTGGATTATATAAATCCTCTAGCCCAATTAATAGCAGCTTTAATGAATGAACAGTGGCTTTGGAGCATAGGCGGGAAAAGATGTTGCTTATTTGCGAGTAACTGAGATAACACTAACTTTGGAGGCCAGAGCAGAAGGCAGATAATAAATCCCATTAATCTGTGCAGCTGGGAAGCCTGAAGGAATGTGAGAATGGTCCCTGACTTGGTACATACTAAGCCCTTTATTAGTTTTCACAAAGAACTGGCCAGGGCAATGTTGCCACTTTAGCTGATAGCAGAGAGGCTATTTGCTAAGGATTGTGGTGGTTTTAAAACCTGCACAGTCTTTAAAACTTGGCATCTTGGATAAATCCCAAATGGCTTTATTGTTATTATTAAACTGCAAGTATAGATGGGAGGAAAACATAATTTATTTTAAACAGTTATCGTTTGATGTATAACAAAGTGACCTCAAACTTACTGGCTTAAAACTAAATGGGATTCATTATTTCTCACAATTCTGTGGGTTTCCTGGATGGTTCGTCTGCTCACCTTACCCAACTTCAGTCATTCAGCTGGTGGTGAGTCAGGGCTGACCTCTGGTAGGCCTGGCTGCTGAGACTGTTTATCCTGAGCTTCTTCACATGAAGTTGGTCTCGGGGCAGGATTCAAAGATAACAGAGGAGGAAGCTGCGAAGTGCTTTGAGGCCTATACCCTAGACATCATGTAACATCACTTCCTCCACATGTTATTGGTCAAGGCCAGTCACAAGGCCAGTCCAAATGCAAGAGGAGGGAAAATAGACTCTACATTTACTGGAATAAGTAGCAGAATCACATGGCAAACAAGCATAGGAGTAACTGTTGTGGCTATTTTTGGGGAAAAAAAAGTAGACTCTATCTCAGCATTTCATAAAGAAGAAGTAAGGTGGATTTATAATTAGGAAAGTGATGTTCGATGGCCAAAAATGTAGGGGAACTTGCTGATATGAAGAGTGGAAGCAAAAAGCTCCATCAGGTAACTGTGTAATCACTCATACATTGCCCAAGTTAATTGTTTGCCATGACTAGGATGACTATGTGTCCAGGTTTGCTCAGGGCAGTTCTGTTTATGTCTGCTGGCCTAGAGTAAAAGAAAAAATAAGTCCCCTTTTCCTTCTCAGAATATCCAGTTAATAAATTCTATGTTCACATTAATATTGTTCAATTCTATACATTTTGTACCTTGAGATTCCATCATATTGTGATAAAAATCGTTTTGCCCAGCCTCTGCCCTTTGTGCACCACTGTGGACATTTTGGAGGAAGGATGTATCCACAGAGGGGAAATTAGAAAAAGTTCACCATGCCAGGGCCTTCTGTCATTGACATATTAGTCTGTAGCTATAGAAGCTGTTAGCAAGAAGGTGCCTGGTGAGTACATTACAGGAGCTGCCCAAGAGTATACTTCATCTAAGAGCAAGAATCAGGAAGAAATAGGTAGGGAGCAAAGATACCACCAAGAGAGCAAAAACACAGTGTCTACCTCCTATCACTAAGAATTAGGTGATGTACCAAACTAATTTTGACTAATTATTGAAGAAAATATACCCAAACAGGCATTTTATTTAAAGAGAAATACAAATAAAGCAAAGTATTGACAATAATAAAAATGTTGGAAAAGTCAGTGCAGCTAATAGTCAAAGAAACAAAAATGAAGTAACTTTGAGATAGTATTTAATGCCATTAAAACTGCCCTTTTATTGCCCTCTTCAATGATAACATCTAAATGTTTGGTAATTAGTCAGTGAGTGGGGATAATTAAGGGGCCCAGCTCTAAAGTAAGACTGTCTGGATTTTAATCCAGCTTTACTTACTAGACATGTAACTTTGGGCAAGTTGCTTTCTCCCTGTGTCTCAGTCTTCTCATCTGAATAAATAAGGTTGACAACGATAACAGTATCCACCTTATATGATTTTTGTGAGGAAAAAAATGAGTTAATAGATATAAAACACTTATAATAGTAACAGGTACAAAATAAACATTTGGAAAATATAAGCTATTATTTTACAGCTATTGACATTGATATGAACTTTTTAAAATACAAAATGGCAGCACATGTCAAGCCCTATAAAAATGTTCTTCCCTTTGCCTCAGTAAACACATTTCTAAAAGTTTACCTCATGAAATAATTCAACAGAAGGAAAAAAATCTATACTGGGAAATCTTCAGGGAAATGTTATTTCTCTTTCATAACAAATACTAGCAATTGCTTTAATTCCCAACATTGTTTACAATGCTTGAGTTACTTGGGATTATTAATATTTGTCTTTTTGTGTTAAAAATTAGAAAACTTGCATTCAGCCTCTGGTGAATTCCTAAATGTCACCAATCAGTGACTAGTTCAATTTATTATGGTATATCCATAAAACAGATGTCCTATATTTATTAAAAAGAATGAAGAAAATCTGGTTATAGAGATATAGAAAGATCTGAGATATATTAAGCAAGAAAACAAATCATTCAATACTCTGTGAAGTATGACCCTGTGTTTGTGTGTGTATGTCTGTGTGTGTATACAAGCTAAGAACATGCTGGAAGAATATATAAATAACTATGGGAGGGGGAATGGAGTGAAAGAATACTTTGACTTTGCATTTTATGTACTGCTTTTATTTTACATTAACATGGAATAATTTAATGATAGTAATAAATATTATTAGAAAAGGAGAAAAATAACTTTGATGGAGCAAGAGAGAAAGCTGAGGAATGGAAAGCATGCTATATTCTAGATCCTATTTTTGCTAAAGTCTATGGATTTTTACAGGTAGAAGGCTGAAAGATGGTGACTTTTTCCAGCCATACACAGTGGCCTAGGATCATTGCTTGTTACAGAGTTGGAGTTTATGCCAGGAAGGTGAGATGAGAAAATTGAGAATATTGGCCACAAAGTCATTGAAACCATGGATCAGTCTGTGGATGGGAAGAATAAAGGACAAGTGGGGGTTGATAA
The DNA here is from genome assembly GCA_008086735.1 of Cheirogaleus medius. Taxonomy (NCBI): domain Eukaryota; kingdom Metazoa; phylum Chordata; class Mammalia; order Primates; family Cheirogaleidae; genus Cheirogaleus; species Cheirogaleus medius. The sequence continues at coordinate 12,591,449 of VBSM01000483.1, forward strand.
AGAGAAAGAAAGGGGCCAAGTATCTGTAAATACTGAGAGAGTTAAAGAACACAAGCACAGGAGGTGACTGAGTGAGGAACTTGCAGAGGAGGAGGCTGGTTCTAGGCACAGGATCTTTGCAGTAGTCCTTTCTGACTTCCCTCTGTTCTTTACCTCTGCAGTCCCCAACCTCTGGGCTGCAGACTGGTACTGGTACTGGTACCTGTCCTCCATGGCCCGTTAGGCACTGGGCCACACAGCAGGAGGTGAGTGGCTGGCAATGGAGTGAAGTTTCATCTGAATTTACAGCTGCTCCCCATTGCTCACATCACTGCCTGACCCCCAGTCCATGGAAAAATTGTCTATTGTCTTCCAGGAAACTTAGGAACTGGCTGCACAGCAGGAGGTGAGCAGCAGAGCAAGCGAGCAGCAAAGCTTTGTCTGTATTTGTTAGGTAGTTAGTGAGCCATTCTGGGTCTCCTAGGAATGAAAGTGGGTGTCTTGCCTTGGTGCAATTGCCCCATCTGGGAAGAACGACAAAGATGGGCCACAGGTCCCTGTCTTGGTTCTGCCCCACCTTAATCCTGTCCCAAGCTACTGTCATATCTGGAATAGGTGGGAAAACCCTATGAATCTGCCAATCAGAACTTAGCTTACCAACTCAAAAGAATGCAGAGGACTGTCTAGCCCACAGGCCAAACAGCATAGGTACAATAGAGTCTGGACAGTGACCTGAAATAGCCAGCTTTCAGAGAGGCTCATAGGAGATCCATATGTATAGTAAGACTCAGGTCATCTAACTCTCATCTATCCAATCAAAGTGGTTCCATGGTGATATCTGAACCACAAGGGAAATCTAATAAGTATGTAGTAGTATCTTATTGCTGTTTTAATTTGTGATTTTCTAATGATAAATGATGTTGAGCATCTTTTCATTTGATATTTGACATTTGTATATGTTCTTTGATGAGGTGTCTTTTCAGATCTTTTGTCTATTTTTAAAATTAAGGTTTTCTTCTTATTCTTAACTTTAAGAAGTTCTTTGTATATTTTCGATATGAGATAGATATGTGTTCTGCAAATATTTTCTCCTAGTTTATGGCTTGTCTTTTGATAACTTAATAGTGTCTTTGGCAGAGGAAGTTTTTGATTTTAACAAAATCCAACTTATCAATTTTTTTTCATAGATTGTGCTTTTGTTGTTATATTTAAAAACTCATCACCAAACCCAAGATGATCTAGATTTTCTCTTATGTTTTGTTTTGAAAATTTTGTAGTTGTGCGTTCTACATTTGGATCTATGTTCCATTTTGTTAAAGGTGTAAGTATCATAGCTAGGTTTATTTTTATGTATATGGATGTCTGTTTGTTCTAGCATATTGTCGAAAAGACTATCTTTTCCCCATTAAAATTTGTTTCTTTGGCAAAGATCAGTTGACTATATTTGTGTAGGTCTATTTCTGGGCTCTCTATTCTGTTTCATTCATCTATTTTTCTTTTCCTTTGCCATTTCAATACTCTATTGATTGCTGTAATTTTGAAGTAAGTCTTTGAAATTGGATATTATGAATCTTACAACTTTGTTCATTTTTAATATTGTATTGACCATTTTATTGTCTTTTGCCTTTCCATATAAGCTTTAGAATCAGTTTGTTGATATCTACAAAATGGATTGTTGGGATTTTGATTGGGACTTTGTTGAAACTACAAATCAATTTGGAAAGAACTGACATCTTGATACTATTGGGTATTTCAATTCATAAACATGGGATATCTTTCCATTTATTTAGATCTTCTTAGATTTATTTCATCAGAGTTTTGTAGTTTTCTATATATAGATCCTGTACATATTTTGTTAGGTTTATACCTATTTAATTTTTTAGAGCTTTTATAATTATATAATAATTACATATTATAAAATTATATATTAGAAAAGTATAAAATTTTTAATTGAACTTCTAGTTGTTCACTGCTGGTATATAGCAAAGAAATTGACTTTTTTATATTAACCTCGTATCCTGTATACTTACTATACTTCCTTATTTGTCTCAGGAGTTTTGTATGATTGTAGATTCTATGTACTGTTGTTGATTCTTCTTATTGATTTCTACATAGAAATCATGTCATCTGCAACAAAAACAATGAATAAAAAAGACAAATTTATTTGTTCTTTTCAGATCTATATATTTTTTATTTCCATTTCCTGTCTTAATTTTCTAGGACTTCCAGAACAAAGTTGAATAGGATTGTAAGCAAGGATATCTTTGCCTTTTTCCTGATCTTAGGAGGAAAGTGTCTACTTTCTTACAACCAAGTATGATGTTAGCTGAAGGTTGTTTGTAGACAAGTTAAGGAAGTTCTGCTCTATTTCTACTGTTCTTAGAGTTTTTATCGGGAATACATGTTGGATTTTATCCAAATGCTTTTTTCCATATGACTTGATACAATCTCATATTTTTTCTTCTTTAGCCTTTTGAAGTAATGGATTACATTGATTTTCTAACTTTGGACCAAACTTGCATAAAACTAACCAGAAGGTTATTAATTTTTGATTTAATTTCTTTAATAGAGATAGGACTATCCAGATAGCAAAGCTATTTCTCTATGGGCTTTCTTTTTCAGCACCATTTTGAAATCACTATACCCCTAGTAAGACAAAACATCACAAATATACACATAGTGGCAACCACCAAAACTAGTGAGTTTTGTGTAAGCTAGTGGTATAAAAAACTATAACTTCTTAAAATGGATAGGACATTATCTTACTTCTCTCATTTTCCCTCCTCACTACCCACTTCCCATTGCAAGATAAACCTCTGTGTTCCCCTATGGTTAAATTTACTTCTATTTTAAAAAATAGTTAATTCATAGTGGGAAAAGATTCCACCAACTCGATACAAATATATCCATAAACTTATTCATAGTTTACCATGTGATTCCCATCAAACCTCCCCATTTTGGAAATAGCATTCAGGGCCCCATATGCTCTCTGGCCTCGGTTCTCAATATACCTCTTCTCACATCCTACACTTCCACCATATTTCAGAATTCATAGTCTTACTAACAAGCACTGCCCTCCTTGACTTTCAGGATTTTGTGCATACTATTTTTTACCTGTAACAAGCACTTGCTTCTCTGCTGGTTGATTCTAAAACATTCTTCAGAGCTCAGCCTAAATATCACTTCCCAGAAGTCTTCCTTATCTGCGCATCTTATCAATTCCCTCCTAGCTCCTCACAGGGTAAAATACGTGTCTCTCCCATATTTTTTTTATCATTATTATACATTAATCTCTATGACATAAAAATACTGAAATTTCTTCCTTACTGGCAATACTTACTATGGCTAGCCTATGTATTATTCTCTGACTTAATCATCCGAAGAACCTAACTCAAAGCCTTGTGTGTTGCAAATGCTTATTAATGGAACAGAATGTTAAAATGTGACATTATACCTGTTTTCAAAATGCTGTTGACAGTAATGGAGAAGGCAAGAATCTACCACTTTTACAGAGAATGGGTAGTCAATTTTTCCAGGATTTGGAAAGTATATAGTTCCAAACAGGTTCTAGGACCCTTTGTCCCTCACTTGCCTCCAGGTTATATAAGTAGACTTAAGGATTCTGTGGGAAGGTTTTTAGTGTCAATTTCTTTGGAGGTAGTTGTAATATCTCCTCCCATCTTTTATGCTTTCTGTCTGCCTCTCAACTCTAGAGTTTGACCTAAAGTGTGGAGGACACAGAGGACACTGCCTGATTCACACACTGTAAAGTCTAACAGTGAGAGGCTTTCTGGAGTTTCTTATGACAGTGAAGAAAGAGGAGGGGGCCAGAGAGGGAACACCCTGGACTTCCTCCAATGGTTGAGCAGGAATATGTGAATGTGGATATGACTACTTCTCTTGTGGGCTTGAATAACTTTGAGAAGACCTCAGCCAAGAGGTTTGCTTTTCTGGATTACATGATCCCACAAAAGAGTTTGTGTGGGCTATCCCACCAGAAGCAATATCTAAAAGGAAAGTTGTAGGTGTTAAGCTAAGGGAACATCAACTGTGCTAAGACTGTGCACTAGTAAGTTTCCAATAGGTACTTCTCTGAATAAATCATAAAAGCACTCCATAAGGAAGAAAGAATATCTTCCAAGAAGTGAGCATTCTACAGCCAAGAAAGAATCACAGACAGCATTAGATAATGAAGAAAACAAAACAAAATATCTTGGTTTCTAATATTATTCTTCTACAAAAGGAACCAAGGAAAGTTGAGTCTAGGTTGAGTCTAGGGCTAAGACAGTGAATACAAAAAATGGGCCTGGAGCATCTTGTGCTCCCAGAAGGTAAGAAATTTCAGACACCAACAAATATACACACCACCACCCTTTGGTCTCCCTCACCCACCACACATACAATACTGGGGATGTGTCAAAGGGATATAGGAGCCAACTGAAAGAACTCTCTGGCCAAAGCTGGAACAATTTGAGCAACAAAATAAAGTAGTATTGGTTTATAACTCAAAGTTTAAATGCCCATGAGTTTATACAGATATAAATAAATAATTGAACACATAAATAAACAGGGGAGAGTAGATAAATCTCCCATGTAGAATTCCAAATAATTTGTGAAGATAGTTTGCCCTCAAGGACGTAGAGCATTAACTCCCCCTCCTTAAATGTGGTCTGCGCATGGTGGCTTCCTTCCAAAAACTACACTAGGCAAAGGGGGAAAGAAGAAGGAAGAGTAAGTTTACAATAGAGAAACCTGACAAATGTGCCAAAAGGTCAACATCAATATTAATAAGTCATGCTAATAATATGAGATGTGATGAGAATGACACTTAACCTATTTCCTCCCCAAATCCCAATTTAATCATGAGAAAAACATTAGACAAATCCCAGTTGAAGGAAACTCTATAAAATAGTTGACCAGTTTTCCCTAAAACTTGCCATCAAACACTGGGAAAGTCAGAGAAAATGTCATAGGCAAGAGGAACCTAAGGAAATGTAATGCCTAAATGAAATAAGGTACACTGGATTGGATGCTAGAATAGAAAAAAAGACTTAAGTAGAAACTAAGGAAATCTGAATAAAGTCTGAACTTTAGATACTAATAATGTATCAATATTGGTTTATTAATCATAAAACATGCCATACTAATGTAAGATGTCAATAATAGTAGAAACTGGGTATGAGGTATATGGGAACTCTCTTCACTATCTTAGCGATTTGTCAGATTATCTGTTCCAAAATTTTAAAACAAGTTTGTTTTTAAAAAGTTTGCTATAGAGAAAACAGAGCAAAACTCTTATTATCTTTTCCTTTGTCTTTTTTCCCTATCAGAAAAGTAGAGTACAAAGAATATAGAATAAGAAGGGCCAAAGACAGAGCAAACCCATCTGTACTGTAGGTTTCTAAGGCTGAGACAAGAGCTGGAGAAAAATGAAGAAAAGCTTTAAACTTACTGAGAGATTAAAGTGTTCATTTTGAATGGAATGGAATTGTTTAATATCTAATAATACAACTGTTAATAACTGAAATAAGAAACTGAAAAGACTATGGGACTTTTCTGGCATAGAATTTTGGGGAAGAAAGGGTTATCCAAAAGAGTGGATTTGAAAGCTACTTTATGAGGCAGATGATATTGTTTCTGGATTCCACTCTGCAAATCCATCTAGTTCAATAAACTTGTTAAATAAAATACTTGTTGGGTAAATGAACATCCACACACAAAAAGGTATTTCAGCTTCATGTGCTGTTTGTATATCGTGCCTACCTTTCAGTTATCACCGGTATTTGTTTGCACTCATATACTTGCTCAGGGGCTTGTGTTTGGAAACTGGAAAACCTTGATAATGGTTTTGTGTTAGGTAAGGGATGGGAAAAGACAGATGGTTGGAAGGCATAGCAAGGCATTTCTTTTCAGTTCCTTGGCCTGGGTGGATCTCCTGTGGAAAGAGAGAAGACTCAAAATAATTGCTGCAATGGTGGGGGCAACTCCCCTTTCCTAGGAAGATTTGGGAAGTAGCAGGGGCAAGTAGGGCTGTAAAGAAAAGGGACAATGACTGCAGTTGACAAAGTCCCTTTTCTAGACTCTTAAACATAATTGATAGAGTCTGTAAGAGGGCTGATTTCTTGCTTAGGCAGGTGAGGTCTCAAAAGTTATTGTAATTTTGACCTAAAAATAAATTTGATACCATTCAAAATTTTTTAAAAAAAGGCAAGGCCAGCAGCATTGGAGGTACATATACAGTGATCCTTGGTGGTAAGAGGTATAATATTTTTCTTATATCCATTTTTATAATAAAGGAAATGAAGCTCAGAAAAGTTCATATTTACTTAAGGTCACACACCTAATAAACTAGTAAAAGTGAGACTCAATCTTAGTAATTTATTCTCTGCATCATATATGTAAAATCCAATATAAGTAGTAATTAGTCTCTGGTTAGAAGAAATTATATATTGGTTGAGCATCAATAGCAGAACATGCACTAAGCAAAATGCCACACTTTTAGCTTGTTATGACTTGTTCATGGAGATGGTATTAATCACTTTGGTTTTATAGGGAACTTATGGGGGCAGCTGTTCTTTATTTATCCTAATTTTTATTTAGGAATCACAGATCAACAAGTGTGGAAAATGCCAGATGAGGAAGTGCGTCATGCCTCCTGCATGTGGCCTGGCCTATGTCCATTTTATGAAGAGTTTGATTTCACACTCACCAAGCTCGCTCTCAAAAGGCTTTTTACAAAAGACCTCCTTTCCTCTTTGGTAGACCATTTTCTTTACAGATTGATTGTTACTATTAATAGTTACTGCCATCCCCTTCATGAGTCACTGAATTCTTTTTGGAACATATCTAGTTCCAGGTGACATAAATTTCAATTTGCATCTTCTCTGCCCAACTTCTCCCACACATGGGCAAATATTGTTTGAGCATATCACTTAAAGCTTCATAGACCTCTGGTTACCTAGGTTTCTAACCACCCACTTGAACAGGGGCTAGGTAGAGCAAATGACATTATGTATGCTCCTTTCTCGTCTCATGTATTTTTGTGGCTTTACTTGACAGCTTTAATAAATGTAGGGTACAAATTCTAGGTCCAGTTTTGGGCCTTTAAAAACTAATTTATAATTTTGTAACATCTGTTTTTTTCACAACATGTAGCCATTCGTAAATAGATTTATTTTCTTAACCATTAGCTGATTATGTTTTTAGCAAATTAGGGGAATGAGTGGAGAAAGTGTTCAAGACCACTAGGGCTTTTACAGTAAGAACAAGTTGGCAGCAGCAGGTGTAATGTGTTTGGGAAGAGAAGTGGCATGTACAGCATGCGCGTGCCAAATTGCCGAGTAATACAGCAGTTGCTGGCTCCTGCAATGCACAGTTGTAGCATATCTTATTTTTTTAAGTAGGTTTTTTTTTCCCTTGGTGTGATTAATATTCTTTTATTTTAACACAATTGCAAGATACAGCGAGCCTCTCTCATGCCAGCCATTACCTCTAGTAATTTCTAAATAGTATCCACTGCACCGTCCTCTACCTCTGTAGATTCAGGATCAGGTGGTACAGGAGTCTTATCACTGTAAAACTCTGGGATAATCTCATATAAAAAACAATATGTCTATACTGATGCCCAATTTGGAATAGTTGCAATGGTCTGTTTGGCCATCAGGTAATCTGAAGGAAGATGATTTATTGGAAATAATGGCAATGGACAGAAAATACAGCTCCCATCCATTTCTTGGTAACCAAAAGTTCATAAAGAATGGTTGTCTGCTGACCTTGATGATTTGAAAGATAGCATATCAATCAATAACCTATTAATCCGACAGTAACGGGTAGACTCTTTGCTTGCCCTTGTTTTCCAACAGGGCTTGGGAAGCTGGATCTGAGCGATAACAGCTGTGTAGAAATACTTACGGGCTTTGCTTGTGCAGCACAAAAGTTGAAGAAAAAGCCTCTAAAGCTCTTTGAGGAATATAAAATAGGTCCTTATTTTTGTCCTTCTGGATTTCATATCCTTTCTTCAAAGTGTAAAACAAAGTATATTTTTCTGAGCCTGATGAATTTTTCCCAGCTGTCTTTTCTTTGGTCCTGTTCTTTATACTACAAATAATGACAAGACATGCCATTCTCCTGCATGTTCTAGTTCATAGTCCACACTTATTTTTAACATGTTTCTTTTGAAAATTTCACAATGATGAAGCAAGAGAAGAGTTCTAAATTATTCTTTGATCTAAGGATAAGTCCTACCCATGTTGCACAAGTAGGAAATGTCTTGAACATGGAGCCAGATTCCACGTAGTAAGATAAAGTTCCATGTAACGATGTTTGTATCAGGCCTGATGAATTATGAAACAGCATAATCTGCCTTGTAATCTGCCTTGGAAGCTAAAATTGTGTGGGGCAGTGGATTAAATGTTTTGGCCCAATTTAGTCTCTCTCTGTTTTAACTTTATCCCATAAAACGGAATAGATTCTGCCTTATCTGAGCCCTCCAAATGTGTCAGGTATTTTGAGGGGGTAAAGTGAAACATGTTAGACATAGTTTGATATTCAATACGTGTTTTTTGTCTTCCTTTAATATTTGAACATAAAAGTGGACTATATAAATACATTAATTATTACCTGCACTGAGATCACTTTTCTTAGTAGAATTAACACCTAGGTTTTAACCACAGCTATAACATGAAGTCTAACTCTCAGTTCTCCCAAATTAACTATATCTCTTAATTAGAGATTCTTAATTAAGAAAAACTTTATTAGAATTATCTCTTCAGCTGCATTTTAAAACAGGAAGTAAAATAAAGAGAGAAAATTGTGTGTTGGGATTGTTTCATGTTAAGATTACTAATATTTGCTGGGCACAGACAATGTGCCAGATACTAAATACTTTACATTGTTTAACTCATGTAATCCTTGCAGTGACCTAGAAATGCAATAATCCCTTTCTACTTTTAAAGTTAGAAAGTTTTATCTTAGTTAACATAGCTAGTAAGTGGCAAGGATGGGATTTGAACCCGAGCATTTTAACCACACCCAAGCCCCTAGTGCCTGGGCCTGCCTGTCTTGACCACAATGTGCTACTGGTTAATGCTTGTGTGTGTCAGTGACTAGACAGCATCAACAAGACTTGGTCCCTTTTCATTCCACCCCTCTACTGCTTCTGTACTATATTTTCAGGTCCTCAAACACACAAAAATCTGTCTGCCTTGCCTTGGGAGTCTTTGCATTTGCTGGTATCTATATATTAGGGTTCTCCAGAGAAATAGAACCAATAAGATACACACACACACACAGACATATATGTGTGTGTATGTATATATAAAATTTATTATAAATAATTGGCTCATGTGATTATGGATTCTGGCAAGTCCCAAGATTTGCAGAATGAATCAGCAAGCTAGAGACCCAAGAGAGCTCATGGTTTAGATCTAGACCAAAAGCTGGTAGGCATGAGACCCGGGAAGAGTCTATGTTTCAGTTCAAGTCTGAAGGCAGGAAAAAAGCCAATGTCTCAGTTCAAAGGCAGTCATGCAGGAAGAATACCCTGTCACTCAAGGGAGGGTCAGTCATTTTATTCTACTTACTCCTTCAACTAATTGTATGAAGCCCACTTACATTATGGAGGGCAACCTGCTTTACTGAGTCTACTGATTTAAATGTTAATCTTAATCCACAATTAGTCTCATAGAAACACCCAGAATAATGTTTGACCAAATATCTTGGCACGTGTGGCTCAGTCAAATAGACACATAAAATTAACCATCACAGTTTCATTTGAAACCACTCTTTCTTTCCCTCTTTGCACAGTTGGCTCTTTCTTATCTTATCTTTCTTATCTTGAAGGAGATGTCTCCACCTCTGAGAGGCCACCCTTCCCCACCCTATGTAAAGTAAGTTTTTTCTCCTCCAACCTACTGACATTATCTTCTTTACAGAATTTATCTTTTTTTTATAATTCACATTATGAATGTGATATGCATTTATTTGCTTGTTTGTTTAATGCATGCTTCCCTCTTCTCTTCCTTCACTTGAGTGTTGGCTCCACAAGTGTAGAGAACATGCAGACTTTGTTTTAGGCATTTAATAAATTTTATTAAATTAATGAAGGCAGATGTTCAATATAATGTCTAATAATTTGGGTTTAGCAAAATTGCAGTTATCATCTGTGCGTGTGTGTTTGTCTCTTTTGGCAGAGATAGATTATAAAGCATGTTGACTTTTTAGTTACAAGAGGGCCACATTAACAAATTCCCTGGGAACTCAAAGCTAAGAAGACTATGATTTATTCTGAGACTTAAACTTTCCCGTGAAAATGTAATGGATTACAGTCAAGATGGGTAAATCACTTTAAAGAGGTTGCAGTAAAGTGAGGCCTAATTGTAAGCTCATTGATGTTGTAACATTTCTAAAAGACAGCATCTGTTATGGGTTAAAATGTGTTCCCTTCTGCCCCAAATTCACGTGTTGAAACCCTAACCTCTAGTACCGCAGAATGTGACTATATTAGGAGATAAGGCCTTTCAAGAGGTAAGTCAATAGGAAGCCATTAGTGTGGGACCTAATCCAGTCTGGCTGGTGTCCTTATGAGAACAGGAGATTTGGACACACAAAGAGGTGCTAGGGATGCCTGGGCTTGCAGAGAAAAGACCATGTGAGGACACAGAGAGAAGACGGCCATCTGTAAGCAAGGAGAGAAGTCTTAGGAGAAACCAATCCTGCCAACACCTTGATTATGAACTTCTAGACTCCAGAATTGTGAAAAGTTACATTTCTGTTGTTTAAGTCACTGTCCGCGATATTGTCTTCAGCAGTCAGCAACCTAATACAACATCTAAGAATCAGAGGAACATTGGACATCCATGGAAAAAGAGATAAGATAGTCACACAGGCAAACCTCATCATTACCTGTTTAAGTATTCCTCAAGGAAGAAAAGCACATGGAATTTGTGTATTTCTATCTTGTTGACAAGATTTTCTGGGATGGAGATGAGGTGAATTCATCAGCCTGCCTTATATAATTCACAAAACAAACATCATTAAGTGGTACAGCAAATGGACATTTCAGGAGGCCCTGTGACCTCCAGCCCCTGGTGTTCACACCCTTGTGTGATTTCTCCTCTCCTAGAGTGTGGGAGAAATCTGTGACTTTCTTATGACCAATACAATATGGCCAAAGGTGCCAGGATATACATGGCTACACATGTGTAACATGTAACATTATGTGTTTATGTTATGTAAGATTGCAGTGTCTGTCTTGCTGGAGTCTCCTTTGCTAGTTTTGAGAAAGTGAGTGGCCGCGCTAGGAACCCAGGGAACTAGGAACTCTAGGTGAGCTCTCGCAGCCGCAGGCCAACAGCCAGAAATTGGTGCTTTCCAATTAAAGTAAGAATGAAAAAGCCAACATTTATCAAGTTCAAGGCACAATTCTACACTACACATAAAAGCAAACTCAATTCTAGAAATGGATAGCAATATTATGCCCATTTTACACACAAGAAAAACCAGCGCTGAAAAGTAACGTGATTTGAGTAAGCTGTCACGACCGGTCAATGATAGCGCTGGGACTTAGTCTGATTGTGCTGACTTTCACATGTTAAAATGCCTTTGTCAATACAGCCAGTCCCATCTTAACCCATGACTCCCTGAATTACTCTCTTCTCTCTCTTCCCATTTGTGTTTTCTCTAATAGACAGAAAAACCCTTCTAGGACAGGAATTGTGTCATGTGATTTTATATTGTCTGTAGAGATTAGCATAAGGTTAGACCTGAAAAATGCACAGCATCTTTTGGACAGAAAAACCATACAATGGCATGTTACTGAATATATCTTCCCAACTTTGCCTTCAGTGATCTCAAATTGGTCACCTGAAATTAGCTACAATAGGAGTATTTTCACAACAGATAGCAAACACTGCATAGCAAAGCTTGATTTACTGTTTTGTTGATTATCTAGACCTACAAAAATGATGGATAGTATGCTAATTGTGCAGATTAAACTTAAAAGTGGTTTAATAGCATAAAGAAAAAGGTCACATCATAGTTAAATTGTAGTCATAGGTTGATTGGATACAAGAATAGATGAAATTAGTGAAAACATTATTTAAGAATACCTCTAACCTTTGCTAGGAAGAGGCAAAGATATAAAATGTAACCAAAATGTTCGTACTTTCATATTTTCTTGAAATAATAAAAAAGAACCCAATGGCTATATGGAATTTAATATATTGCATATTTTAATATTTTTAAATTATGTGCTACCTTTGTATCTGTAAGATTTATAGTAAATATATGCATGTGTATGTGTATATAGGCATATACACATTTATTACTCTCATTATAAGTCTCCAGTTTTTAAATATTTTAAAATATTAAATAAAATGTTTAGAAATAGCATGAACCTTATAACAGGAAATATAGCACTGTTATGCTTGAATTGTTCCTTGTATGCAAAAACTTTAAGTTTAGATTTGATGTTTCTATTGGGGTGCGTGTGGAGAGTGGGGTGATAGGTTGCATTGTAAACCCTGAGTGTCATCACAACCACAGGTGTGTTTTTGGTGGTTTAAAAAGTTTAAGGAAATGGGCCCCCAAAGTGATTTTTGTGCCTTTCTTTTCTTTGGAGACATGATTATATATCTTCCTTTTAAAGGTTTTGCATTTCTACTTTAAGTTATCTATTATTATTATCTTCATTACCAATAGAATTCTCTCATATTATATTTTTTGATATATTATTCTCATTTAGAATCCCTGATACAAATAAGGAAGTTAAAAAGCGTATCAGGAAAAACGACTGGTCATAATGTAGAAAGCCATACCTAAGATCTTACCAGATAGATTGCATAATGTCAAGGTAAAAGACATCTTTTTATTTACAAAAATCCGTTTACTTCAAATATAAGGGAAGCTTATACTTTGGGCTTAGTCGAAAGCATTTCCAAAGAACAAACATTTTTACTTCTGCCTTTTATCATTTGGATCATTCCTCCGCTAGAAAGCAATTATAATAGGCCAGGGATTTTTACCTGCTTTTTTCACTGCTATATTCCAGCCCCAAGTAAATTCTTGGAGCTTATTAGAAGCTCAATAAATATTTATTAAATAAATGGATTAGCCCCAGCTGGATAGTGGGTGGAAATGCATCTGTGTCACATGTAGACTACTGGGAGATCACAAATGGTATACAAGCTAGTTAAGCATTTTAGTGCCCATCCTACAACTTGGTATATTTGTAACAACTGTAAAAGGGCAGAGGTGGGAATTTAATCTCTTTAAATGTAACCTGGGTGCAGACAATATGTGGTTTGGCACACAGCACTTTGAGTTATTTGGGGGACTAGGTAGGTTACATAGTAACCCTGGGGTCAAGGATATAATAGTAGAACGTAGTTATCATAAGCTTCATTTTTGTGACATGGCACTGAATATGTCATATTGGCACTAGTTCTAGTTTCATGCCAGCTTTTCAGGAAGATCTATATTGACACAGGAGTATGACTGAAGCAGATGGTAGTAGCTAGCTAATAATAGTAATGTTTACTGAATGTTTCCAAAATGCCATTTCTGTCCTATACACTCATTATCTCATTTATACTGACAAAGTCTCTGTGAATTACCTATTCTGATCATTCTATTTTATTGATGAGGAATTAGGGACTCAGAGGTGTTTATCTTATTATAAGTATTATTTTATTACTCTAGGACTTTTAAATTCATGATATAGCAGCAATGAAAATATATTAGAAAGGCAGTAAGGTATGGTGGAGAAAGAAGATGGTTGGTAGAAAACCTTGGTTCACTTAATCAATCTTGATCAACTCACAACCCGCATCAGGCCTCAATACTATCATCTGTAAAATTAGAACGAGTCTTCAAAATCCTCTGCAGTTTAAAAACGTTTCTGTAATTCTTGTTTTAATTTTCTCCTCGAGTGGGTCTACCTATTGTTTATTTCCAATGGAAATTCTTCTTGTTCTTCCTTTTCTTCTTTTCTTTTTTTTTTCCTTTCGTTTGGCCTCTCATCATTATTCTGTTGTGCTATGGGTCAAATGGGATTTGGGGCTGAACTGAGAGCCAAATAACATGCCTAGCACTTCCTAAGGGAAGCCATATTCCACAGTAAATCTCTCTTCTTTTGACCCTTATAAGAATCAAAAGTTGTTTCAGCCAAATTAAGAATTAACAGAGCTTCTGTTGGATAGCATGAGACTCTCAGTGCTAACTAAATGTTATTAAGAGAAATTGTGTTCTGTTTTCCACTAAACCTACATTTTCTTTCATTCATTCATCCATTAATTCCTTCACTCAGCCACATGACAAACATTTAATGAAGCCTGGAGCTAATACCATCGTGGATCACCGTGAGTGTCACCTGCCTTACCTTCATGCAGGGAGCTCTGCAGCTGAAGGCAGGAGAGGCTGTATAAACAAATAAACTGAAGATTTAATAGCATATTGTAGTAAGCGCTGTATAAGAAGCATGTGCTAGTTATTATGGAGATATAAGAAAGCTCACTGAATTCAGACTCAAAGAGTCAGAGAAGTCTTTATTGAAGATAGGATATTTGAGTTGAATTCTGACAATTTTGAAAAGTATTCTGTTGAAAAATTGGTTATTTCCTATCTCTAGCGACAGCACAACAGAAGGTGAAATGAGAACATATGTCTCAGGGGATACTCTCATTCTCTAAACTTCATGTAACTTTCTCTGGCCAGGGTAAGGCTGCCAGTGACTGTCAAGACAACATTTAATGTCAGGACCCACATGAGACAGAAAATAACTGCACAGAATTCTAAAGGAGAAGAGACTGTGATAGGCTGTGGCAGTGTAGGAAGGCTTGGAGGGAGGGCGGGATCTGAATTGGGCCTTAAGCAGATAGCAGACTGGCAGAGATCCCAGGTTAAGAAACAGAATAAGGAGGCTGGTTGAGATTACAGAGTACGAGGGAGGGAACAAGTTCCCTGCATGAGTTTATGACAATGGGGGACTAGCTTTACCAGAATGAAAAGGTTAGCTGTAAACAGCTGGATATAATGTTGGAAATGGATGAGTCCAGATTTTGTAATGTCTTGAATGTTGTATTGAAGCATTTGGTATTGATGAAAACATCAGCCCAAGAGTTAAATGGTTTGAGTTAGAATTTTAGCTGGGGTAGTTTTTTTTTTTTTTTTTTAATCTTTTGACCTCTGTAATGTGTCCTAAGTTCTTTGAACTTCACTTTACTCATTTTGAAAATGGGGATGACATCATATGCCTGTAGGTTTGTTTCAGATAAATAAGTAAAAGAAGAAATATAAAACTAATTTGTAAATTATGAAATTCTGTGCAAATAAATAGGTACATGAGTAGCCAAGAAATTTTAAGTAGAGAGACATGAGAAAATCGGAGAATGAAAACTGTCAGTGGAATTCGAGATGGATTTGATGAGGAAGAGATTAAAGTCAAGAAAACAGGTGGCAGTATCAGTAGTCCAATATGAGGGCCTATTTTCAGGGATCTTTTATGGCTACACTCAAGCTACACTTGGTCAACGTGTGATTTAGCACAAAAATCTATAATGGTGTGCTAAATTCCCTATCACAAACACACATCCTTTACAACAAGCTAGTGTGGCCCAAGCCAGTGGTAACAGATAGAGGTTTTTAAAGAATGAAATTTGAAGGTGAGAAGCTAACAGATATTCTTTTTTTAGCACAGTAAAATATAGAAACAGGCTGATGGAGGTAGCTTTTCTCTGAGCCAGGTGTATGATGGATTTTTAGAATTTTCATCTGCAGGCTGGAATACCTTGATGCCTCATGAACAAAATCCTCCTCTTCCTCCTGTTCTATTTCAAGGAACAATGGGTTGCTGCCTATCCATGCCAGAGGCAAAGATATGGTTGTAGGGCCTTGAGCATGGAAGAGAGGAAAGGTTTACTAAAAAAAACAAAGAAACTGTGTAGCACAAAGTGAGCAGATTCAAGTGACAAAGATGCTTTCTGTCAGCAAAGATGGAGACTATGCAGTGTGTCCTGAGAGCACAGGCCACTCTGAAAGCTGCCCGGAAAGACTTTTCAGATAGACTGAGGAAGGTACTTCTGAATCCCCATCCCCCTAAGGGCTCTCTGTGGGTTGGCTTATACTATTTTAGCCTGATATATTAGTAACAATTATTCTTCAGCTTTCCACTTATATGCTCAACTGGCCCTCTTGCAGTCCCCATCCCCACTTCTTGTCACCAACACATAAATGTGTAGTTCTCTACTGTCGAAAGCGAGGGGTGCAGAGAGCCATATAAGGAGAAAGTGAAGAAAGTGAACTAGAAGAAGAATGAGGGTTTTTTTTTTTTTTGTTTTTATCTACCTACTGACCTGCTTTTCCATGATAAAGAGCTTGATACTGAAGTTGGTATTTCTGTTCCCTTTCCTTCTATAGTAATCACAAGGCTTTGTATAGGGGTTGCAATCAGTGGAAGACCGTTATAAGGGGAGAAGGATATATATTTATATATTTATACATATATATTATATATAAATGCATATATATTTGCATTTTATTTATAAATGTATATACATTTTCACATATTATTTACACATGCATTTATTGAGTACCTGTTTAATGCTTGTAAGTCATTGAATATTTACAGAATACTAATCGTGATACTCATAAACACAGATCATAAGTATTATTTTTTCACATTTGTACAATAAGTCAAAGAGAGGTACAGGGAATGTAAGAATCTAGTCTAAAGTCAGAGAGTTGATAAGAGGGGGGCTGAAGCATTCTCATCCACATAAAACATTCTATACTCTTGAAAATCTAAAATCACTAAATCCTTGCTCATTTCTCTGTATCTATTCTAATTCTGCAAGCTGAGAGGATCAGAGTAGTTTTCTGTAAATAATAATCACATGTCAATTTCTCACTGATTTGTGCTTTTTTTCTTTAATTTTTTATTTCAGCATATTATGGGGGTACAAATGTTTAGGTTACATATATTGCCTTTGCCCTGCCTGAGTCAGAGCTACAAGCATGTCCATCCCCCAGATGGTGCACACCGCACCCATTAGGTGTGAATATACCCATCCCCTCCTCCTGCCTCTCACCTGCCTGACACCCAATGAATGCTACTACTATACGTGCACCTAAGTGTTGATCAATTAAAACCAATTTTATGGTGAGTACATGTGGTGCTTGTTTTTCCATTCTTGTGATACTTTACATAGTAGAATGGGCTCTAGCTCTATCCAGGATAATACAAGAGGTGCTAGATCACCATTGCTTTTCGTGGCTGAGTAGAACTCCATGATATACATATACCACATTTCATTAATCCATCATGTACTGATGGTCAATTGGGTTGTTTCCACATCTTTGCAATTGTGAATTGTGCTGCTATAAACATTTTGGTGCAGATGTCTTTATTATGGAATGTCTTTTCTTTCCTTTGGGTAGATGTCTAGTAGTGGGATTGCTGGTTCAAATGGTAGTTCTACTTTTAGCTCTTTGAGATATCTCCATATTGCTTTCCACAGAGGTTGTACTAGTTTGCAGTCCCACCAGCAGTGTATGAGTGTTCCTACCTCTCTGCATCCACACCAACATTGTTGTTTTGGGACTTTTTGATAAAAGCCATTCTCACTGAAGTTAAATGATATCTCATTGTGATTTTGATTTGCATTTCCCTGATGATTAGAGATATTGAGCAATTTTTCATATGTTTGATGGCCATTAGTCTGTTTTCTTTTGAGATGTTTCTGTTCATGTCCTTTGCCCACTTTTTAATGGGGTTGTTTGATTCTTTCTTGCTGATTTGCTTGAGTTCTTTATAGATTCTAGTTATCAGCCCTTTATTGGATGTGTAACATGTGAATATTTTCTCCCATTCTGTAGGTTATTTGTTTGCTCTCATGATAGTTTCCTTGGCTGTGCAGAAGCTTTTTATTTGATCAGGTCCCATTTATTTATTTTTGTTGTTGCTGTGATTGCCTTTGGGTTCTTTTTCATAAATTCTCTCTCCAGGCCAATGTGTATAAGAGTTTTTCCAACATTGTCTTCTATAATTCTTATAGTTTAATGCCTTAGGTTTGAGTCTGTTATCCACCATGAGTGGATTTTTGTGAGAGGTGAGAGGTACAGATCCTGTTTCAGTCTTCTACATGTGGCTATCCAATTTTCCCAGCACCATTTATTGAATAGGGATTCTTTTCCCCAGTGTATGTTTTTGTCTGCTTTGTCAAAGTTTAGATGGCTATATGAGGATGTTTTTATATCTGGGTTCTCAGTTCTGTTCCATTGGTCTATGTCTCTGTTCTTGTGCCTATACAATGTTGTTTCAGTTATTATAGCCTTGTAGTATAGCTTTAAGTCTGATAAATTGATGCCTCCCAATTTGATTTGTGCTTTCATCAAAATGTAGTGTTTTGGTTGTGAGAAGCAATGTTGCATTTTGATATCTTTTCAACTTCTCACCTACTCTTCAGTATCCCTTAAGAGATCACTACACCAGCATAAGTATAATGTCTCTTTCAATACTGGAGGAATCTTCAGGAATAGAGATGCCCACAGCTATCTCCACAGGTAACCTTTCATCTCAGGCCTTCCTTGGGGGTGCATACATGTCAATGCCCAGCACTTCTCAGGAGACTTGAAGCAAAATCATATCCTTGTAACTCTAGCTGTTGAGCAGAGTTTCATTGTTTTATGTGCCAGTGATACAGAGCATTTTAGACCTAATTGAAGTCAACAATAGGGCAGTATAACAGACAATCTTCACAGACGGGAAGGGCTTGGAAAGAGAAAACAAAATTAACAGGACCTATTACTGACAGTCAAACAAAATGAACCTTTAGCATTGACTGTGGAGCAGCAATACACAACTGAAGAATGTAGAAAATGGTTAAATATTTACAACTTGTTTTAACAGTCCTGGTATAAACCAGAAAAGCAATTCATTCATTTACTCATTCATCCATTTATTCACTGATTATTTAATTAGTAAATATTTACTGAGTTCTTTCTATGTATCAGGCAATATTAAGCATTATTTATGAACATAGTCTTTAAAAATACACTTGGCTAAAATATGGGTCTTTTTGAAAACTAATTGGTGCTTCCATTACTTTTGCAATAATTTGATTCAAATTAATTCGTTGCCACCCCCTTTGCCAAAACCCTCAAAGTATCATTTTATTTAATTACATGTCTATTATTTACTGCTTGCTGGGCCACAGTTTTCAATCTGTAGGCAGTTGTAGAATAACATTTCTTTGATTGTTTTTGCAAAAAGATAATTATGCTACTTGTGCAAGAGTTTATAAAGATTGAGCACATGTGATAAGAATAGAGTATTGTTATTAAATGAAACTTACAAAAAACTTCTCAGGCATTTATGATTATATATAACCATTATTGACTTACATTAAACGTAACTGTTAATCATGAGCCAACTTTTTTCACATAACCAAATTAAAAGGAAAGCGATGGATAGGTTAATTTGCTTGACTGTAGTAATTGCTTCACTGTGTGTATCAAAACATCAAGTTGTATGCTTTAAATATGTACACATTTTAAAAATTTAAAAAGTGTTCTCAAGTTAACTAGGCTAGTAAGGTGAGAAGTCAAGGTGTGGTATCAAAATGAAAACTCAGTGGGAAGAAGAGAAGAGAGAAATTAAGAAGATGGGTGCTGGGTGGGTGGGAAGCTTTTCTGAACGTACAAGGTAAGGTTTCCAGCTGGAGGTGCCAAGGCCCCATCCTTCCACTTCCTGTCCCACTTTGTACTCTTCTATTTTGGGGAAACACCAAAGGACTAGGTGAGGACTCCTAGAACTCTTTCGGTAGGTGGGGTAGGGATAGTGAAAAGAGAATTTTTGATGGGAGCTAGGAAGAAAAATAGGAGGGTAATTATAAGATGCAATTTTAGGATAAAAAAGAAGGTCTGATGAGGGACTTTGGGTTTTTATAGGGGAAAATTATATGTCTTCCTTTAGGAGTAAGATGGGGTTGATGAGATATAGAAAAGAGAAATTAGGTCTGAAATGAAGGGAGAAGAGAAGTAAAATTCATTAATAGTTAGGTTGGGTGTGCCACACGTGTGCTGTGAGTGGTGAAATCTATGATTCAGAGTTCATCTGAGGTCTGTAAAAGCATTTAGCTTTATGCAACAATGTGGAAATGACTTATACTATTTAAAGATTGATAATGTATTTTTTTACTTCTTCTTTAAATATAGTATAAAATGGCTTACTCGTAGGACATCTTCTGCATGTTAGGTTTCCTATCACCTCAGATTTTGCCTTCATGCAACTTACAGTCAATTGCAGGGTACCGAGTCTTCTCCAAACTCAACTAAAAATTATTTTTTTACCATACTTTCAATCTGTATTTTATCCCTCCCCCCAAATTATAACATTTTAGAAATGTTAGCTCTATTACTTCCTAATGAAAAAATTGCAGTAAAATATTCCTTAATTTTCATAATGTTCTGAAAATTTTCAGTGACTATAGAACAAGTGTAATGAGAGCTGTACGTTAACTTTCAAATGAGTGTTCAGGGATTTTTTTTTTTTAAAGAAGAAGATGGGGCTCCTGGGATGTGGTTGTTTAGCAAGAGAACATATTATTAATGTCATTGAAAATCAGTTCATTATCTGGTATGAAATGAAATACATAAAGAAGTAATATTAGCTTATTTCTGTTGGTTCACAGACACTGAAAAATGATGTGACTTCTTAAGTGCATATTGTAGTTCTCTAAGGGGAGGCAAAAACTAATTTTTCTCTTAGTTTTATTTATTCTCTACTTCCTGCAATTGTTTTGGAGGAGGGATTTTTATTGATTCTTGCACCTAGCTACTCAATCAAAACAATAAATCATATTGGAAAAGGGAGAGAAGAAAAATAATGTTGATTTTATTTTATTACCTACGTATTTCCTATATAGAGAAAATTTATGTATGAGAGGTAGCATTTGTTAAGTGTATATATATTTTTCTAATGTATCTAATCACTATATTCTTTATCAGTGGTAGGATGAAAGCATCTTTCATATGGACTTCTGTTTTATATGAAAGCTTTTCAGGAAAGAAAGCACATATTCAATGAACTACCAGAATGTGAATTTAGATGTCAGTGATAACTTTGATATTGAAATGAATCTTCTTAGAACATAATCCTCAATTTTGAGTTACCTATATTTTAGAGAAATTTTTATGACTACATTGCAGAAAAAGGAACCAATGACCAGCATACCGTGGTATTAAGGGTAGAGTACTGTTACAGACTGCCTGAGTTTCAATCCTGGCTCTTTAGCTAAGTTTCCCATCTGTATTTAATTAGGAATGATAACAGTGTTCACCACATAACATTTTCTGTTAGGAAAATTCAGTGCTTTTATATTAATAAATCACTTAGAGAAGATTTGCCACACACGTAGTTATATGTAGTTGTTAATAAACAAAAGTAAGCAAATCACTCCTTGATGGGATAGGAATATATTTAAACGTAGAGAGGAATACATTGTTTTTAGCCACAAAATCCATGCTTATTTGCAGTGGTAGGTATTTTTGCATGTTCATCTGCTGTTCATTTTTGTGTACCTGTCTCCAATATTGTGATCTTTTTACAGTTCTTAGGTGTTGATGCTGTCCCCACACCTTCAGGTTCGACTTAATTTATTTTTGAGTTTGCTATGTGTTATAAAACCTGAATATGGCACATGGTTTACAATGCCATATAAGAACTTTTTTTCTAATAACGTTTTCATTAGGAAAGTGGCTCTGCTGTGATGGGAATAAATGGTACAGCATTGCTAAGAAATTGATATTGCCTGTTGTAGAAGGCTATGAAATTGAACAAACACTGGCCAGAATCATCCTTCACCTTTCTCAAATACAAGGTCAAAATTGAGATAAATAAAGGAAAGCTATGTAGTTTTCACTTTCCTTCTTTCCATCCGGTGGCCATCTAGAACTTGTAAGACAAAGGGACAAAATGTGTACATGTGAGTGTAATCATGTACAATGCAGGAAATATTCTTCCCAATCATGCCTAAATACAGACTTAAAAATTATGTAGTATATTTAAATAATTCATTAATCTGATCTCTCATTTACCTAAAAAATTAGATAAATGTTACAACATTTAATTTATTTTTAAACTCTAGTCTTGGCAAACAGTTCCATTTGAAAAGGTCAAGTCTTATGACCTATAAGTATTAATAATCCTTTTGCAATTACCCTACAAATTTGCTCTATATGCCTATAAAATATTTCTCTGAGCTACTGAATTATCACCTACTGAGAAGTTAAAAAATATCTATTTGATACTTTTTCCAACTGAGAAGCAATTCTGCCTCAATCCCAAGTAGTGCTGAATTGTATATCAAAGTAGGTCCTATCAAATAATATTATCTTCAGTAGCTGTTAATTATATCTATGATTATCTAACAGGATTATTATGTATTTCTTCTGCTCTCAATATATCAACAATAAGAAAGAGACCATTTTTTTTGAAAGTTGTCACTTTTCTAATTTGTATATTTTTGGAAAAATACATTAAGTGCCCAGGCTTAGAAATGTACATGAAATTAAGAAGAGAGAAAAGGAAATGACAATGATAGCAATGAAGTTCAATATCCAAATCCTTTCTTTACTTCTTCACTTAGTTATTGCTTAAAGTGTCTGAATCCCATTTGTATATGAGGGAAAACAGGAAGAGCTCCATGCCAGCATGCCAATATCTGGATGAGTCAAGCATTCAAGTAGTTCTGTGGCAGACTTTGGACCTTGTTGAGTCACCAGAAGTGATGAAGGTTCAGGTCATACAAAGGAAGGCCAGATCGGGGGACCAACTTTGAAATGCAAGAAACGACTTTAGAAAAACAACTTTCTTGGTAAAATCGGACTGCTCTTTCTCCATGTAATTTATAATACCCAACAGCAAAGAGAAAGGAAGAAAGGTAAAGGGGAAAGAATAATCATAGCCAAGCTAAAATCAGAGGGAAAGAATGCAGAGGGGAAAGGTTCAGCCCCAAGCTTTGAGGCTCTTTCAGTTTAGCTCTGCAACGATAATCCTTTAACTGAAGTTTTGCTCTGTTCCCAAGCATTCAGCTGTTACTAACAAATCTAATGGGCTGTTTCAAAAATATGATTGTTTGAGGTCAGCAGTGTCTTAAGTAAATTTGTGTTTTAATTGCAAGAAGCTAGAGTATGATTTGAGATTACCTGAATTAGAAATGTCTTTTAATTTCCTTTCAGGAGCATAAATAAACAAACAGTGATAATGAAAAACCTTCCTTAGAGTAAGTAATGAACTGTGGTTAGAGAAGGGTTTAAGAATGTGATTACTTTGGCTGTGGTCATTTAAGACAAGTGCTGTGTTGATATAAGGAATATGTCTTTTTCTGTGTACTTTTTCCAATATGTATATATCTATTTCACTCTTATTATAGGCATCGGAAATAAGAAAAAACATTTAGTGTGAATGTTTCAACATACATTTATTCAACTTTTTAATGTATTAGCAAAAATGAGAGATATTTTTCTTGTTCATTCTACCCTTTCTGCAGAGAGGCTGAGCCTCTCTGTTTCTTTTAGCCTTATCATCTCCCTTTGATGGAAGGCTGAAGTGAGAAATAGTGCACTCAAAAATCTCGCCACTAGGAGGGAAGTGCTAGGAGAATGACCAGTTGTAGTTAGTGATCAGCATCTTCTGCCTGGTCTCTGTCAAGGCTGTTATGCCCTAGGACTCAGTGGGCTGAGTGATAGGTTTTCTGCCCATCCTCAGAGCTGACCTCAGTTGTGTTGCTGCTTATGGATTCAAACTTATTCAAAGGATGATACTCTTCTGCAATGTAGTTATCTTGGACATAACACTTCCACCAATTTGTATGGGAATTGAGGCCAAAAACTCTAGCTCCTGACTAGATTTTTTGACCTCAATTCACATAGGCTGAGTCAGTGGTCACCAACCTTTTTGACACCGGGCACCGGTTTAATGGAAGACAATTTTTCCATGGACTTGGAGGTGTAGAATGGTTTTGGGATAATGCAAGTGCATTAAATTTATTGTGTAGTCAAACCTCTCTGCTGCTGATAATCTGTACTTGTCCCTGCTCCCCAGGTCTAGCATCACTGCCTCAGCTCCACCTCAGACCATCAGGCATTAGATTCTCATCCCTCACACACGGTTTACAGCAGAATCCGCGCTCCTATGAGAATCTAATGCTGCCAAAGATCTGACAGGAGGCAGAGCTCAGGCAGTGATGCAAATGATGGGAAGCAGATGTAAATACAGATGAAGCTTCACTCTCTGGCCTGTGTTCACCTCCTGCTGTGCCACCCAGTTCCTAACAGGCCAGTACGTGGCCCGGGGATTAGAGGCTGCAGGGCTGAGAGATTTAGTGGAAATTAAATTACTTATAACAGTATCTTTCCCATCTAGCCTATATATAAATATTTGAGGGTACAGGATCAGATTCCTGATCTGCAAAAGGATAGCTTTTGCATAGATGATCTCTGAGCTTGACTAGTCTCTGGCAGTCAATCAAGTGACTATCAAAAACCCTTACGAGGCTCTGTGTGGAGTCCTCACTTCCGTATAAAGCCCAGTGGAACTCACACATGAAAAGGGAACTTCACTTATTCTTTTGCCTTTTTTAAAAAATGAGTTGTACATAAGTCTGATTGTTCTATATGCTTAGAAACTGATAACTGCAGAGGTTTATAGTTCTTTTAAACCCCCTGGAGAGTCAAAATATATACAGAACTTCATACAGGCCAAAGAAATATCTGAACTTAGGATAGGTGAATTTAAATACTGGTTCTGTTCCTTACTGGCTTTGTAACACTGGACAGGTTACATATTCTCTTTAAACTCAATGTCATGTCAAATGCAATTGTTCCTATGCGTTATCCCTCTTTCCCAGACAGCAATCTCGCCTTTCCTGCTGCCTGATATTTCCTTTAGAATAATCCTTTAGATATTCCTTTAGAATAGATAATACCTCAAATATCTGTCTAAAACAGACCTCCCTCACCTCTCTTTCTATTGACTCACCTTCCGCCTAGACACCTGGGTGCCTAGTTTACTAAATAAGGACCTTTCTTTCCCTCTTTCTCTGTTCCCTTCACATTCAATGAGAAGCAAAATCATTTTGATTATTCTTCATCGTATTTCTCTGCTCACTCTCCTCTTCTCTATTTCTGTGGCCATTACCCTGGTTGAGATTATTATGACTATGTGCCTGAAATAATGTAATAGATCACTTACAGGCATCAATGCCTTCCAGAGCTTTCATTTCCACCCCCTTCATTTTGTATCCTACCCTCTGCTGCCAGTTTAATCTCCTTGAGGCACAGCTCTCATCCTATAATTTTTCTTCTTAAAAGTCCTTAAATGGATCTCTTTGTGAACTGAATGAAGGCCAAACTGAAAGTGCATCTAACATATATGAGTGTACCCTAGTATGTCTAATACTAAGTTAACTAGGCTCTGACAATCGATACATTTTCTCTGATGTTTCCTCGTATTTAAATTGTTTTGCATTTTTGGCAAGAATACCAAAAAGTGAGGTCGTGACCTTCTCAGCATATCATATCAGAAGGCACTTGATGTTGATTGTTCCATTACTGAAAATGTTAACTTTGATCACTTGGTGAAAGTGGTGTCTGCTGGGTTTCTCCACTACAAAGGGGCTGTATTTCCTTATACTTAATAAGTATCTTATGCGGAAATAATGTGAGGGTATTTAAATATCCTGTTATTTATCACACCTTGACCACTAATTTTAAAAGCATCCATTAATGATTCTTGCCTGAAACCGTTATTACTGTGGTGTTTGCCAAATAGTAATTTTCTGTTTTAATCATTCTTTAATCTATAGATACTAATTGGAACTTTATAGTAAAGAAAGATTTTCCCTTCTTCTTTATTTATTCACTTATTTGTTTGTTCATTCACTTATTTATGTTAGTACAGACACATGCATCCTTATGCTTCTCTGTGGGTTATAATCCATTATAATTATGATTTACTTTGTTGTTCAGTGTTCCCTGTTTTGACCTTTAGGAGTACCATTCAAGTTGGCTCTCATGTCTTTTTGGAGTGTGCCTATTCACTTTTTTCTGTTTTTTTTTTTTTTTTTTTT
>VBSM01000483.1:12617653-12676376 GCA_008086735.1 Cheirogaleus medius
AAAAAAAAAAAAAGAGCATTAGAGGGACAATTGAAGAAATTTGAATAAGTTCTGTAGAGTAAATAATACTGTATTATAATCTTGTACATTTTTTCCAGATCACAGCCAGAAAAAAATCAGTCTTCAATATTGACCTAAAAATAATACAAGAGTGCCTGAGTCAATCCCTTTTGAAAATCACTTCAGGAGACCTCCTGTTGCCTACAGTGATGTTTTTAAAAGTGTGGTCCATGAACAACCTGCATCAGACTCTCCATGGTTACATACTGAAAATGCAAAATTAAAAAATTTGAAACCCAAAGTCTGGGCTCCATCAGAGAGTTACTGAATAAGAATTTATGGGTAATAGAGTCCTCAAAATTTCTATTTTTAATAATACCAGATGATTTTCATGGACTCTAATGTTTGAGAACTACTGGCTTGTATCTATGTTAATATACTTCTATCCAAGGTATTTATAAGAGCATCTGAGGCCTTTCATGGTCTGGTTCTTACTAATTTCTTGAGTCTCCTTTCTTGCCATCTGACTAAAACATTAAATTTTACTACTATAAATTCCTGCACCTCTCTGCTTATACCTTGCCATTCCACTTCTTCATACCTCTACCATTCTCTTTGTCTGACATACCTCTCCTACTTTACTTCACCTGGTCCACTCATAAATTACTCAGGTATCCTGTAGTCCAAGCCTTCTTGGTAAACTCTGTGCCCCACATTGTACACCAGGAAGTTCTGTCTCCCCAAAGCACTATTATTACTAAGCTTTGTTAGCATGCTTGCATATAGTTCATGTTCTGTAACTGTTTGGCAAATAGACTTGTATGAAGCTTTAAGAATATATGGATTCTATACATTGTATTTTGTTGAGCAAATCACTACTGAATTTTGTGGCTTTAAAATAACAACTACTTACTTTGCTTTTGGTTCTGCATGTTGGCGGTTTGGTCTGGGATCACCTGGGCAGTTCTGCTAATACAACTGAGCTAACTCATGTGTCTGTGGTCAGCTGCTGGTCAGCTAGGAGGCTCTGCTTCTGAGATTGGCTGATTGTTGGGTAGAACAATAGCAATAGCTGTGCCATGACTAATCATCTGGAAGGCTAGACTGGGCTTGGGGCTTGTTCAAATGGAGGTGACAGATTCTGAAAGAGAGAGAGGGAGAAGCAGGGTAGAAACTGCAAGTTCTTTTCACACTTCTACTCAGAACTGTCACAATATCATTTCTGCCACTCTCTGTTAGCCAAAGTAAGTCACAGCAACAGCCCGAATTCAAGGATAGGCAAAAAGACTCCACTTTTTGATTGGAGATACTAAAATGTATTATGACCATTTTTGCAATGTACCCCATAGGTTTAATGTCTATGAATTGATGATTGTCATTTGCAACGTAACTATAAACTGTATTCTAATTTTCTATTACTATCACTGGCTGTTACCTTATAAATAGGCCTCATTTCATTTTAATCTTCAAACCATTCCATTGCCAAATGTTGCTGTTTCTTTTCCAGCTCTGTCATCTTATTCCTCTTCAATTAGCCTATTCTGGAGAACCCTTTGCATCTATTTGTGAGAAATACAGATAATGATGTACTATTCAATTAATTACTTGGGTTTAGTTAAGTCTTAAAAGGAAGCCAACATTCCCAGGCACAGCAAACTGTGGACTTTAAGTATAATACCGGATATGTTGCCAATAAGAAAACACACCATTTTTGTATTCTTGACTTTTACCTTTCATTTTCAGCTTTACTGCCTTAAAAAAATCAACAAAACCCTGCTTTCATTCTGTCATATCAGTTGACCTATTTTCTTTTTAAAAGCGGTATTCATCTTTCTGCCTACTAGAGGGACTCTTCATTGCTAAACAGAGCTTTCTTTAAAGGCAAAGCCATCCTAGGGGCATGTCCCTTGGCCTCTTTCCTAGTAAGGTGAGGGATACTTTGACTCAGAGCTTGCACATTGGACCCCGGCATTTATTATTGATGTCTGAACCTTCGTATCCTGATTTCCATGGTCAGTCTGGAAACTTCAACTACATTGGCATTTATTTAATGTTTTCATCAGGCCTTAGAAAGAAATACAGCAGTATCTAATATTTTTGAAAATAACATGAGAAGAGAGAGTGTCATGAAAATTAAGTAGATTTTTGGGTTTTCGACCTTATAGGCCCTTTTTTTTTTTTTTTTTTTTTTTTGCCTTATTGCCTGTCTAATTTTCCTCCTCATAGATTCTGAATAAAACTCTCAGAAATTCTAGCTTTTTTTTTTTTCTTTAACACAAAATGTATTTTATGCAAGCAGTGAGGCACTAGGCAATTTTGTTTTCAAAAGCAATGGAATTTCTTTCTTATTTCCGAGGGCACCTTGGTCACAAGTATTTCCCTGCTCCTGGTCTCCTTGAAGCTTGGCAATCCAATCCTGGTATTCATTGAGGGGGAAAAGCCCTAGAATTTGCTCTGTGACCTGGGATATATAGGATGTAAGTGTATGCTGCAAAACTTAATGCATAAAGCTGCTACTTGTGATACATTCTGGCTCATGGAGAGATGGGATTTAGCTGCTTGTAATGAGAATTTGATGTGACTGGAAATTGAACAGAAGCATCTTTTTATTGAAGGTGCTGAGGCTTATAACAATCATTCAGTGGCAGAAGTTATTGTTTTTCACATTACTTTTCAACTATAAAACCTTTCAGAGCCTCATAAGAAAATCCCTATTTTTGTTCAAGCAACAAAAACCTTGCTAACTTTTTCTTTACATCCACTTAAAGCAAAATGATGTAGTGACTCCCGCCCCTCCCCCACCTTAAAGATCCATTTCAGTTTTTCTCTGTCTTAAAAGACTTCTTTTGCTCTTTCTTTCCTCTTTCTAGGTCAGAACTGTGCCTTTATGAGATTTCACTTTTCTTCTTTTTTCCTCCATGAGAAGTGAGAATCTTAAGCCAAAAAGGAAAAAGAAAAGAAAAGAA
Organism: Cheirogaleus medius; assembly: GCA_008086735.1. NCBI lineage: Eukaryota > Metazoa > Chordata > Mammalia > Primates > Cheirogaleidae > Cheirogaleus > Cheirogaleus medius. The sequence goes on from VBSM01000483.1 coordinate 12,620,620, forward strand.
AAAAGAGGAAAAGAGAAGGAAAAAATAAATCTAGACATGATACTGGAGACTTGAAATGACCATAGAAACTCTTCACAAAAAAAAAAAAATGTTTTTGAACCTTTAGCTAGTACCTTTCTTACAATGTACACATACATAATAAACATTTCAGTATTTACAGATTTTTAGAAGAAGATGAGTACCTAAAAGATCTTGAATCAGGTAGTCGAAATGATGTCAGAAGAAAAACATTCTGTTTTTTGCTCCATTCACAAATCAACTTTAGAAACTTGAACAAGTCATATTATCTTTCTCCTTCCCTGTTTCTATTTATAAAATGGGTATCTATTCAAGTAAAGGAATTTTGTGAATTGATTTTTGCTTTGGAAGTATATTTTCATCTCATATTAATTCTCTTTTTAAGCAGTATTATAAACTTCCCTTACAGAGAATATATCCAAAAAAATCAGTGAATAGAGAATTTTATAATATTTGATTTTGGTTTTCCACCATGTTGAATAATTAAAAAATAAAGTTCTGATCTCCTGCAAATTTGGGGATTATCCTGTTAGTCAGTTTAGCTCTAACATGTGTTTTTTTGTTAAATTTAAGTGCTATTTTATGAAATGCTTTTTTGGGGAATTTATAATGTGGATTTGGCAAGTATTCCAAGTAAAAAAATGAATAATATTAAAAGGGTCACTTCAGGCCAGGACCAGTGGCTCACACCTGTAATCTTAGCACTCTGGGAGGCCAAGGTAGGAGGATCACTTGAGCTCAGGAGTTCAAGATGAGCCTGAGCAAGAGCCCATCTCTACTAAAAATAGAAAATATTAGACAGGCATGGTGGCATGAGCCTGTAGTCTTAGCTACCTGGGAGGCTGAGGCAGGAGGATCGCTTGAACCCAAGAGTTTGAGGTTGTCGTGAGCTACAGAGATGCCACTGCACTGTATCCAGTGTGACAGAGCAAGACTCTGTCTCAAAAAAAAAAAAAAAAAATTAAAAAGGGGGTCACTTCAGTTTTCGCCAAAATGACATTTAAGATTTTATCAACTTATGTGAGACTGATTTTGTTAAAATCAATAGTAGCATTTGTGAGCTTTCAGGATTAAGAAGTACCTTACATTCAACAGACAGGGCTGATTGCCTGGTGCCTGTGCACTCTCAGCACCGCAGAAGAGAGGACCATGTCAAGCTGCCTCTCTCCCGGCTTCAGTGTGCTTAGAGGAGGCCCATGGCACAGCAGAGAAGGGCTTTGGGTGTCTCACAAACCACAGGCTTCTAGTGTTGAGGATTAGATCTTTCCACTTCACTTCTACAGAATTTCAATAGAGAAAACAGTGCTCAATCAACCCCCTTCTGTGAAATTAAAGAGGAACTATTTGTTTATTTTTATTTCTTGCTGCTTATCTGATGTGGTGTCAGGAGATATGATGAGGCTTTCAGAGATACCAGTCCTGGCAAACCACTCAGATGGCTCTAGGCAAGGGAGATGGACAGAATGGCAAGGACTCCATTCTTGCTGTGCATTTTTAAAGTGTGTAAAACTTTAACTCAGGTTCATGAGTTAAATGTAAATAAATAACTGAAAACTTTTTTTCAACGTATAATCCAAGGAAGAAGAGCAAGCAAGAATAAAGGGAAATTCAAAAGCTTTCTGTTCTCATTATTTTTAGAGTACCCTTGGCAGAATGATCAATTTATATACAGAGAGTTTAAAGTATTTTAAAGCCAGGTCTAGTTAAACTAGTGGCATAATTTATATATATATGTAAATTATGTATATGTAAAGTATATATATATAGTACAATCGTGGGTTTGTGTGTAAAGGGCTGTGATTACAAGTTAAATATATGTAGAAGTGTGGGTGATACTCTAGAATTAAATTACAATATTGATAAAAACTGATGCATATGATTTCACTGTTTGCAAACCTACTGTCATATTAAAATAATAAAAGTTGCTTTTAAAAAGACATCCATCCTATTTTATGCTTTTAAATATTATATGTAATTGCACAAAAAAAGGCGAGGTTAAATGCTCCATTTTACCTCTCATTTTTTCAATGCATTGCAAGTGAATCTCAAATTAATCTCAAGTTTCATGTTTTTAATGAATCTTAATTCATTAAATACAAGGTACACTTTAGAACTAACATTAAATAAAAATTAAGCCAACAAAAACAAAACAGTGAAATAAACTTGCAACAGCACCACCACTCTCTGATACCTTATGTTCTCTCAGCTTTTAACATATGTGCTACCATTTCATCATCCTATTAGTCCATATTCATTCTCTCTTTTTTTATTATATTTTTTTATTTCAGAATATTATGGGGGTACAAATGTTTAGGTTACATGTATTGCCTTTGCCCTACCGGAGTCAGAGCTTGAAGCATGTCCATGCCCAAGATGGTGCACACCGCACCCATTAGGTGTGAATATACCCATCCCCTCCACCCCGCTCCCACCTGCCTTTTGATCCAGCAATCCCATTACTGGGCATCTACCCAAAGGAAAATAAGACATTCTATAAAAAAGACATCTGCACCAGGATGTTTATAGCAGCACAATTCATAATTGCAAAGATGTGGAAACAACCCAAGTGCCCATCAATACATGAGTGGATTCATAAAATGTGGTATATGTATACCATGGAGTACTGCTCAGCCACAAAAAATGATGGTGATCTAGCACCTCTTGTTTCAAAGCAGAAGTTCCTTGTAGTTCTGGGGGCCAAGACCAGAACCTAGAAGGGGTCATGGGCAACTGAACCCATTGATGAAACTAGAAGCTCTGCAAGAAAAGACACTAGAGATCGCTGAAGTGGGGAACCCTACCATTTATGATGGACTTATTTTGGGGGCCTCAATTCCATTGTATATGGAGAATAAGTTATCTCAATTTCATCTTATGTTTTATCACAGATATTCCCTATTGTTACCTCTAAAATCTATTCTACTATTTATCAGATACAATTTGGGTGTTTGTATTTGCCATGACTACATCTCGAGCTGGTTGTGTGATGTAGTGTGGAGCTATTCCTGGATACCTGGGACACATGTCTGCAATCCTCCGTGTGTTCCCAGATTCTGACACTAACACTTGTCCACTGACTCCCAGCTGGGCATGTGGCCTCTCTGGCCCCCGTCTCTTCTTTGTGGAGGTTGTGTGTCTATGTGTGAGTGGGAGGTGGGGATGGTGGACTCGGTGAACCTCAAGGCTTTTGTGTCCCTCTGATTCTCTGAAGTAATTCTCTGTGGTGAGACTGACTTTCACAGAAGTTCCATTTCTGGGAAGTCAAGGAGCTTTTACACACTCCTTTTGTTCTCCTCTTATCCACATTGATCTTAACATCTGAACCTAAATTCAGCTCCAGCTTTTATCCATTCTTTCTATTCTCCTCTCCACAACACTTTTACAATGTTTCCTGTCAGCAGCCCTACGGTGGAAGACTGCCAGCTTTCCTTCCTTCAGCCACGTCAGCAATGTGAGTCCTTACAAAGATGCTCAACCTTGCACTGGCAAATCTCTCCAGGCGGCCTCTTTGAAAGCATCTCTTAGGTGCAATCGTGTGAAAACCTGACTTGGGGTGTGAAATTGGAGGTTGGCTGCTGGGCCTCCGGTGGTCACAGCAGGGCAGTTCTGAGGAGCAGCTTTGTGCTGTATCAGTTTTGATGCATCAGAAAAAGAGAAGAAAGAGGCCCTTTCAGCCTTCTGTCTTCTATTTTCTTGCCTGAATATGTGAGGAGTTAATGCAGGTTTCCCAGGTATCAGCTTAGATGATAAAAACTGCAATCAATACTTTCCCTTGCAATTTGTGCACCTCTTTCAGGCCCTTTTCCCTCCTACCATAACCACTGAGCTTGTCTTTCTGACTCACAGTGGATATAAAACTGTCTTAGGTGATGTAAAACATTTTCCCTGAATAATACATCAACAGGAAATCACATGCATGTCTCACCCTCTTTTCAAAGTTAACTTATCCCAGACTGAACTAATAGTCTTTTCCCCTGTGACCTGGGTGACCTCTTCTTCCCAGGTGACCCCATTTTGGTCATTGGTACCCACTTTCTTCCCAGTCTCCAAGTCTTAGATTTTTCCTTTATACCTCTTTCTCCTTTGTCTTTGATACCTACTCAGATATTAAGCTTTTACACTTTTTCCCCACACTGCCTTTTTTTCTATTTAAACTACCATCACCCTAATCCATACCCTCATTTTAAAAAGTAACTACTTTTATCCACTTTCATATAGTTAGAACTCCCATTTGGCATCTGGAACCCAGCATTGACCTGCCTTAGCTACTAGGTGACGTGATGTGTTCCCACACAACTGGTGATGGTGGGGACAGAGCGTACTTGGGCTGGAGAACGTTCTTGGCTTTGCTGGTATGGAAAGAGTAGACTCTCGTGAATCATGTTTAGGAACCACACCTCTGACCATGATGCTATAGTGGACAAAGTCTTCCTCTAGCTGGCTGAAGACCTGGTGTCTGATTGCACCTTTTGTTCTTATTTTGTACTGCAATGAAGTTCTGAGCCTGTTTCTTACCTACCAATTAAAAGGTTCAAATTCTTCTCATCTCTACAATCCTGCTTCTGCATCCTCACAGGGTACCCACAGCTAAGAACTCTCCTCTTTCACTGAAAAGAAAAAAATACACACATATACACACACACACACACACACACACTTTCTGCTAGTAGGCAGAAACATAGGAATGCTTTTTTCCATTTTTTTCAACTAGCCTCAAGGTCCTCACCCTATTAAAGTTGGCTCTGGAGTCTGTATAAATCAGCCGTAAAATTCCCATTTACGACTATTTAGAGTCTAATAAACACATGAGATAGACTGCATTGTAATCAAATCTTATAGATTATCCCTCCTTAACATCTTCTAAGTTTGCCCCTCCTCTCCAACCCTATAAAGTTTCTATCTTTACAGATATGTTTACCATCTCTCACCTGGGCTGCTGAACTAGCTGTCTAAATAGGATCTTTTTGCTGTAGCTGTTTCAGCCTCTGATTTGTCCTTCACAGTGTGCCAGAGTGTCCTGTAGAAGCCACAGTGGCTACACTCTGATGGCATGAGGACCTTCTGCAGCTTCAGCTTCCTGCCCTCTCCACCCACCCATCTCCTTTGGCTTGCTGTGGTTGGTAGCCACCCTGCAGCCTGGTGTTTGGCTTCTTCCTGGCTTTTACTTTTAATCTTCCCCAATTATGTATGTTGAATTCTCTTCAGGTACATGTGGTGCTTCCTGCAGGCCAGTCTTTTAGATCCTGACCCTCTCTACCCTCTACCCCTTTAGCATAGATGCAGTTGATATTAGGAGAGTATATAGGAATTCCTAGGCAGAGAGTTTGGGACAGAGCTTTTCAGGAAGAAAGAATAGCATCTGTTGAAGCTCAGTGGCAGGAGAGAACATGGTATGTTTAAGGCATTATTTTCCAAACTCTTTTGACTGTGATCTTTGATTACAAATATAATTTTCATCATGATGGAGTACACATATATTTGAAAGAAGAGTTCTAACAAATTATACTCTGATATGTTTTTTTCTCACCCACTTCTTTAAAATTGAATTCTTACTTTGAACAACTAAATTGTTTTCACACCTTACTAAAATCCATTAGTGAGGCTGAAAAAACTAGCTCGAGGTTCAAAGTGGGTGGAGCCTAGGGTGTGAGGGGTAATTTGATGCAAGATGAAGCTGGGAAGGAAAACGAAAACAAATCCAAACAGTGCCTTGTCCACTAGTGCAGCTCACTTATCACTAGCCTGAAAGCCACTGAAGGGTTTAAACGGAAGGTGCTTGGGGAATGTGGCATGAGCAGAGAGTTGCATTATATTCTTGCTGAGTTGAGGTGGTCAAGAGTGTAGGAGACCAGTGAGAGGCATCTTTTACTATTGCAGGTGAGCAAATGATAGTAATTGGACTAGGGAGTTGGTGGAGGATATGGAGAGGTGGGTGATTTGAAGCTATTTAGTGGACAGAATTTGGAGGACTTGGTGATGGTGGATCTCGAGTGGAAGGGAGTAGAAGAGGCAAAGGATGACTCCGAGTTTTCAGCCAGTGGAATTAGACTGATGGTACCCCCATTCACTGAGAAGGGAACACTTAAGAAAATCAGAGGGAAGATATGTCTTGGTCTTGTCTTCTCTAGAAGCAGACCTCAAGACAGGTTTAAGGGCATGTGGCTTATTTGGGAGTTGATCCCAGGAAATATCAATGGGGGAGGGAGAAAATGAGATGGAGAAGGGAAGACCAGCAATAAAAGGTACCTTTTTGAGGAATTTACCACTGTGGAGTACAGTAGGTTATGCTAGTTGGGGAACTCTAGAAGCCAGCATGGAATATGTACCTCAGAGTTATCCCACCTGAAGGGAAGGGGAACTGGAGTATTTATGCCCCAGCTCCTCTCCTGTCAATCATTAGTGGTTATCGATTCTCTAGCACTTCAGCTTGCCATGTCGGGTAAGCAAAGTGGATTCCCTGTGGATTCCAACAGGGAAAACCTTCAGACAGAGACACAAATCCTGGCAGTTGGAAATTGGGGTATGAACTGAAATAATAAATCCAAGGAAATAGGCCATAGAAAGCAACCCCTGCTGTGAGGTATGTTGTGGGTGGTGAAGATGGAGGCAGCAGTCTTGAACTCAGTTTCAGATTTATTGCATTTGACCTAACTTTTCAGGCCTGCAAATAGAGACATCAAGTTAGACATATGAATCTGGATTTCAAAAGAGAGTGAGTATGTGGAATCTTCTTAAAGTTGATAATCAAAGCAATGGTTAATATTGTCTATTGGAAGAAAGAAAATAAGAGCACTTCTGATTCAGCCGTAAAGAATTCCAACATTTAGTTGCCAGATAAGAAAGAATGGTACTGAAAAGAAAACTGAGAGGGATTCTAGAAATATAGAAGAGAAACTAGAAGAATTCAAGCCCTAAAAACCAGGGAAGGATGATAAGATATTACTTAGAGAAGGAAGGAAAGGCTTGCAGTATTCATTGTTGTTTAGAGGACCAAAAATGCCTATTGTATTATCTTGAATCATGGAAATGTATTGGTCTCCAAATCAAAAGCTTTTTGGTGGCGCAATGAAAACAGGAAATGGAGAAAACATAGTGACTATGAGTGTGGACAGTAGAGCAGGACTACCTGTGTTCCAACACCAGTCCAATGCTGTGTGACTTTGGGCAAGTAACTCAGCCACTCTGAGCCATAGTTTCCTCATCTCGAATATAGAGATAACAGTTGTTCCTACCTCATAGAGTTGCTGTGATATTAAGAGTTAATGTGATAGAATACTTAAAACAGTGCCTGACAGAATTATTTTTTATTTTCTGTTTATATCTGAGAGTCAGTACTTCCTCCTTCTTTGGATTCTCCCTAGTCCTTGCAATTGCACTTTCCAAGACTAACCCTGGTTTTTGATAATACGTGACACCTACTAAAGACTCAAAAGCCTGCCTCATCACCAGTCAGCTGTAAAAATAGAGTTTCTTTGAGCCTGTGCTCAGATAGGTGGTTCGGTAAGTACCCTTGGTATAGCACAGTGGCATATTCACAGCTCACTGCAACCTCAAATGCCTGGGCTCAATCCATCCTCTTGCCTCAGACTCCTGAGTAGTGGGACTAGAGTCACACACCACCACGCTTGGCTACTTTTTCTATTTTTAGTAGAGATGGAGTCTCTCTCTTGCTCAGGCTGATCTCGAACTCCTGACCTCAAGCAATCCTCCCTCCTCAGCCTCCCTGAATGTAGGATTACAGGTGTGAGCTACCACACCCAGCCTTCTTTTTTCTTCCAAGAAGACTCCAAGTTTGAAGGAATTCTATATGTGATGAGGTTAGTTTATTTAATAAATTTCAGGGTCTTATATTGCTGAGATCCCCCACCCCCAGGCTGCAGACTGATACCAGTTCGTGGCCTGTTAGGAACTGGGCCGCACAGCAGGAGGTGAGCAATGGGCAAGTGAAATTTCATCTTTATTTACAGCCACTCCCCATCATTTGCATCACCACCTGAGCTCCACCTCCTGTCAGATCTGCAGTGGCATTAGATTCTCATAGGAGTGTGACCCCTGCTGTAAACTGTGCATGTGAGGGACCTAGGCTGTGTGCTCCTTAGAGAATCTCATGCCTGATGATCTGAGGTGGAGCTGAGGCAGTGATACTAGTGCAGGGGAGTGGCTGCAAATACAGATTATGATTAGCAGAGAGGTTTGACTGCACAGAGACCATAATAAATCAATTGCTTGCAGACTCATATCAAAACCCCATCAGTGAGTGGCAAGTGGCAATGTAATAATATAGAAATACAGTGCACAATAAATGTAATGCATTTGAATCATCCTGAAACCATCCTCCCACAGCCGCCCCGTCTGTGGAAAAATTGTCTTCCATGAAATCCATCCCTGATGCCAAAAAGTTTGCAGGCTGCTGGATATTGTTTGTTATTTCATGAGGGACTTTAGCCTTGTGATTCTAAGTGTGGACCCCAGGCCAACAACCTCTGCATCATTGGGGAGCCGGTTAGAAATACAGAATCTCAGGTTCTACCCCACACCTACTAATCCAAATCTGCACTTTAACAAGAATTCTAGTTGATTTACATGCACATCAAAATTTAAGAAGCACTGCTCTTTAGAGCTCATTTGGCATTTCATACCCTCAGTTTTCTGCTGCAAGGATTCAATCTTAGTTTCCTGTAAGAGTGATATCAGAGTACTTTCCACAACATTCCTGTGACTTTGTGGCAGAAACCCTATGACTGCGGTTTGATGCCAAGTCAATCGGACCCCTCCGAAATAGGCCCCCACAGTTTGGCACTCATATGCTTCCGGTTCAGAAACAGGGTAGGGATTTAAAAAGGGTACAACTGTCTATCACATCAGAGTTATAATGAACCTGAACAGAACCTAAAACAAAGACCCAGGGTCATAGGGCATCCCTTCCTTCAAAAATCAGTAAAATTGACTCGAATTACAATTTCATACCCTAGGAAAGTCTTGCTCCCTCTCACCATCCAACTTTCTGAAGTTTCCTATATGTAATTGGCATTCTCTTGGCCATATGTCACTCTGAGCCTCTGCTGCCGCCGAGCTGGTTTAGTTCGTGGATCAGGCTGCCAATCCGAGCATGCTGTTACAGTCCCGCTCTCTGACAACACATACACAGAGCGCAACACTTCCCTCCCTTTCCAGAAAAACAAATAAACAGAAACACTCACACAGGACCTTTGTGTGTGTAACACAGTATAACAGGTTTGAGAAGATGTAAGAAGGACTTATATCACTGAAATGCAAACATCTTAATAGCAAAATATTAGCCAGTCCTTGCCTTAAAATGCCCCTTTGGACATTTTTACAACTTGGGATCCAAGTTCCCGCCTTGTCTTTCCACCCTCCCTCTCTCCTTCCTCCTACTTCTGTGCAGTCTTAGAAAGGAAATCACAAAATAAAAAGGCCCCCACTAATTATTTTCATTTTTTAATGCACTTTAATTTAGTATTTGGGCTCCCTTTGTAAGCCCAGACTCTGCTGAAGCTTGGAAAAGGCTACTAGCCATGCCATGGAACCAAACAAATGGACTCAACTCCCTCAGACACACATGGGCAGAGTGTCAGGGACAGGTGCCTCGTCCAAGGAAATTGGATGCTGTTGCCAAAGAAAGGATGTGTGCTTGCTGGGCAGCCATAAAGCAACAAATGTCCACTTCATAAAACAACAAATGTCCACTTCACAAAGCAACAAATGTCCACTTCTTCTGGTCAGAGTCACCTCCCCTTTCCTTTGTTTCTATGACCATTATTTCTTGGTTAGAATACTTACTAGTTTGTATTATCACTTCCTATTTTGTATTATCTAATACGTGCCAAGCATACCACTCAGTGATTTATATACTGTGACTCTTTCATATTTACAACACCATTGGCAAGATAAGTATTATTGTCATTTTACATTTGAGGAGACTGGAATTATGGGATTTAAGTTTTACCCACAGTGACACAGCCAGATAATTATCTATGTAATTTTTTTGCATTTCTGTCTCCCCAACTAGAATGGACTTCGTGAAAGCAAGAACTGCATGTTAACATGCTGCTTTGAAGTACTTGGTCCCCTAGTACATTGCAGGGGCCTCAATAATTGTTTGAATTGAATGAACACTTCAAAGTGCACAGGATGAGAGAAAAACCTAGCTTCTTGGTGTAAAATAAAAAATTTATATATATTCATATATATATATTTTCATGATGGAAGTGCAAGATCAAGAGGTAGAGGAGAAAAACTTGAAAAGAATTTCTATTCTGGGTAAGTTCCCTGTCTCAGAGACGTTGAACTCTCCTACCTCAAAGAGATTAAAATAAAGAATAAGGTATGGCTGCCCTCTTGAGCCACTCCTCCACCAAGATTACTAACATCCTGGTTTGCTCATTTTGAGTGCACAGACCTTAATTATGTACCACACAGCATGAATCATCCTGTCTGTTCTTACAGGGAATACCAATTTGTCTTCCAGACTATGCAGCAAAACGAAACTTCCTTCTGGCACTACAGGAAAGAGGGAGGGGGAAAGCAGGACAGAATCTCCTTTGCCCACTGTGTAGGGAGTGTTTTCCTCCCTGAGATGACAATAACCTGACCTATGACTGCCACTTAGAGCACTGGGCTCTAATACTTGATGGTTTAATCAGAGGCAGTAGCCTTGCCACTGTTTCACCCTGGACAGGTCATTTACCTTTGGGAGCCTCAGTGATCTCATTTTAAACAAAAGGGCAATTCTTTCTGAAAGTGAAAACTCACCACCCTGCTAGAACAGGCTCAAATGCACCTGGCCTTTAAAAAGCCATTGCCCCCTCTTCCTAATACATTGGGTTGTTGTCTTATCTGTTTATTGACATTGAAACCAAAGCATAACGTAACACCTCACCTACCTGGAATTTAATTGTTCTGAAATCTCAGAGAGCTCTGGGACAAAGCCAGGAAGAACTATTTACTAGAGAGTAAGCACATAAGACTAATGAACTGCCACAGGCCCCCTGCCTCCTAACCAAAGCCTATTGTCCATAGTTAAGCCTGTCAAGTTACTCACCCAGATCTCCATGACACTCCTGTCCAACCACCCAAGGAATGAGCTCTTTTCTAGTCTGGGTTCAAATTAGAATCATCGAGGGGCTCTAACAAAAAGCAAGCACCATTCCTCCCTTCCATTGTGCTTATTTTCAATGCATAATCAACCTGGGGTGAGGTTAAAAGAGGCACAGATATCTCAGTCATTGGAATTCACCCCTGGCTTACCCCTTCCAATACCTCGTGCTTGGTATTTTGGCTTCTGTGCCTCTCCTCACTTTGGCTTTATACCTTCCACTCCAACCTTTGGTTAGATCCATTGACTGAACTCCCAGGTTAGAGTGACCTTTAAATCTTGGCTCACTCTACTAAATTTTATCTGGGCTCTCCCCAAGAAGCTGACTTCCAGCCATCACCCTCTGATGAACCCTCTCCAGAACCACCCCACCCATCACTAGAGTGCACAGTTATGGGAGGACATGGTATCACCAACAACTGTGAGGCGGGTGAGCATAGAACATAACCAGGGAGAACCGAGAAAAACTGCAAAAGAGCAGGAAGAGCTAATGAAAGCATCGGTTGTGGTGTTGTACAGTGTGGGTTAAATGAAAGGGCTCTGGATAAGAAGTTGGAGGCCTGGGGTGGATCACCATTTGTGTCCCCTTAATTAAATCACATCATTCTCTTGACGTTAGTGCTCTCATCTGTAATTGAGAAGGCAGGATAAGCTCTCTAGTCCTGTTTAATTCTGACATTCTATAATTCTAAAGGCAGTAGAGAGTATACATTCTGGAGGGGCTCACAGACACAATTTCATTACAGCACAGTATAATAATTAATATTCACAATGATGACTTTGGGTCATCAAGGAAAATCATATTATACACAATGTGCTTTTAAGGAAACCTCATAAAATTTAATACATTTTAGAATGATTTTCTGTCAAAATGTTAAATGAAGAGATATATATATAGAGAGAGATATCTTCATTTATATTTTTATATTTTTAAGTACCAAGACAGTGTGTTGAGATTATCAGCACACTGTATTGGTACTTAAAAAGATAACCCCAGCATTATTCTGAAAACATGTCATCTTGAATGACTCACATTTCAAGGATTCTGTAGAGTGAAGATGTAGAGTATCTCTAAAGCATTTGTTCAAAATGACTGCTTCATACTAAGGTGTTCACCAATACCAGAAAAATATCCCAAATTAAATAATTTAGATGGGTTGTTATAGAAACAATTAAGTTTGCTTTCCCAATTATGAGCATTTTAAATTTTAATATGTTAACCTCGTGTCATTTTTTTCCCTCTCTGTAAGACAGGAATACTTGAGTTAGCCTCTTCTTCTACTAATTTATATTTTGATCTTTTCATTGACATTTCAGGGCATAGACTTTTCTTTTGATGACCTTTGTTGTTTCTCCATTTGGTATTTATTTTCTTTGAAATACAGTTCCATTATTAACAGCTTAAAACACTCAGGTCACTACTTAAAATTTCCACATGTTTACCATCAAGGCCACGAATCTCTCCATATTCACTCAGGCCAGAAACATTGCTCTGTAGTGACTGGTACTGGGCATCTTGGTTTTTCTACCTTTTAAGCATCCTAAGATTTCTGTCTCCATCATAGAAAAGCTTGAGTGATTGTTTGCCTTTCAAAGTTGTTCATTTGGGCTTCTCTCCAAGCTTAACATGGACCAGAGTCACAGCCTGTTTCCCCCCTCAAGTGTGACCTATGTTAGTAACAATCCTTAGCTCATAGCTCACTCCAAGAATGCTGAAGAATGTTTTAGCCTTTCTCTCCATCTTTACAAGTTCAGGTTCTTAAATAAAACATGATGGCGATAAATTCATGAAGGTAGATTTTTTGTACTCGAATATTGCAGGACCAATGATTTGTTACAGATTCCCATATTATATTTTAGTCTCAAGAAGAGACCAGATATGATATATCATCTTCAAAACTGATCCCTAAATTTGTTCTCCTTCCTCAGATAAAGAAATAACAATACAATAAAAGTGAGGAGTCGTTTTTTTTTTTCAGTGTAAATTATCAGAGATGAAATTTTCCTTTCAGTAAATGTAAAAACAGTATTTTTTCTGCTAGCCAGGCTTTGAGCTTCGCTCAGCACACTGTCACGTCAGCCAAGTCACTTAACCTTCATGGTCTTTAGTTTTCCTGAGATATAAAATGGGGCATAAACTCAATGACCTCCGATGGCCCATTTGGCTCTTTTGCTCTCTGATTTGCTAGTGATCCACAAGATGAAGGACACTTCTTTTGCCAAATGTTGCTAATTGGGTTGCAGAAAATTAGTGCAGAGTTCTGGAGCCACTCATAAGTATTTAATGCTTAGCTATTGCCCAGGCAATCCTGCAAGGACCTGGGGGTTTGAAAGCTGAAGCATCCTTCTTTACATCTGAGAGATCCCCAGAGTGCGGTGAGAGGGTTAGGGCATACTCACTAATTAGTCATATGTTTTATTATTAAAAAGGACCTGGATAGCTTCTTAGAGACCTCTGAGACTCCAGAAATACTACTTACACACAAAATACTGATTTGGGGGTAAGCGCTCTGAATGTGTAGGACATAACTGTCTAGCTTTTTGAGGGCTATTTACTGCCCTGGTTGCCTTGGGAAAGTACATAAAAAACACTAGAATCAGAAAGAGGAGGATAAAGAACCTATGTATTTTTATACAATGGGAAATGTACAGAATCAAAAGTATGATTTTAAAGAATCTTTTAAATGAAACAAACAAATGCTCAAAACATTAAATTCAGTGAAATAATTTAGGCAAAATGATTTACCATATCTTAATTTTGAAAAAGAGCATAAAATATTAATCATGTTTACATCAGGATGGTCAAATTATGGGTAATTTTTATATTCTTTATATTTATGTGTATTTATTAATATTATTCAAAAGATATGTATTACTTTTATAAACTGGAAAATTAATTACATTAAAAATTCAGCATCCCCCTAGACCACTTCTGTGTCCTCAAGGATGTATTTTGTCCAAGTTGCATTACTGTTGAATGGTGTAACCTTTTATGTAAAAATTAACAAAGAATATGAAGACTCAACTTTGAAATATTGCTTGAGGATTACCATATTCCCAGTTAACAATGTCACTAAAGAGCTTTTAAGCACTTCCACTTTCACTATCCAGTTTGACTCTGAACATCTCTGTGTCGACATGTTATCACAATACTCCTAACTTGTAAATGGCACATCAAGAAAGAGAACCTGGGCTTCTGACATCTGTCCTTCACTATGCTATCTAAGGTTTCTAGGTTTCTCGGTCTTGGACATATTCTCTGGTCAGAAGTACTTCATCGGTGGCATTTTACCCTATCAAATAAATAATTTCTAAATAAACTGAGTCCAAAAGATGAATATCTTGGTCATTTTTCCTGAAACTTGCATCCTCAATTATTTGGACTACAGACCATTTTGTTTATCCATATTAAATCTAGTATGTCTTGTTCTTTGCACAAAGATAGAATAGTATGTGAAAATTGAATGTAATTCCTTATACAGGAGGCTTTGTGTGAACTAGAGGATAGTTAAGTAATTATACACATGGGATTGCCTTTTAGGTAGGAAGAGGAGTTCTGTGATGGACTTGGACTCTTTTGCTCTTTCCTGGTTGAGAGTTTTATCTCTGGATCCATCTCTGCCACTTTAGTACTAGCTCAGTGATCTAGAGTGAATTACTCGGACACCTTTTCCATGTCTCAGTTACCTTCTCTTCACAGTGGAGATGATAGCATTACCCACTTCATATAGTTAATGAGCACATTGTAGAAATTCTCCCTATAAGGTATTCAGAAAAATATTTGGCATGAAATAAGTACATATTAACTGTTGTTATTATTATCATTAAGTTTAAAACTGCTGCTCATAGCTACATTGAATCTTTCCCTCATTTTGCCTTGAATTAGTGTAAGTGCTGTTTTCCTTGATGCATTTTGTTCTAATATTGCATGCCTTTACTCTTTGAGCATTAATATAGATAAATTTACATAAACCTATTATTTTTGGTTTTTTTTCCTATACTCCTATAGTCAGGGTCCCTCAGATTCAAAATATAGATTTTTATAAACAATATAAGTAACTGAACAAGTACAACTCCTAGAATGTAACCATAAAATTTACATGATTTTGTTTTCCAGTGTCCATGTAAAACATGTTTAGTAGGAGAAGTTTTTTCTCTATTACTGGATGAAAACTTCCACAGGTTCATTACTATTGAGTAATAGAAAGTTCTAAGGTCACTTTCTACAAAGAATGCAGTCTCATTTCAGAAAATAGCTTGTCTAGTCCAATCTATTAGTCCACACTCAATCTTCATTCAGTACCCTCCTCTGGCTGGGGCAGTTTCAGCTGGCCCTGTCTTTGCTGGGAGTCTGATATGGTTACCTTCCTCTGTCTGCACACTGGCCTCTCCCTCTCTCCTGCACTTGCTGAGCTGTTCCTTCCAAACCTACCAGAGTCAAATATGATGGTAGGGAAGGAATATAAGAGCATGAAGGTCATTCTTTCTTGAGTGCTAAGATCATAATCTGCTTTAGTATTTCTTGTCCTAGCAGGGATTTTAAAAAGATTTTCTGTTTGATGGATACTTCTATCAGTTCTTTAGAAAGTTCTCTCTGATGGCATTTCCTGTAACTTGGGCAAAGCATTCTGTCCCCATCCAGCAGCAGCAAGCTGGTCAGTCTGTGGTAGGCTTCTGTACATGGACTCTTGCCATTCTCCTTCCTCCATTTTTTTTTATTTTTTAATTTTTCCCTTTAAGAAGAAGCATCTTTAAGCAGGTTTGCTATCTTACTGGTTCCCATGTCTGATCCTCAAAAAAACCCTCACAAATTTGTTCTGATGGACTTTGAGAGCCAGGCTGATTTTAACACAATAGCAATGCTTCTGGTTATGTTGCCGAAGCAATTAGTCATTCCATCTCTCACTCTGTAGACTTTACAGGAAGAAGTCACACCTCAGTCCACTGTGTTCCTGCACACACACACACACACACACACATTCTGAAGTAGTTGCACATGACACTTTCTGAGTAGACTCCATAAGGAGCCCCTCACTAGGTTTCAGTCACAAGGCACAACATTCTCCAAAGAAAACTTCTGCACAAACTTTTCTCTGTAAAAAATCCACTTCTGCCTTTTTCTACCTACATGTAGGGTGGGGGCTGTGATAGCCATGCAGCAGGCTCTTAGGACCTGTTCTGAGGCTTTCTCCTGGGAGGACACTCCCACACTTACTTTGATATCTATTTTCATTAGCATCTTGGCATCTCAGTTGAAACGTCAGATTTAAAATCTATTTTTGAGGAACAGAGAAGACTTTTTTTTTATTTCAGAATATTACAGGGATACAAATGTTTTGATTATACGATTTTCTTTTGTACAGTTTGAGTCAAAGTTGTAAGTGTGCCCATCACCGACATAGCATGCATTATACCCATCAGGTGTGAATTTACCTGTCTCCTTCTCCCGCTCCCACCTGCTTAGTTTCCGTTGAGATTTACTACCATATGTGCACATGGGTGTTGATCAATTACTTACAATTTAATGAGTACATGTGGTATTTTTTAAATATAGTTTTAAAATATATCAGAAACATATCAGTGATTATATATGACATATAGTCTGTTAGCTTCCAGATTAAAAATAACTAAGACCATATAGAATCTTATGCAATTTAAACATTAAGTAATAGCTGAAGATTTAAAGAGGAAAAAATGCTGTGCAATGAAGGAGAGCAAACATTACTGAGCAGCATTGGGAGGATTTCTTTTTTAAATGTTGACTCTACAATTAAATTCTAAGATTAAGAAAAAGAAAACACTTATATTACAATGAAGTAAAATGACCTTTTAGCTACACAGTTTGAATTTTCACTAATGGATTTAGCTCCATCAGAAAAAAAGTTCCATTTCATTTTCTGCCTATTATCCACAAATATAATAGATTACAATGCTAACAGGGAATTAATCCTGTGACAGTGGAAATGAGTTTGCATAAAATTCATTTACTTGAAAATAGAAGAATTCATGTTTACCAAATTTGCAGTTAGCTAAGAAGTGGTATGGTAACAGCAGAGTTAAACCATAGTTAGGAAAAGTGCACTTCTCAATTGGAAATAGCATTTATTTAGTGATTAGAATGGAAAAATTGAAAATGTGAACAACAGTACTGTAATGTTTTCTCTTGGGATTAATACACTTAAATGTAAGACTATTATGTTTAATTTGTATGTGTAAACAAGATGCATTTTAAGTTGTGTGCACACATCAATACTTTGAGAAATGGGCTTCCTATTACCGTTAATGTAATTTTTAGACCCCAGAAGTATGAAATTTTCAGAGGATTTTTTCACACATAATAATGAGAAAGATGATATTTTAAACATATAAATATATATTTTTTTCTTTCTTTGAACATCTGCTACCTTTTTTATTATACAATCAAACCAGTTGATGCTCATTTTGGACAAGGAAGATTTACACTGCTTACACTATGAAAACGACTAATTCATTCAGTGAATTTTCATTGGTATATGTGGTATCTTGTTTAATCTTACTGAGTTATGTGTATTAGAGATGACAATTTAGTTATTATTGATTTGGCAAAATGGCTTTATTGCTTTACAGTGTTTCTACTGTTAGAGGGAAATGAGTTTCATATGAAATTAGTTATTGAAAAAATGAGTATCAAAGAGCTGTGGCCCAAGACACAAGATTGATTTATAGCCCAAGAAGAGAAAACTATTTCATAACATTTTATTCTTTAATATTCAACTCTATAGTCCTGAAATATGTTTAAGGTACTATTTTAAGCAATTGTTTCACGTGTATTAAGCAAAGGCAAGAAAGATTATATTTAAAGATTGGCAAAAACTTAAATTTTTATCAGATATGAGATTCAATGAATTTGCCGTTTTTTCTTAGCCAGTTTCATATAATGAGTTTTCTTTATAGGAAATGCCATATTTTCCTATAATGTGGGAACATTTTTTTGATTATTTTATCAGTGAGGGTCTAGATAGGAGATAGAACCACACATTAACTTGAACAGAGAAAGTTTAATATAAGAATTATCAATTATAAGAGGGGATTGGAGTAACAAATAGAGAAGATTCTAAGTAATATAAATATATATGGAGCAACCACTATTATCCAATGATAGATATAAGGAGATAGAGCCTCCAAGGAGGGTTTCCTCTCTCCCACCTCCCTGTCAAGGGAAGCTAATGGGTGGTGGGTGGTAGTTGCTATCATGATCTTCAGGAGCTGGGCACTGGAGAGGCAGCCAGGAAGCAGTTCCCAGTCATTTGAGAAACTGCATGAGATGCAGGAGCTGGGCTCTGGGGCAGCCTCATACATTGCAGAAACTGAAGCTGAGGACATTACATGTGCTGCAAGAACTGGGTGCTGGGGAAGCCATGCATGTTATAGGAGTTGAGTGCCAAACCTTATCATCTTCCTCACTGCTTCATTTTTGCAAAATGGGCATTTAAGTCTGGATTTGGAACCGTGAGGCAGTGTATTGATAACTGGCACACACACACACACACACACACCAAACTAAAGAAAAAAAAGTGCCTGCAGTCTTTTGCCTTAAATTATACTAGCTGTGCTAGTCTCTAGGCAGCTGTGCCTTGGGGCAAATGTGCTGTTCTGGCTCCTGTCTTTTCTGAGCTCCTGCCTATAAACTTCTATTCAATTCAAAGTATATTAAATTGGAGGAGTTAGCCCAGAGTGATAGCCAACCACAACCTCTGTAGACATTTGGGATTTCATAACATCTTCCTTTTGAGGAGATGTTCATTTTCTCCTTATCACCAGCTGCTTGGATTTAAATCTGACTTACAGCTATGTGAAGATCTCTTATGCCTCAATTTCCTTATTTATAAAAGAGTGATAATAATGGCACCTACTCATTGTTTTCACTATTTTGAGCATTACATGAGCTAATTAATTCAAGCTAAGTTTTTATCGCCATATTTGAATACTCTTTAAATGTTATCTATTTATATTAATATCAATATAAGTTATTAATATTAGTTATTATTATATTGCTTTCTGTGTGAAGAGATACTGACTTTAAGAAGTCTCTGCCAAGAGCTTCCTAGGATATGGGCTGTTAGCATCCCAAACAATATGACTACCATATCTCCTTGTCCAACCTAGTAATAAATCATCCTTCTTACTTTTAATGAAATATAGGGAAGAAGTGAAAAAAGCATAAAATGGAAAAAAATTTTGGCTTTGTGGCTAGAACATCAGGTTTCCCATCTTCTTCAATTATTAGCTGTGTGATTGATCTTTGTCAAACTAGCCTCAATTGTCTCTTCCATAAAGTGAAACTGTGTGTGTATGTGTGTGTGTATGTAATATGGCATCTCTCTCTCTCTCTCTCTTTCACACACACACACACACACACACACACACCCTTAAGCTGCATAAAATAAGATGATATATTTAAGCACTAAGCACCATTCCTAGCATATTCATAGCATAACAAAGATGTAAAGGTAATACATATTACCTTTAGTATAAAGTAAAACTTCCTGCAAACACATCCAGGCTTCATCTGGATGGCAAATGAGTATTTCTATCCCCAAGTTACTGTTGAACACTAGGATAGTTGGGGAAGGCAGACAAATGAGGGTAAGCTCTAGTTTGGAAGATATAAAATCTAGAAACAAGATTTCTGGGTGTTTTAACTCAAGTTCAGAATCTTCACACCTGTGATTCTATAGTACCTGATGGTTATTATTCTCAGTACCACCCTATCACGCCTCCACAGTAATGCTGCATTGAGCCTGGGTGAAAAAACTTCTTCCTTTTCACACAAATGTGACCATACATCTAGAAATCAAATAGTTTGGTCTCAGTAAATGAAAGGCAAATCTCCTTTTTGGTTTGGTTTTTATTATCCAGGGTCTCCACTTCCATTTCTGCCTGAGACATTCGAGATGATGTGATAATGTAGTGTTTTTTTCTGATCCTCAAATGATAAAATAGTTGTGTATGTCTTTTTATTCCATTCACCTTGTATTAAAATAATAACTGAAGCTTGTCTGGTAATCCTAATAGACAGGGGAAGTGTGAAAAAGTATTTTTCCCTCAAAAAGTGACTTGGAATTAAGAGGTAGAGAAAACAAAGAAACTGAAGTTGAGATGTTGTAAAGGAAATGTGAAAACTGTTGTAAAAATGTTAACAATTCTATTAATGATAACAAATTTTATAGGCTACCTGGCATGTGTGTCAGTTTATAAGTTATTTTAGTACTAAAGGAAAATAACTGGCTACATTCTAGAGAAGGTTGGAACCTAGATGTGCTTTGATCCCAGGCTTATCCAGCATTTTGTTCTCAGCTACCAAATGGATATAAGTCCAAGGGACTGATTAAAAGTAAAGAGAAGATCGTGATAACAACAAAACAAAACAAAACAAAACAAAACAAAACAAAACAAAAAACCTCTCAGTGGGAATAGAGGCAAACTTCCACAACTTGATAACAAACATCTACTAAAAAGAAAAAACAAACAACCTGCAGCTAATACTTAATGGTGAGAATCTGAAAGCTTTCTTGCTAAGCTCAAGAACAAGGCAAGTATGTTCCTTCTCACCACTGCTTTTCAGTCCTTTTCAGCCAGGACTAGACAAGAAACGAAATAACCTGTCTCTCTATGAAGTATGCTCTGGATAGTTTCTTCTATTACTTCTCTCTTCAGCTGTATGTAATCAGTTTTTAAACCTATTTATTGAGCTTTAAATATTTGTTATCATAACTTTTCTTTCTAGAAGTTTTATTTCACACCTTTCAAATCTGCCTTGTCAATTTTCATGTTCTCTTCAAGTATATATAAAAACTTTTAAAAAAAATCTTTTAACACAGAAATAATAGTTGTTTTCTAATCTGCGTCTGATATTTCCAGCACATTTCCAATATATTAAGTGTTTTGGGATCTATTCTAGCTTCCAATTTTTTCCTTGCTAATTCTCTCATCATACCTCTTCTCTTTGTGTGTGTATTTGTTTTTTGCTAGTCCTGCTTATCGTACTAGAAAAAAATTATTTGTAGGGAATCTTTGATACCTAGACTAAAAGTGATGGCTTTCAGATACAAGTCTTATTTGCTCCTCCACGAGCCTAGGGAAACTACAAATCTGAGTCTGTTTCAAAATGACTGCATTACTCCACTCCAGGATTTTTGAAAAACCCAGTTGATGTGAATTTGTATGGCAAAACTGCATACGAGCCATCTAATTGTGACTAATTCCCAAGTACTTATTTTCCCTTCTGTCCTGTTCAGGTAACATTTCTGTAGACCCACAGGTACAGGGTGTGGGGATTCATTGTTACCAAATTCCTTTTGAAAATCTATAGATAAGTCAGTGTGGAGTATCAAAGATTAGCAAACACTTATGGCTATGGACAAGTTGGCTTCAAAAGTAATAAGGATGACATTATGATCTTAAAAAAATGGGCAGATACACATCCATTAGAATGGCAAAAATCCAAAACACTGTTAACACCAAATACTGGTGAGGATATGGTTCAAAGAGAACTCTTCATTTCTTGCTGGTGGAAATACAGAATGGTACAGCCACTTTGGAATTCAACTTGACAGTTTCTTTAAGACTAAACATACTCTTACTTTAGGATCCATCATCACATTTTTTGTCATTTACCCAAATACATTAAAAACTTAAATCCACACAAAAACCTACACACAATGTGTACAGCTACTTTATTTATAATTGCTAAAGCTTGGAAGCAACCAAGATGCCCTTCAGTAAGTGAATGGATAAACAAACTTTGATACATCTAGACAATGCAATATTACTCAGCAGTAAAAAGAAATGAGCTATCAAGCTATTAAAAGAAACAGAAGAAACTTAAATGCATATGACTAAATGAAACAAGCCAATCTGAAAAAATGACACAGTGTGTGAATCCAACTATGTGGCATTCTAGAAAAGGCAAAACTATGGAGACAGTTAAATGATCAGTGGTTGCCAGGTGTTCGGGTGAGGAAGGAATGCATAGGAAGAGCACAGGGGATTTTGGGGGCCGTGGTGGATACATGTCATTTCACATATATTCAATCCCACAGAATCTACAACACCAATAGAACTCTGATGTAAACTGTGGCCTTGGGAGCTAATAATGCATCAATGTGGGTTCATTGATTATAACAAATGTAGCACTCGGATGCAGGAGGTCAATAGTTGGGGCAAAAAGGAGCATGGTGTTTTGGAAAGGACAGAGGACAGGGGATATATGGAAACTGCCAGTACTTTTCATTCAACCTTGCTTCGAAACTAAACATTGTTCTAAAAAATAAAGTTTATTAATTGAAACAGTAAAGAGCAAAAATCTGCTTGCTTTCAAGTAGAAGGTCTACAAGTCCTCAAATTTAGGAGTGCAAAAATGTAACTTCATATTTCTATGCTCAATTATTTTAAGCCCCTAATCTGCCTTATGTCAGTAAACATTATCATTGTCAGTTCTATGCAAATTCTGTTCTAGTGTGGACTTAATCAGTTCAGATCACTCCCTTCTTCTCTACTCCAGACAGCACTTCAGTCCTGGTGAGCTTATGACACATTTAGGAAAGTGGAATAGGGGGGACATGGGGACCCGTTCTTCACTTAACCTCTGATCTGACCATGTCCAAATCACTGGGTCCTAGGTCATAAGCTTCATTCTGTCATATCCTGATTATTTTTCTGCCTGGCCCTTGTCACTTTCTGTTGCAATATTCATTGTCATGGTGCAAAATCCCTTTTTAGGTTCACTAGCATCTTCTACTTAATTTGTGGGGCACAGAAATAGTTTACTATTCTCCCACACCATTCTCTGCTGTTGGAGGCTTTTTTGGGCAGAGTAGACCTCAGGCAAGTTTTTTCTTGGTATGCCTCAAAATCATCCCGCCCGTGCCAGTATAGTATGGGCCTCCCTCGTGCACCTGTCACCCTCCCACACAGAGATTCTAGATAAGATGCTGGCACAAATCTCTTCTATTTCCAGTTTACTAAATGTATCTGGAGCTGGGATTAGGCAGGGTCAACACCTTTATTTTCTCCAAACCTTCTCTTGTTTATTTTCCCTTTGTTTTTTTATCCTCAATCAGTAATTAAAAAAAAAAGTAAATTCAAGCATTATATGGCTTTTCTTTTGGCTTTGTCACAGTAACTCCTCCCTGAGGCAAGAGAGTTTCTAAGCCAACGTATTAAATATATTATAAACACTCTATCCTCCTCACTCTTAATCATCATTCTCCTTGATCGTAAGTTTTAGTTTTCTAGCATTTCTCTAAACTCCACCCCACTGAAGCAAAGCAAATACTTCAGATATAGTTGGGAAGATGCATAATCGAATGAATCTAATTGCCCATGATTTGGAGAGTACACATTTATTAATATAACCTAACATTGCATTAGTATGAGCAGCTGCATCAAATATGGCTCATTAAAATTTTGGGGAACTATCACCTATACAGGTTTCTATATAAATTACTCCCTTATTCGTACACATGCCATTGCATATTAGAACCAAAGAACGGAACAGCGTTTTAATTAAGTTGTCCACCATGATATCTTTTAAAAGATATCTTGCAAAATGTAACTCAGTCCTTTAATGCCTGTAACATCTTCTTGGCAGAAACAAAATTGCATCCAGAACATCACAGCAAGGGAGTTGAGAAAGTTAGATTTTTGCTTTCCATGTTAGCAATTCTGGCAAGGAGTAGAGCATAGAAAGGCAGTGGAAATGGATCCAACAGCTGGCATATACATTTTATTTTCATATTCACTGCTTTTTTCCTGGAATTGGCCATTTCATTAAAAGTTTAGTAAATATTTTTTCTTTTACATCTTGTTAGTATTTCTAAAGGTCATTAAAATATACCAATTAGTATACTAAAATATACTAATTTATCATAAATATATAGCCCAGCTCTCCCTGACAGTTTTGCCTTCTTCCAAGGAACCCTTTAATCAAATGATATCTTAAACAAAAGCACAAAATATAGAGCAGCTTCAAAAGGAAACTTTAACATCAGAGCTGGGGAATAATGTGGGAGTTTTTTCCATTTGCCCAGTCTCCTACTCAACAGGTTCTCACAGGCTGTCTTGGAGAACCAGGGAAGAAACTTTGAGACTCACTGGTCTATATTAAATAAATGAAGGTTTTGTTCTAGCAACAGCAAGACTGTGCAAATGAATAAATTAAGGGAAAGAGAAGGGGGCAGCAGTACCTTAAATTGTATTCTTTACCAAGACTGCTGATCAAATATTTAGATTGAACCGTCTGACCAGTTCAGTCAATGCAGCCGAGTTCAAGTGATGTGACTTCCACAGAGTTGATCCTCTATTAAAATTGACCTCATTGATGGGTTGGTTGACTTAACAGAGAAAAATCTTTTTTTTTTAAACTAGGAAATATTTGGAGGTTGAACACAGATAAATCTTTAAAGACAAATAGTTCTGCCTGGTAAAATTCTTCATTGCAATATACTTTGAAACATGCTCTGCTTCAGTAGGGAACATTTTTGTTGTTATATTGTCATGTAGATGTGCAAAATAAATGCCATCCAGCTATTTTATGACTGTACCAGACATTCAGGTATCTGTGTGACAAATATAGGAAATATCTAGCAGTTGGTATGAACAGCCTGCAGCAGGTCTTGTATTTTCAACTTGGAGATCATCCAGACTTTCTGGTTTGAGAATGAAGGAACAGTTCTGGCCCACATTTGCTATTTGGGAGCCATGATTAGCAAGTGAATGTCTCCTTAGGGTGATGAGTGTGTGTGTGTGTGTGTGTGTGTGTGTGTGAGAGTGTGTGTGTAGTTTGTAGTTTGGTTTGGTTTTGCTTTAATATAATACACAAAAAAAGGCTTGAACACGGTCAGGCTCAAGTTTATATAATCATTTTTGAGTTGTCTTGTAAAAATATTTGGAGTTTATTTTTAGCTTTATTGAGGTGTGATAGATATAATTTCTAGCCTCAGCATTGTCACTGATTTTCTCTCATTTTCCTTTTATTCTTTTAAAGTGCTTCTCTTTTTTTTTCCTTCATTAGAAAAAGAATATATGGTTCATAACTATTAATGTCTTTCTGCAGTATCTAAGTTGAAGGAAGTCTTATTTCAATACGGAAATTGTTTTGTTAAACCAATTCTGGGGAAAATATTTTTACTTAACCTTCATGTCCATGCCTACAATGTGAGCATGTGAACAGACACCACTCGTCTTGGAAACAGAATTTCAAAGTGGTTTGTTGACCAAGGTGCAATTTATGTACTTCTCAGTATTTTTAATAAGAGAACCCTTCAAATTTGTTAAGGTAATATTTAGCACGAGTTGTATTTTCTTCAACTGGCATATATATTCAAGGTATCTTGTTATAATATCACAAAGAATTATGATACCGAGTGTTACGGGCATATAGAAAAAATAAATATGAATTTGCTTAAAAGATTATGGGTTGAGTATTAAGCTTCATGTTTATGTGAACTTCTGTCATTATATCTGTTTTAGCATGCATGTATACTCACATACATATAATCCTGATGAATTTACTAGATCATAGTTAGAATGTCAACATTAATTTGGAAATTTCTGCCCAGTCACAGAATTTGTACAAAATTATTTTTAATATATTACCACTTTTAATACACTCCAGATTTTTAGCTGTACTTCTTGCCATGTGGACTTAGCCAATTTAGCAGTCAGTGTCAAATATGTTCAGTGTTTATAATTTAATACTTACAAAGAAGGAATATGGGAAGCCATTTACGTAAGAACGTAGGTGGATTTTTAGCAATCCAAACCAAGTTGTGCTATTTAGTGCCTATAAAGGTCATGCATGATGATCGTGATTGTTTTCCAAAATCCTCAGGTTTAGGTGAGGACTTTGTTGGTGGTGGGGGTATTTTTTAAAGTTGGAAAGCAAGAAGTTTTCCAACATTTTTTTTAAAGTCAAAGAAAGTACTGGGAATGATAAATTTTCTTGAGACAAGAGTTTTATATCCCAAATTCTAGCTTGCTTCAGTTTCCCATTGTGTGCCCTTTCAAACCAACCTTTGAAAAATT
The DNA here is from genome assembly GCA_008086735.1 of Cheirogaleus medius. Taxonomy (NCBI): domain Eukaryota; kingdom Metazoa; phylum Chordata; class Mammalia; order Primates; family Cheirogaleidae; genus Cheirogaleus; species Cheirogaleus medius. The sequence goes on from VBSM01000483.1 coordinate 12,646,820, forward strand.
CTAGGTATTAATAAATTTTAACATAATTGTTAAATATTTCTGGAGTGCATGTGGTAAGATGCTTTTCCTAGTTCTCTTTCTCGCTCTCTCTCTCTCTCACTATATATATATATACATATATATATGTACAACCTTTAATAAACCATTTTTTTCCTCATCAACATTAAAAGTAAATGAGGCTGAACAAAATGATGTTATTCAAGGACCAGTTTCACATCATTTCACTTTAAGTTGCAATTTCCAAGAACCTATCAAGGACTTGAGGACTTACTCTGTGTGTGTGTGTGTGTGTGTGTGTGTGTGTGTGTGTGTGTAAAATCTCTGGTCTCTGAGGACTGGTTTTTCTTTTGCTCTATTCGTTTAGGCAACATCTTAGACATAGGGACTCAACCTCTACCTCAGGTATATACTTTGTTCTCACTTCAAGATCCTTGTCCACCCACTCTCACATTTTACTCAGGTCATATTTCTTTTACTTTCTGATTCCATCTCTACAAGTCTACCTTTACTGGCCACCCAGGACTCCACAGCTTTCAGTTTGAATATATACTGACCAAGTTTCCCTTGCTGCCTGTGTGAATCATGCTTATTGTCCTGTGAAGCACAACTGTCCTGATCATCCCTTGGCTACTTTGCCTGCTTAGAGGCAAGTTCATTGGGCCATCAGGGAAGTTTCCAGCCCTCCACATGCTGAGATGATACTTTCCCATCTTTCATGTCATTGCCTAGATTCCTGAAGTTCTGATAGGAGCTGTTTGGTGAAGTGCAGGAAGAGACAACTGGAGCTCTAAAAATGCCAAGGCACATCACTCTATGTGCAGCTGCCACTTCTTCTTTGAGAAAATAACACTTTTGTTACTTAGAGGGAAATATTCTAAATTGTAGAAAGGCAGAAAATGATGATGATATAGTCTTTTGTTGATTTTCAGGTGGTTAATTATCAGTTGAATTAATGGTCATTTATCTTTTCCATTTGTAGAAATTTTTCAGTTCCAATTCTTAGAAGTTAAAATCAGAAATGCTTTCTGAAGTAGAAAATGGAGAGGAGGAGGACAGCTAATTATCAAGGCATACACAGAAAAGGGAGATTTAGCAAATCAGCCAGTATTGTTCATGGAAATATTAAATATAAGACTGTTAGATTTCATGAATCAAGTATTGAATATTTTAATTCTTATACAGATAGTTAGGAAATTTAGTTTTATACTATTAATCTATCAATAATTTTACTTAGCCTTGGAAAAAATTGTAACATAACTATATAGTGATGAGGTTGCTTGGTGCTGCAGAATCTTGCTCTGTGGGGAGAGTGTGGTCAATGAAAGGCTAGAACAGAGATCTCTAAATAGGGCCCTAATGCAAGTGCCCTACTCATGTAAGTCTAAGGCCAGTGCTGGGTTGGGGATATCATATGTGATATAGACATAAGGAGTTTGAGAAAGTAATGGGACGTCCAGTTAGTAATGTCCTAGGGAAAATTAAAAATATCAGCCTGGAAATTAGGGACAAGCATGTAAATTTAGGAATCTTATTTTTGAGTTGATAATCAAAGACTGAAGATTAAATGAGATTTCTACAGAAGAGAGTATGGAGTGGAAAAAAGAAGATAATTTAGAATTGAACTTGGTAAATATCCACACACATATTATTTATCTATTTAGATAATAATTGTTATCAAAATAACAATTATACTTTATTGAGCCACTACCATGTGCCAGACAGTTTGTATGGATTAGCTCATCTAATCGTCACAATCCCTGGAGGTAAGTGATAGTGTTACCCCTGTATTACAAGTGAGGGATCTGCTATAGCTCGATTACTTTTCTTGCATTTCTTCTTAATAAATCAAGAATAGTAGCTGTTGCAAAGCAAACCGCCCACTTTTGCTACACTGCCATAGAATTTATCTCTCATTTACATACAGAGCATCCCAAGAAGAGTCTAAAGATTTCCCATGGGCACAGAATTAGGTAGCAGGTTGCCCGAAGTGCAGGAAGTATTAAATCTATGTTTGGAATTTTGTTTTTGTGTAAGGTCATAAAAATTGTTGACATTTATCTGGAAGTAAGAAAAACATATGTACCCAGCTCTGTGTAGGTGGATGAACTAAATTCTCCCTCAGCTTTTCTCTCCATGAGTTGTTGCTTAACTCAAGAGACATCATCAAACAAAGGATGTGTTTCTAGATGCTCAGGGACGTTTGTTGAATCATCAACTGACTCATGAAATTTCTAATGTTTGGCATTGCTGAACAAATTGTGCATAAATATAGTCATTTGTACAGTCCCACAAAAATGATATGTACTCCTATTGATAATGTATGATAATTGATGTTCTTTTAGATATTGTTATGATGAACATTAGACTGGAACATGCTACAGAATGAATCCTTACTTTCCCAGGAAACAAGGAAATGTGTTTTAATAACCAATGGTATTGTTTTCAGTAACAAGTAAATTATGTTATAGCTGTGAAAAAGGGTACAACAAATGTTCTATTTACTCTTAGATAATTATAGAAATACATAAAGTTTTTCTCTCTTAGGTCAAAGAGCTTAAAAAAATTAAGAGCAATGTAAAGTAAAAAATGCTAACAAATCGAAATCTGATGACATTTTACAATCTTTGTATCACTGGTTTCTTTTATTCTATCTATTCTATTTATTTATTATATTTATTATAATTATATAATAAGTAATTTATTAAATAATTTATGTATGCCTTAAATATATGGGCATCTATCTTAGTCCATTTGTGCTGCTTTACCAGAATGCCACAGACTAGGTAATTTATAAATAACAGAAGTTTATTTCTCACAGTTCTGGATGCTAAGTCCAGGATCAAGACATGAGCATTGGTGTCTGGTGAGGGCTGCTCTCTCTTTCCAAGATGGCACCTTGTTGCTGTGTCCTCACATGGCAGAAAGTAAAAGGGCAAAAAAATGCTCTCTTCAACCTTGTGCCCTTTTATAAGAGTGCTAATTCCATTCATGAGGGCTATGCCCTCCTGACTTAATCACCCCCAAAGGCCACACCTCTTAATAGTGTTGCATTGGGGGTTAAGTTTCACCATGAATTTCAAAGGTGACAGTGACACCATCATTCAAGCCACAACAGCATCATAGAACAGAAATTAAAATAATATTTCATGAATTGATGTTGCAAATATATATCATTCAGAATGGGCTAGGTTATGCTAGAGAAATGAGCAACTTCAACTTTTAAAAGCATAAAACAGGAAAGACATATTTCCAATCAAGATATATATCCTTAGTCTGTTGGCTACAACTTTAATCCATGTATTTAAAATTGGAGACCTGGGATCAAGGAGTTTTTACCATCTGCAGCAATGCCAATGCAGTGGCAGTGGGAAAGGAACTTGGCAAATTGTGCCCTAACTGTTAATGCTTCTACCCCAAAGTGACACCTATCAATTCTAGTAACATTACATTGGCCAAAGTAAGTTTGGCCATGCCATTCTAATAAATGCAATCACATCGCACCCTGTGCCCAGAACTTGCACTAATGACTACCACACTAGCCCTCCTAACTACAAAGTTAGCCCTCCTAACTGTTCAAAGAGGCAAATGTGGGATTTGGATTTGGATGTTCATGAGTTGCCTTAACAACTTTTAAAGGTTATTGATATTTCAATGAACACACTTTTTCATTTATTTAAGCATTTGGCTGATGCAGTCAAAGTAAAATTTTTATTACATTTTTACCCTGGCTTATCTAACTTTGTTCCTGAAACTCAAACTGTGCTTCTCAGTCTAGCCTTTTATAAAGTGTGATATGGTAATTGGAAAGAGTGGTTGAGAATAGATTTACTCCTTTGTAAAGATATCAACAACAATTCTTACTATGTTCACAGGGAGTTGTTGGGTCATCTTGTACTATAAAGCTTAATATTATTCTTATTATTTGATTTTTTTAAAAAAAATATTTTTGTACACTTTAGAATCTAAGGCAACATTGATTTCTATTTGTTAAAAATCAAAACAAAAGCTTGAAAGCTTGTTATACTGATGCTTTAGAACAAGTAAAGAGCAGATGATGAGCCACCATACAATCTCCCTAGAAAGAGGCACCGATTTTTCCACACTGATGTCAGAGCAAACCATCTTTTAAGCAGCACTTTGTGATTGCTACAGAACAGTGAGAACATTTGTCTCGTGCATATATTCATATAACTGAGATTAAGCTCATTCAAACTGATATATTTATAATACATTTTGAACATTGACCTCCAAAAACAAATTAATGCCATAATGACTTTTCAGACATGTAATGTTCGGTGCCGTAGTACGGAAATGTTTTTCTGATTCACTTATTTTATCTTGCGGCTATGTTTTGGACACGTGTTTCATTTGCTTCCTAATGCATTAATTATTGGCATCTGAATCTCTTTCTTAGCATTTATATTTTAAAACTCTAATACTTGCCATTGTGGTTTATAGTTGCTAACATAAAGCAATGCAAAATTGTAAGGTTTTCTGAAAGTCCACAAGGCAGCAGGTCAATAGATCAATGGCCTTTGAATGAAAATTTTTTTTTCTATTTTAATTTTATTCAATTTTAAAACATTAACAAGTCAGTAAACAGACTGTACCAATGGATATTTTGAAAAATAAATTAAATAAATAAATAAATAAAATAAAAATAAGCAAAATTTAAAAATATGAATTTACCATGTTTCTTTTCCTACAATTATCTGTTTCACAATTACAGTTTATTACTTAAATTTCCAGATGTTGAGTGTATTTTTTAGTTTCACTTAAATATACGTAATCCATTTCTATACTTATTCTTGTATTAAATGTTCCTCTTATTCTGTTTGGTGAATAATTTATATATATACATTTATTATTCATCAAGTAGTTACTAAGGTCCTGAATCTTACTCTGTGGTAGGTCAATGAGCTCTAACTGATGTGGGTTCCTCCCTATTGAAGCTTGAGGCTGTCTAGTGGGAGAGATAACCCTTAAATAAAATAATCACACAAATTAGTTTAAAGTTGCTACCTTGATAAGTGCTATCAACTGGAGAAGCAGGGAGGGATTAGAGTGTAGCACAGGGAGAATTGACCTCACTGGGGAGGGGTAGGGCAGTTAGGAAAATGGTCCCCGGAAAAATAAAGTAGAATGGCCACAGACCTGAAGGATAAAGATTAACTAAGAAGGGATGGGAGTAAAATGTTCCTGGCAGGGGAACTGCCTGTGCAAAGACCCTGGGCTGGGAGGGAGCAGCGCTAGTCCTAGAAAGCCCATAAGGAAGAGTAATGGGAACAGGCTTCTGCTGGGGAAGCTAATGGAGAGGCCAACCGCATGCATGGGCAGGCCTTCAAGTGCCTTTTCATTATCCTATCAACAACTGGAAAGCTTTGAAAGTTTTTAAGCAGAGGGAAATGTAATCTGATTTGAGTTTCTAAGAGGATCATTCCTACTGCTCTGCAGAGAAGCCTCAGTGCGAGGTAGAGTGAATGCAGAGATCAGGTTGGAAAATAATCGCTGCAGCCTGGGCTAGGGATGACTTTTTGGACCAGGATGGTGGTGGTGAAGAATGGGAGAAGTCAATATATGTTAATAATAATTAGAAAATAAAATTAACATGGTGAATAATTGAAAATAGAAATTGTATATCTATAACAAAAATTTTTTATGTCTGTTTTCAGTGCGGCCTCTTAGGATTTAATGTCTGGCTGCTAAAACAAAAGTAAATTAAAACAAAAATATTGCTTATGTAAAATGTTCTCCTGCAGTAAAAAGTGGATGAATAATGCATATGTTGATCAGTTATATTCAGCTTAATCAATGCTTTAGTATTAATATTTTGGAAAGAAACTGAGAACTGGCCTTTGCAGATGGCACCGACAAATTCTGGCACCTTTTTTGAGAAATAGTCCACCGGTGACTGGTAGCCTGGTTTATTTGGTGGGTCTTTCCCCTTTGTCTTTGACTGTGGAATTGATAGCAAATATGACCTTCATATAGGCTTGTTAAAAAACCTACTCAAGAGAAATTTTATTATATTTCATTCAGAGAAGGACAGTACCATTTTACTCAAGTGTGGATTAGATAACAATAAATCAGGTTGTAATAATGTTGAGGGCCATATCATCAGTTTGGACTAGTAAAAGAAAAATTACTTCTCATAGACTGCACGAATGTTCACAGGCAGCTTCATGTGGCAGATTTACCCAACACTATTTCAAGGTTTTGATGCTAGATAAGCATGTCTTGCTTACATAGGATTCATCATTCTTCTAACTGATATACAAAGATTTCCCTAATTCACAGAAGTAATTTTCCAGGAAAACCTACTTATTCTGGTATAGAAATCTTTCAACTGAAAAGCTGAGCAAAGACTCTTTCTTTCCTCCCTCTTTCCTTCCTTTTTTCCTTCTGCCCTTCTGCCCTTTTTTTAATCTCTCCTTCTCTTTCTTCCTATTTTGAAGAGTGGTTGGTAACGACTCTTTGACACCCACATCATCTAATCTATCAGTATATCTATTGGCTTTCTTTTCAAACTGAATCCGAAATCCAGACAATTCTCATCATCTTAGAGCTCTCGTTCAAACCAACATCACCTCCTCCCTATGTCATTGCAATTACCTTCTGACTGCTCTTCTGGCTTTTACTCTGGCCCCTGGGATTATATTCCCCCCGCAGCAGTCAGTAACCCTGTAAAAATGTAACCTATATTGTAACTCTTTTTTAAGTAAATGGCCTGTGGCTGGCTGCCTGTCTCAGAGTAAAGGCCATTGCAATCCTTGTAGCTCTGTCTCTGACCTCATGCCCTCCTCCCCTCTGCAGACACATGCTGGCCTCCTTGCTCTCTCTCAGATGTTCCAAGCATACTCCCACATGAAGACTTCTTCAGATGCTGTTTTCATTGCCTGAGCGTTCTTCCTCCAAATATCTTGATGTGTTTTTTAATGTAATCAGGGATCTACTCGTTCACAGTCTGATCAAAGAGACCGTCACTGACAACCTTATCTAAAATAGCATCCCTCATATCATTCTCAATGGCTTTTTCCTGCCTTAACTTTCTTCTTTGTGTGTGTGTATATGTATATATATGTTTTTCACTCTTCTTGTTTATCACTTGTTTACTTGTTTATTTTATTTTTCCTTCCCCTAGAATGAAAGTTCTATGACAATTAGGACTTTGACTTTTTATTCAGCACACTATTCACAGCATTTAGAATAGTGTCTTATCCCTAACAGGCGCTCAATTAATGTTGGTTTAAAGAATGAATATTGTGAGAATTGATGTTTTCTAGAAGCTGGAAAAGGCAGGAAAATGATTTTCCCCTAGATCCTTAAGAAGGAAGGCAGCCCCATTGACACCTTGATTTTAGGATATCTGACCTCCAGAATTGTAAGACGAAACATTTGGGTTGTTCAAGATAGGACATTTGTGGCAATTTGTTTCAGTAGCAACAAAAACTAATATACCTCCCGAGCTAAATTGCAGCCTCAGAATACTTTTCAACTCAGTGGTTCAGTTATCTATGCATTGGAGTTTGCATATGTAATAGTCATTAGTATTATTCACTAAATATTTCTGGTTTTCCTTTATTGCTTGTTCCTGACCCCTGGAAGTTAGGTATGGCTATGTGGTTTTCTTAGGACAATAACTAGTGAGTAGAAGTAGCATATGTAACTTCTAGATTAAAGCTTTATAACCTTTACAAATTTTATCATACCACTGTATTTCTTGTTTTTGTGAGTGTAGAAATGGGATGAGGTGTAGTCTCCATGATCCTGGCTTCCTGAAAACACAGGAAACACATTTGCTCAGCCAATACCAGAGTGGACATATATTGTGAATGAGAAATTCATTTGTTCAAGCTGTTGAGATTCTGGGGTTGTTTTGGGGGTTATTTTATTAAATTAGCAACATCTACCCAGTATTTCTCGAATATTTTAATCTTAGGATTCTTTTACACTCTTAAAATCTATTGAGGACCCCCCCAAAAGCTTTTATATATGGGGATTGTGTCTATCAATATTTATCATGCTAGGAATTAAAACAGACATTTTAAAATTGTTTTAAATAAATGCATTTCATGCTCACATGAATATATATTTTATTAAAATAACTATATTTTCCAAAACAAAAAAAATAGTTTTGAAAGAAGAATGCTGATTTTACACATATTTATAAATATCTTTAATGTTGAGTTAGTAGAAGATAGCTGGATTATTATATCTGCTTCTGCAGCATTCAATCAGTTGTAATTTGTTGTTGTGGCTAAAACATATGTAAAAGATTCAGCCTCATATAGTTATGTAGTTAAAAATAAAGAGGCACATAGCCACACCTGACTTCCAGGAGGCAGGAACATGCAATAAAGGAAAACCAGAAATATTTGGTGGATAATATTGATGACCCTTTTTAGATAATTGTGGATAGTCTCCTTTGATACTACACTAGAGTTCTTCAAGTGGTAGTTCCACAAAAGTTATTTGCAACATAGAATCTGAAACCATATCAACAAGCTTTTCATCCTGTTACATCAGATTCATTGGTCTTGTACTTTAAATGGACATGTGAATGATTCTGTCACAGCATTCATTGGTCATTTGGAAAACATTGGCTCACTGAATTTCACAGATCTTTCAAATGTTAACATTTCATTTTACAATATCAAAAACCCACATTCTTTATTTTGCTTCCAATCTCTTTAGAAAAACTTTCTCTGTTGAGAAGTTGTTAAAACACTATTGCCAGATATAGGTTTTCCAAAATGCTAACATTCATGTGAATACTCAGATTCTATCCTTGGCAACAAACACTGTCCATTGTTTTCCTTGAAGTGACTAAACTCACTTTGTTCATTTTCAACAAATACTCATTTCTGCAAATATCTGCAAAATACCCAAGGCTGACAGCTATAGTTTGTTTGTCAATTATTCTTTCAATTGAAAACAGTGTTTAAAGAAAAGAGCAGCTAGTTCAATTTGCTGCACGGTCACACAAATGGTTTGCTTGAAAAGAACTATTGTGGGAGGCATATTCTGACTTGGTCTTACTGATTCTGGCTCCTTGGAATTCATGCTCTTATCTAATTCCCTCCCCTTGAGTGTGGGCTGGTCCTAGTGACCTGCTGCTAACAAATAGAATATGGCAAATATGGGAAGGTGTCCCTTCTGTGATTAGGTTATAATAGACTGTGATTTCTGTCCTGCTGGACTTCTCTCTCTACCCCTTCTCTCATTCTTGCCTGGGTAGAGAGGACAACCTGGCAAGGAATGGAGAGTGGTCTCCAGCCAACAGCCACCAGGGAACTGAGGTCCTCAGTCCAAAAACCCTCAAGGAAATGAATCTTACCAACAACCACATTAGTAAATTGGAAGTTTGTCCCTCCCCAGTTGAGCCCCCAATTAACACCTTTATTACAGCCTTGGAAGAACCTGAACCAGCTAAGTAGTGCGTGAATTCCTGATCCACAGAAACTGAGATAATAAATGTATGTTACTTTAAGCTGCTAAATTTTGGGGTAATTTATTACACAGTAATAGATAATACAGCCCTCTGCTTCACCAGGTAGTAGAAGTACTTTATACATACTTTTAATAATTGTTGCATAAAATATTAAAGTGTGCATTCAAGAACCAAGACAATAAAATTAATAATTTTACTGCTTCATCAAAGATAATTTCAAGGGAAGCTAACATTTTAGTGTATTGTGGTGAAGTATACAAAGCCTACTAGTACATTTTGGTTCTATTGCCTTGATTTGTTCTAAAGCACCAGTAATTTTACCCATCGATGTATTTGTACCTTTGATGAAAATGCCAACATAGTTAAAGAGAATACATCCTAACACAGTAAAAAAATAAATAAACATTTAAAAAAGCAAACAATGAAAAAGACAAATAATGTAATGAGAATTGCTTTGACCTCACAGAAGGGTAACCTGGGACCACTGTGGGTCCAAGGATCACACTTTTAGAACTGTTCATCAAGATTATCGCAGTTATTACTCAGATGAATTGTTAATTTGCTATTCCTAGTCTGCATGTGACAACATAGTGAAGTTTCCTTAAGGAAAGGCAATCCACAATTCTCTTCTTTTAAAAAAGAAAAATAGGTTTTATAAAATTTTTAAATTTTTTGTATAGAGTACATGCACATGATCGATTCTGCTTACGGATTCAAGACTATCGAAACACTGCTTCACCTCAGTGTTCACTACTCACTGGTCCAAGACCAAACATAAAGAGAACAGTTTTCACTGTCTCACCTGTATTTGGTGCTACTGCTTCCTGAATCTTATTTCTTAACTATTAAGAAAGACACTGTAAATGTGTTTTTGGGCATGTTCGTATGTGTATACATGTTTGGTTTTGATTTTGTATGAATTCTATAAATAGGATTCTGGTACAAGTTTGAATAAAATCTATATATATTACCAATGACATATTTTATTTATATCTTATTAATATTGGTGCTAAAATGAATAATAATTATGACAGGAAATTTAGAAAATATATATTTATAAATGAAAAGATTACGCAATTATACATCCTCTTTTCACAAAGATAAAATAATTGCTAGCAGTTTTGTGTGTTTTCTTTCTTTTCATGAACCTGAAATTTGTATGGGTCATATTTTAAATTTTCTTTAACAGAATTAATAGGTAATTTCAACCCTATAACTTACTTTAAAACTTCTAATTGTTGTTATAGATGAATTAAATATTCAAGTAAATTGATTTTATTGGGAAGAAGCATAATTTTCTATCACAAAGGCAACAGTATCTAACTATTCAAAATACTGAAAACTTTAAATCTTTTTCACTATAGGTTAATTTTGTCTATATTGTTAAACATGTTACCTAAAGTGATAATGAAAATGTTTTATTGGTCTACTTTTTAAATGCTATCCTATATATTTTATAGATTTTGAAGTTCACATGTATGCATGCATGTGAAACAGAAATTATAAAGCAAAAGGAAAACACTCTCACACTCTAGAATTATCTTGTATATAAAAATAATAGGAGTGACATATTTTAAGTCCCTGAAGATTGATTTTGTTTTATTAAACAAAGATTCACTGATGTTACAAAGGAGTGAGCACTAGTTTAAAATCCAGATGGTACATCCTGTTTCAGAGTGTGTCATGGCTGATTTATCTCAGGTGTCTGTACAATTGATCCTTATGGCTATGGCTGAACTCATCCTTTGCAGCTGGAATTGATACATTATGGTCAAAATTAACACACTGGTCAGCTCTCTGACAGGTGTTTGAAAGATCTCTTATTGTTTACCCACCTCCATTTCCACCACAGAATCAATAAAACTCCTAAAAATATATATAATGGAGAAATTTTAAAATACCAAATATTTTCTGTGGCTGGCTATTGCTCTACTCTTTGTGCACACTTACACCTATTGGATACAAGATGAAATTTATTTTTAAGATAAAAGGGCCCTTAAATAGTATACATACAGCATGTTCTTTGCAGACTGATGTCTTTTGGGTGCCAGACAGGGGAGTTACTAGATAGATATATATTGATAACTGTTTTATATTTAATGGCCAGGGATTCCTACTATCAAATGCTGAGTTCTAGGCTTTAACTACCCTCATTTATTATTGATAAAGCTCTGTAAATGTACATGCTATTTAATGTTACATGAAATCGTACCAAATTGTCTTCCCTGTGGAGCCTCCAAGCTGAAGGCAGGAGGAGAAAAATGCAAGAGGGTGATGTAGGAAGAGTGGAGACTGATTAAGGGTTATAAACGTGGCATTGTTTTGCCGCGTAGGTGGATTGCAGGGAGAATTTAAAAGCTGAGAGATGATTCCAAGATCGGGAAGCTGTTCAGTAAAATAAAACCAATAACTGAAAGCAAGTAAAGGCATCAGAAAAGAAGAATTTTGGCCCTTTAGGTGACAAGTCTGCATCTTCAGCTATGACAGTCCTCTTACATCACATTCACCTGGTATCTCAGCACACCTTCCACTCACCATGCTGCAAACCAGTGGTTCTCATTCTTGAGCATGCATCAGAATCACCTGGGTCCTAGGTAAAATACAAGGGCTGGTCCACGCGGCAGAGTTTCTGATTCAGTCGGTCTGGGGGCCTGAATTTGCATTTCTATCAACTTCTCAGTAATTTCTGCTGCTGCTAATCCTGGAACAATTTTGAGGACCTCTGTCCTAAACCAATACCTCCAAACCACAGCTTGGAGTTATCTCCATTCTCATCTTTCTAGTCAGGCAATACCCCAGTTTTTTCTTTTCTTTCCTAGGAATTTCTTTCAGATTTGTTTTATCTTTTCTTTACAGACTTATAGCTACTAATCAGATAGTACTCTTCCTCCTGCTACTACTATTAGCAACAACAAAAATTAAAATTACTACAGTGTTTATAACTTTTTTGAATGCCTACTATATGCAAGGTAGTATAGTAAACACTTTAAAATATACTATCTTGTTAAATAATATTATTAGACAAGTTGTATTATCTCCATTTACAGGTGAAGAAATTCATCTGCAGCAAGATTAATTTACTTGGAGTGGGTATTACAGAAAGGTTATAAATGAAGGTCAGGCTGACACGAAAACCCATGTCCTTATTGTGTCCGGCCTATATTGAGACTCCAGCTGAAGGCCACTTCTTTCATGCAGCCCCTCTTGCATGACTAAGCCAGTGAAATAGTAAACCCTCTCCCTCTCTCAGCTACTAATGATCTCCTCTCTATTACACAGACTTACTATATGATGAGGTGGCATTAGAAATCGGTACTGAATGGATAAATTAAATAAGGAGTGTTACTGGAAAAGCCAAGTGTGGTGATGTATGCCTGTAATCTCAGCTACTTGGGAGGCTGGAGTGAGAGGATCACTTGAGGCAAGAAATTCAAGGCCACAGCTGCAGTAAACTATGATCATGCCTGCAAATAGCCACTTCAGCCTGGACAACATAATGAGACCCCATCTCCAAAGGACAGAAAAATGAAATGTCACTGGGACAATTGAATGCCTACATGACACAACACACAATAGCACATGGAATAATATTCTCAATGTGAAAAAATAAAACTTTGAACATTTTAGTAGAAAATATAAGACATTACAATACAAACTTTAAAAATTGATTAACAGTCTGAATGGAGGGGAGATTCCTCAAAGAACTAAAAGTACACCTACTATTTCATCCAGCAATTCCACTACTCGATATTACCCAAAGGAAAAAAAGTCATTTTACCAAAAAGACGCTTACACTGGAATGCTTATTGCATCACAATTCATAATCACAAAGATGTGGAATCAACCCAAGTGCCCATCAATCCATGAGTGGATTAATAAAATGTGGTGTATATATACCATGGAGTAATAACCATAAGAAAATGAATTAATGCCTTGTGTAGCAACCTGGATGGAACTAGAAACCATTGTCCTAAATGAAGTATCGCAAGAAGGGAAAAAACAACACCACATGTACTCACTATTAAATTGGAACTAACCAATCAGCACTCATGTATGAAGATGGAAGTGAAACTCAATGAAAATCATGCAGGTGGGAGGGGGGAGGAGGGGATGGGTGAAATCATTCCTAACAGGCACAGTGTACACTATCTGGGTGATAGGCACACTTACAACTTTGATTCAAGCAATACAAAAGCAATTCATGTAACCAAAACATTTGCATCTCCATAATACTCTGAAATTAAATTAATTAATAATAAAATAAAAAATTAAAATTGATTAACATAAAATCCTGTAAAATACAATAAAAATTATCAACAAAATCAAAGGTAAATAATGAATTTCAAAAAATTGACAGTATTGTCAATTTTTTTACACATGCAGGTACTGAGTCCAGCATCGGAGAAATAACTTGCATAGCCAGTCAAGTGGCAGGGCAAGATTCTAATCCTCCTTTATTATTATATAGATATTATAAAGAAGACTATTTTAGTTAATTCATCACTCTCAGTCTTAAAACTATTTCTCAATAACAAACTAATTAACTCATATTTTGTGTGTCCTATTTATACGAAGAATACAAATACTCAGTTTAAACAGATGAACTATTAATAAATCCATATGAACTATCATAGATATAGCTCATAAACATATTGAATAAAACTAGTAAATTACAATGTATACAAAAATGATATTATTTTTGTAAATTTAAAAACACAGAGAAATTCTATGAATTATTTGTGGACACAAACATAAGAGTCAAAAGTGTAAAATCATGGACAAGAAGAATACATACCAATTTCAGGATGTCAGTAACCTCTGGAGAAGAAAGGAGGGAAAAAAGGTCAGGGTGGCCTTAATTGCATATGTGATATCTTATATTTATTTAGATTATAAAATCTGAAGCAAATATGGAAAAATGCTAATGCCTATTAAAATAATGTGTCAAGTACTTGCCTTATTTTTTTTTCTCTTCACTTGTCTGCATTCTTGAAATTTTTCATGATTAAAAAGGGAAAATTTTCAAAAGCTTTTATGGTCAAAGATATTTTGGGTATTCTGGGCTAAAGCATAGTCATTTTCTTTGCTGCAAAACTTTTCAGTTATTAATATGCTAATGGAAAATGTGAATTGCCAAGAGGGTAATGTCTTATAAAATATTTCCCAAACTTATTTGACCATGGTAGCCTTTTATTTTTTTTTAATGAAATGTCTATTAACATCGCATGGATATTTTGGGAAATGCTGTTATACATCATAGCACTTAATTTTCCCTAATTGTTTCATGTAATTTAACTTAATTTTGCTGATTATATTTCCCATCTCCCTGATGTCTGGACTTAAGTCTTATTCCTTTTAGGCAGGCATATAATGGGCATACAAGTAATACTTTGATGGTTTGTTTGATTTTTCTGAGGAATTACTGTATGGGTCATTATATGAAACGTAGGCTTGGGGTCAGAGGGAGGGAGTTTTATATGGCACTAAAAAGCAAATCTGAAGAGCACAAAAATTAGTATAAGGATAATAGTATTTTTTCAAGCCAATAGAATATATTTGTGCCAAAATATTGCCAGGACCAATTTCTGGAGACTTTTTTCTTTCATTTATTCATTCATTTCATTTATCAAATATTTTGAAATAACTGAGAAGTGATACTTTTATAATGCATGGGTAGTAGATAAAATCCAATGCATCAGATTTCTTAGAGTTACATTATCAATGGTTTCTCAGAGTAAAATAATTTTGTACTTTTGAAATTATAATAAGCCTAAGTCCAATTCACAATTTTATTTCAACAACCAATTCATTTAAAGATTTGTGAATACTAGACACATCTTAAATTCCTTGGTTAATAGGGGTATAATTTTAATGTGAGAATAAATAAGATAAATAGAATTGATTAAGGACAATTTATTGACTTGATACTTTATTTCTTTTTAAAATTTTTTATTTCAAAATATGAAGGGGGTACAAAAGTTTTTCTTACATGGATACACTCAATAATGCTGAAGTCAGGGCTTTCAGTGTGGCTACCAGCAGGACAATGTTCATTGTACCCAACAGGTAAGTTTTTATCACTCATTCCCCTGTCAGTCACCCCCCTCCCTCAGCTATATCTATGTGGAGTTTGTTTTTCCACTCCTGAGATGTTTATCTCCAGTTCCATCCAGGTTGCTTCAAATAACATTATTTCATTCCTTTGTCTGTATGGCTGAGTGGTACTTCACGGTGTCTGTATGTACATGTGTCTTTTTGATAAAATGTTTTCTTTTCCTTTGAGTAGACCCTAGTAGTAGGATTGTTGGATTGAATGGTAGGTCTACTTTTAGCAATTTGAGGAATCCCTATACTGTTTTCCACAGAAGTTGTACAAATTTGCAGTCCCACCAACAGTGTATAAGTATATCTTTTTCTCTGCATTCATGCCAACATCAGTGTTTTTTTGACTTTTTAATAATGGCCATTCTGACAAGGGAAAGGTAATATCTCATTGTGATTTTAATTTTAATTTCCCTGATGGTTAGTGATATTGAACATTGTTTCAGATGTCTGTTGGCCATTTGTCTATCTTCTTTCCAAAAAATTCTATTCATGTCTTGTACCCACTTTATGATGAGGTTGTTTTTTTTTTTCTTGTTGTTTAATTTGACTTCTTCTTTTTTTAAAATTTCAGAATATTATGGGGGTACAAACATTTTGGTTACATATAATGCCTTTGCCTGGCCCAAGCCAGGGCTATAAGCATGCCCTTCCCCCATACAATGCACTCCGTCCACATCCATTAGTTGTGAGTGTACCCATCCCTGCCACCCCCCTCCCACTGGCACCCAGTGAATATTACTACCATGTGAACACCTTAGTGTTCACCAGTTAGTACCAATTTGATGGTAAGTACATGTGGTGCTTGTTTTTTCATTCTTGTGATACTTCACTTTGAAGGATGGCCTCATGCTCCATCCAGGGTAATATAAGATATGGCTAGTTCACCATTGTTTACTTCTTTGCAGACTTCTGGAAATTAGTACTTTGTCAAATGTATGCTTTGCAAATATTTTCTCCCATTTTGTAGGTTGCCTGTTTACTCTATTAATTGTTTCCTTTGCTGTGCAGGAGCTTTTTAATTTAATTAAGTCCCATTTATTTATTTTTGTTGCTGCTGTATTTGCCTTTGGGGCTTAGTCATAAATTCTTTGCCTAAGCCTATGTTTAGAAGAGTTTTTCCTGTGTTTTCTTCTAGAATTTTTATGGTGTCCTGCCTTACATTTAAATCTTTAATCCATCTTGAATTAATTTTTGTATATGGCAAGAGATATGGGTTTTGTTTCATTCTTCTGCATGTGGCTATCTAATTTTCCCAGCACCATTTATTGAATAGGGCATTCTTTCTCTAGTATACATTTTTAATCTCCTTTGTTGAATATCAGTTGGTCATATATGGTTTTCGTTCTGGGTTTTCCATTCTGTTCCATTGGTCTATATCTTAAAATTTATACAAGTATCATGCTGTTTTGGTTACCACAGGCTTATAGTAAAATTTGAAGTCAGGTAATGTGATACCTCCAGATTTCTTCTTTTTGCTTAAAATTCTTTGACCGGCACTTGAAAAAAAAAATGTATAGGGAAAAAGCTGTCAATAAAACAGAATATCTTTTATCAAGAAAAAAAATTGCTTTGACTATTCAGGGCATTTTTTTGGTTCCAAAGGAAGCATCGATTTTTTTTTTAGACCTGTGAACTAAGACGTTGATATTTTGATGGGAATTACATTGAATCTATAAATTGCTTTGGGCAGAATAGAAATTTTAATGATGTTGATTCTACCAATCTATGAACATGGAATGCTTTTTACAATTGTTTGTGTCATCTGTGATTTCTTTCATGTTTTTGTAGTTCTCCTTTTAGAGATATTTCACCTTCCCGGTTAAATATATTCCCACACATTTTATTTTCTTCATTGCTATTGTAAAAGGTATTGATTTCTTTATTTGACTCTCAGCTTTACTGTTATTTGTATTATTTATATAGAAATGCTACTGATCTGTGTACATTTATTTTGTAATCTAAGATTTTGCTGAATTTATCAATTTCAAGAGTCTTTTGATGAAGTAGTTAGGGTTTTCTAGATACAAGATCCTTTTATCAGCAAACAGGGATAGTTTGACCTCTTCTTTCCTGATTTGGATGTCCTTTATTTCTTTTATCTTACCTGATTGCTCTGGCTAGGACTTCCAGTACTATGTTGAATAGAAGTGGTTATAGTGGGCACCCTTGTCTTGTTCCAGTTCTTAGTGGGAATGCTGTCAACTTTTTCCCATTCAGTATGATGATGGCTATGGGTTTGTCATATATGGTTTCTATAATTATGAGATATGTTCCTTCTGTGCCTAGTTTGTTGAGGACTTTCATTATGAAAATGTGCTGGATTTTATCAAATGCTTTTTCTACATCTATTAAGATGATCAATGGTCTTTGGTTTTGCTTCTGTTTATCTGATGAATCACATTTATTCATTTGTATATATGGAAACAACCTTGCATCCCTGGGATAAAAACCACTTAATCATGGTGAATTATCTTCTTGATGTGCTTCTGAATTTGGTTTGCTTGTATCTTGTTGAGGATTTTGATGTCAATGTTCATAAGGGATATTGGTCTATAGTTTTTGTTGTTGTTGCTGTGTCTTTACCTGGCTTTGATATCTAGATGTTACTGCCTTCATAGTATGCATTAGGGAGGATTCCCTCCTACTTGATGTTATGCAATAATTTCTATAAAATAAGTGTCAGCTCTTCATTGTAGGTCTGATTGAATTTGGCTATGAATCATTCTGCTCTAGGGCCTTTTCTTTTTTGTTGGGAGAATTTTTTATTACTGCCTCAATATTGCTGGTGGGTATTGATCTGATCAGGATTTCTATTTCTTCCTGATTCAGGCTTGGGAGGTTGTGTGTTTTCAGAAATTTATCCATTTCCTCCAGATATTTTAGTTTGTGTACATAGAGATTTTTGTAGTGCTCATAGATGATATTGTGTATTTCTGACTGATTTCTGCTAGGTACAGTATCACAGGGTTTTTTGATATTACTATTTGTGCATATAAATAACTTTGGTCCATGCCAATGACTTTGCAACCATGTCATCCAGACAGAATTGTCATTTTGTAGTGAGGAAGCTCTGACACATCAAGACAATGCCAGAGTTAGGAATGAGAGATCCAAGGTTCCTGATTTTTAACCTTTGTCATTGCTTCCTACCAATCCAGGAGTGCTCCAAGAGATTCTCTAAATGTGAATTACCAAAATAGGTCAATGTAATATGCATTCATCTTTAGCCATTGTTCTCTGAAATTGAAATTCAGGGAGATATCAATTTGTTGTATCTATTCCCGGTTGTATCTAGTCCTTAAAGCATGCTCATGGGTTTTAAGACCTTTGTGACACATTTTAATTATGAAACAATGAGATTTGTAAGCAAAAACTGTATGTAATTTACCTCCATACACATTTAACTTTGTACCAAGACATGATTAAAGGAACTGCATCCTTTGATACCAAGGCTGCTGAATTGTAGTTATGAAGATGGACTTTCTACATGAAAACCAAGAATCGAAGCATGAAGCATTACCAGCACTATTAAGGTGGATTAGGGAAGAGGAAGGGATGGGTGATAATTTTTTATTTTTAATTATGGCTCAGGGTGTTGTTCTTAGATCCATTTCAATGGAAACAGCCTCCATTCTCCTCACTGGGTGGGCTGCTAAAGTAAACACCAAGAGCAACTTACGATATTTTGAAGAAGAGATGTTAAGGTCAGTTCAGCTGCCCACTGTCTTTGTTTAAGGCCAAGATGTACTCATAAGAATGCATCATTTCTGGTGAATGGCTAATTTGATTGAAGGGAATACAAGGATGCACCTGGTGTCTCTCTGTACCATGAGATTACATTTCCTGGATATATTTTACTACCTGGTTCCAGGAAATCAACTGTCTAGTATTGTCAGCTGCATAGCTGAGATATTTTGTTTTTAATTAGGCTAAGTGTCTGATTCATGACACGTGAGCCAAGGTTTCAGCAAGGCCATTCAACTCAGAGAAACCAACACCCAACATGAGTAGCTCTGTTGCTGCCCTGCTGCTAGACACTCATGGTGCTTTATTAGACCCAATGACTATTATTAGAATAAAAATACTATTCTACTTGCAGACCTCAATTCCTGGCCTTTTACAGAAACTGAGAAAATTGAAAAAGAATTTTCACATAGGCTCATTGTGGAAGTAATGGAACTCCCCATTGACAGCTGTAGAATTTATTTCCTGGGCTTGGTATGCAGAGGGCAGAAGTTGGGGATTGTGAGGGTTATGCTGTATTTTTGGTTCAGTCATATGCCAACTGGATTGAGAAATTAATGCTCTACTCAGATTCTTAGAATGGTGAATTGAGAAGAAGTTTAATGAAAGGACTATTTTCAAAGATGTGGTCAGAGTTTAGGGAAAATAATAGATCGGGTTCAATTCCCAGTGGGTGTAATGGTGGAGAGCTATGGTTACCTAAGTCTTTAGGGACAGAGGGAGGGAGAGCTACCTGAATCCAGAGTGGAGTGTGTCATTTGACAGGAACTGCAGTTTTCAGAGGGATGCAGCCAGCCAGTAGTGACCTTACTAGGAGGAACCAGGAAAATAAATTCTCTAACTTCACTCTGCCCTTCACCTCTCATCTCCAGGTAGTGGCAACCCATCTGGAAGCCCACTGATGCAATCCATACAGGCTCCAGGGTATAGAGCAAGGTAGAAAAGTGTGGGGTGTGGATCCAGGGGAGCAATAGGTCACACTCAGCACAAAAAGCATACTTGAAATTGGCAGGATTTATACAAAAATATATTCTCTTTTTCCTTATTTCATGGAAACTAAAAAATAAAACATTGTGTGCTAATCTGTAGAGCCAGAATGCCTGGGTTTGAACCCTAGCTCTAACACTGACCTTGGCAGTGACTTACTCTCTCAGGCCACAACTGTGAAAGGAGATAACCATGGGGCTAAGCCCGTGGGGCTGTTGTAAAGAATAAATGAACTCATGTGCAGAAAGTACTTGAACCAATGCCTGGCACATAACAAATTTTATGTCTTTACTATTATTATTTACTTAAGTCCCATAACATATTTTGTAGTTATTTACTCCTTTTTAAGATAAATAAGGTACATTGAGTTAAGTCGCATTCCTGTTGTTAGTGATCAATTTTCCATATTCCTTTGGTGTTTGGCTATAACCGGGCATTACATATCCAGATTGTATACTTGAATTGAAATCCTTGGGGCCCTCACTTCCAACAAAAGAGGGCAGGGAACATTTCCCTGAATATCCTCATAACAACCAGGAAGTCTGGTGAATTTCTTGTCTGTAAAAGATGACTGACTGGGCTAACCCTGTGTGAATTCAATTTGTGATGGACAAGTTTAGTCAGCTGCTCCTGCTCCCTCCACTAAATGAATCCCTTTAGGAACAACATTTTAAATGTGCTTATTGCACAGAATGATAAAAACAAAAATGCACCTTTGACTTGGAACAATGCCTTTTCTTGAGAATTATTGTCTAAGTAAGCGATTTCCCAATAAAACAAGTATTTACATTTTCACAGGAACCAAGAAACATCTGGAACAACACTAAGAATTAGCACTAGTATTAATAAATCACACTACAGTTTACAAAGGGCCTTCACATTTCCTGGCTCATTGGTTTTCAAACTTTGGTTTTAGCCATGGAACCCTTTGAACAGCATAATCCGTACACATATATATCTCATGAGAAAGGGTCTTTCGGGCTCAAGCCCACCTGATGAGCCCCATTTCCCACACTCTAAGGTAACACCAGTGGAGGGGTGCTGGGTTGCCAAGAAGGACAATGTGAATGTGACACCTAACAGTAAGGTAATCGTATGCATCTCTTTCTACATTCTCTTCCTTCCTTCCTTGGGTGCAGGGCTCAGTTCCCCCACTGTCCTTTGGCATTCTATTCCAAATGCAGTGTGCTGGCCCTCAAGATGGTTTTTCTTGAAAATATTTGTGTTAGTGTGAAGGAAGTCACCAGATGAGGATGTTGGGAACTGAAGGAAACACAGAGGAGAATTGAGAGAGGGCTCCTAGCATTTCTGTTTCATGCCTCACCATGATTGTGCTTGGAACTTGGAAAGAAGTAAGTGACCAAGAGTTAGTGGAGTTCAGGATTTCAGGTTCCCCCAATCCCACATCAAATAATTCATCCAAGTAAAAATTGATGGATAGCCCTTCTTAGATGACCACATGCTGTCTTCTAAGCAAAAGTTTCAGGAGGTCATTCAAACAGTAATGTGGCATAACCAAATTAAACCTTATTGTTACTATTACTAAGCTCTTTATACGTACAATATTTAAAATAATCTCAAATCAGGGTATGTGTACGTATGTGTGTGTCCAGTTTCTCTCTCTCTTTCTCTTGCTTGCTGCCTATTTATTGAAGGCTTGTTGAGCGTCAGACTATAACCTGAGTTCTCTATTATTTCATTTAAAACTAACAATATTATTATTGTGATAAGGGAACTGAGACTGACATAGTTAACTTTGGTAAGATCTTACCATTGACACCTATCCACAACCACTAGTGCATAAGTGGTTATCTTTAACCACAACACTAAACCACTTGTACAAACTTGAACATATTTCAACTCCACAAATTATCACAAACAACAATAACAGCAACACAGATTTGAAATGTCAAGAATCATAGTAAATTGATGGGAAAAGTTTATGGTAAAAATAAAAGGCAGCATATATTTTAATAAGATTATGTTATATATTCTAATTACAACTTTGGTTAGAAGTTTAGGGAGGAATTGTGTCATATCAGTTCTCATTGTGATTGGTGAGTGACATCACAAAGGCATTGGCCTCTAAGTGGCTTTTGAGGAAAAGGTGAATTAAGAGTGAGGTGTGCCTTGAGAGAAACCATATGAAGACTAGTGAACAAGGGGCATTTTGAAGGCTTGCTTACTCTTTGCCTATACCTTCATGAAGATATCTGTTCCAGGTAATTAAGAATTTACAGGAAGGTAGCATTATTCTACTCTACTCATATTTACATATGCTTGGGGGGTTCATATGGCCGATTCCTACTAATCATTCAAATCTCAGATCAAATATTACCTACTTGGAGATGGACATCTCCCTGAGCACATCCTCCCCTTTTAACCAGCTCCCTCTCAAGGTGTCAGAATCCCACAACTATTTTTCTTTGCTCAAAACACCAATTTCAGGTCACTATCTGAAATTATATTGTTTCAGTTTAAACAAAAATTTTAGAGACAGGGTCTCACTATGTTGCCCAGGCTGGCCGTGAATGCCTGGGACCAAGAGCGCCTCCAGCCTCAGCCTCCTGAGTAGCTGGGATGATAGGTGTGCAACATCTTGCCCAGATTTGTTTATTTTTTTCCTTATCTGATTTCCCCCACTATAATATAGACTTCCCAAAGCAAGAATCTTGTTACTATGGTCTAAATGTGCTCCCCCAGATTTATATGTTTAAATCCTAATCCCAAGGTGATGGTATTAGGAGTTGGGAGCATTTGGAAAGTGAGTAGATCATGAAGGCAGAGCCCTCATGAATGAGCTTAGTGCCCTTATAAGAGAAGCCTCAGCAAGCTGCCCTGCTTCTCCTACCATGTGAGGACACAGCAAAAAGACAGCCATCTATGAGCAGGGAAAGGAGCCCTCACCAGACTCCTAGCCTCTTGATTCCATGATCTTGGACTTCCCAGCTCCCCCAAGAACTGTGAGAAATTAATAAATTAATTTTTGTTGTTTATAAGCTACCATGTTTATAGTATTTTGTTATAGTAGCCCAAAAGGACTAAGACACTAGTCTTTGTTTCTTTCTATGTCCTCAAAATCTAGAATAGCATCCAGTACATAGAAGGCAGTACATACGTATTTAGTTAATATTATGAAGCTCTTGAAGTGCCCTGTCATTAAGAATTTCAGCCATCCATATACTATTTCAAATGAAGGTGTTTTGTTTTGTTTTAGACAGGGCCTTGCTCTGTTGCCCAGGCTGGAGTGGGTGGTGTGATCATAGCTCACTGCAGCCTGTAGCCTCAAACTCCTAAACTCAAGTGATCCTTCTGCCTCAGCCTCTTGAGTAGCTGGGATTAGAGGCATGCAACCCCCATGCCCAGCTAATTTTACTTATTTTTTGTAGAGACAGGGTCTTACAATGTTGCTGAGGCTGGTCTCAAACTCCTGGGCTCAAGAGATCCTGCTGCCTCGGCCTCCCGAAGTGCTGGTATTATAGGCATGAGCCACTGTGCCTGGCTTAAATAAAGTTTATAAAGAATTCTAAGTGACATTTTAAAATTCTTAACATATGATGTGAAGAAAAAAAGCTGTTTATAGAATTTTAAGTTCAGTATAACTTTGTGTAAAAGTTCGATAGAGTGACAAAAAATATAGTTGCTGTAGTGGTGGGCTATGAGTAATTTTCCCTTGTACTTTCACTGTGGTATAATCAGCACAAATTATTAATACTTTTATAAGGAAAATATAAAATAATCGAATACTGAATAAATTTTAAAATGGATTAACAATTTGCTGATGCCGTAGTTTTTGCATTCAGACACCTTTTTGACTGTGACAATTACAATAATAAGATGATGGTGACGTTGACTAAAATAAGGGTCAGTAAAAGAGAGCAAGAAAGGAACAGAAAATTTTGGGAGGTGAGGATACGAGAGTCATCTACCACATATTTTTTACGAACCTGTACAAACTTAAGCCGTCATGTTTGCATTATCAGTCATTTCTTGGTCTTTTAGAAGATGGGATATAGTAAAAGGCATAAGAAAACATCAACCAAGACTATCTGAAAATGTTATGCTATAGGGACAAATGGTAATTCATTTGGAACTTGATATATAACTAATGTTCTAATAATATCTTGGGTTTACAGTGAGTGTATAGATGGGATCAAGGTCTGTTGCCTGACTTACAAATCATGAGCTGGCCTGCAAGCTGATGAGCGTAAGAAACGTTCCTTTTCAGTTACCACTGTATCCCCAGGGCCTAGCGTGGTGCCATACACCAAAAGGTGCCCAGCTGATTTTTAATTACTAAGTTAATAAACTGGCTGTGGTATTTTATTATAAGATATGAAGCCAGAAGGTTTTTTTCTGCTATATTATAATATTCTTATGCCAGATTTTATACTACCGTCTTGCTTTTGAGGAAGTAAAATAGAATAACCAGTGATTGATTGTTTCACCTAGAGTCAATTGAATGAATTAGCAATATTTACCTTCATATTTTAGAGTCTTATAAATGGCTATGGCACATCAAATTACCCCAACTTAGATATACACATGTGGAAAAGATCTCACAGTTTTGTTGGAGTATTGTAAGAAAAGCATGCAAAATTTAAAAATCTATTTCAGTAGCAGCTTTAAACCTCATTTTAAGTGCTATATTTAGGGGTGGAGAAGGAATTTGGTTTATTCTAGCCATCAGTCCTGAAAATATATCCAATTATTCCTTTTTATTCTACCTTATGGTGGCAATTTTTATGAAAATCTCCCATCTCTTTAAAGCACTGGTTCTCAACCTGGGTTGCATATTGGAATCACTTGGGAGAGCACTTAAAAAAAAACTGATGCCTTAGTCCCAACCTAGATTTTCTGATTTAATTGATCTGGGGGCAGTCTGGGCGCTGGAGTGTTTAAAAGCTCTGCAGGTGATTCTAATATGCAGCCAAATGTGAGAACCATATATTTAAATTGTTTAGTATTCTATGTATTTAGATTATGGTATTGTTTTCCAAATAAACTAATATACTGACTTTTGTTAACTCAGGATCTATAACTGGTACTGATTCATAGAAAAGGTCTGACAAATAATGTCTATAAAGGATTTTTAGATGATAACATTTTTCTCTTTTAGATAGAATGTCAGACCGATCATTTTCCTTCTTGTTAGGGTTATTGTAAAGGGTAATTCTGTGGCTTGCTCTTTATAATTCTTTTTTTTTTTTAAATTCTTCTTAGCATTATGTCCTGATCTGTACATCATTGAAGTTACACCTAATGTCCCCCTTTTCAAAAGTACATTAGGCAGGATTAGCACTTTAGAGATTTTATTCTTTGACTTGAAATTTTAGGATAAAATTGAAAACTGAATGTAGGAGAAAGTTAAAGTAGTAATAGCATATTGAACTAACCAAAATGCACCCTGTGGATCTCATAAAAAGGGAAAGAAATTTGAAAATTTTAATACAACTCTGCTTTACTGAGGAATAAAAAACGAGGTTAGACATACTTCATTTCCCAGGATTTCAGAAACCTGAGTCATATTCAATTTGGAACTGACAAGTCTATCTGAAGAAATAATTAGTTTAGAAAATTTAGGAGTAAAAAGTATTATATTTGAACTTTAAGTTTCTTTTAGCTTGGTGGTTGAAAAACATTCTTTTTAGTATTGATTTAGTAATGGATTATTGAGTGGAAACTGAAGGGATTTCATGCTTTTACTTCTCATATACTAATGTATTTTAAAATTTAAACTACAACTCCTGAGGAAACTAAGGTAATCTTGAGCATATTGTCAAGAAGGCATAAGACAAATATAAATAATAGAAGCTCTAAATGCAGGACAAATACAAATAAGGCATGATACTTAAAATTTATTACTCAATATGTAGTTGATGAAAATGCACTGGAGACTTACATTACAAAATAAGCCAAATTCATTTGCATCCAAGCTACATAAAAATTACTTTAGTCTAGTTTGTCCTAATATGGATTTTTAAGCTGTGTGCAAAAGGAGAGAAGTGTTTAATTCTTTTATTGTGTACTTGCCAAATAAAATGAGATCAGTGTACCACAGGTGAATTAAATTTGTTTGTTCCTTATTATTGCTACAGTAACTGCTTTTTGAGTAAATGAAAAGGAAATCAGGCAACTTGCTTAAGTTAACTTGCCAGCTACTGAGAGAACATCTGCAAATTTAGTAATTTCTCTAAGGTGGGTAGGGACTAACCGAAGAGCCATTCCTTTGTCAGTGAAATATGATAGGGGGTGACATTTTATGTTGGATTAATCATAGTTATTATTGTGTAAATAGAGGGACTGAGATATACCTCTAAAGCAGATAATGACAGAGTGGCAGCTCATTAGTCTATATAGACTAATTAAGCATCTAATTAGATTCCTACTAGGAAATACCTTCATGTAGATTATGAATCCAAAGCGACTCAACAAACCCACAAATTGGATTATCTGGATCTTAAATTCTCATAAAAATAATGGTGTTAGAAGAGGGAGTTTGGTCTCAAAATATTAAATGATAAACTTATGGATTAATTAGATGTCCTTTATTTCCTCATTATTTATTAAGTAGTTAATTCTTACATTTTCTATTTTCCCTTCTTATTGCAGTTTTAAAAAGCATTATCATAGATTTAGTGCTTACTCTAAGTCACATACTGGGTTAAGCATGCGTCATGTTTTGAATCTTTACAACTGCATTATGAAGAAGGGATCATTATTCCTCCTTTATAACCATGAGAACATTGAGTATGAGCTTTAAATAACTGGTCCACATTGCCACAGTTAGAAAGTGACAGAGTCTGCAAGCTATCAGCAAGTGGACCACAGCTGAACCAATGCAAAATTCAGCCTCTGTTGATGTTAACATAATATTAATAATTCAATATTCTATACATTTTATTGGTTCTACTCATGTTTCTCAATGGTATTCTCTTCAAGAGTAATTTACAATTATTTCTCAGTTGCCTGCTTTTCTTGCATTTTAGAAATTATAATTTATTTTGGTGTGGGCTTTTTGACACAACCTAATTTCCTTGACCAGGCTGAGACCTAGGGGAAAAGTGCTCTCAGGATTATTTATAGCAGGGCTTCCCAACTATAGCATCATTAATATTTGAACCAAATTATTCTTCGTATTGAGGGCCTGCCCTGTGAATTTTAAAATGTTTAGCAGTATCCTTGACCTTTACCCAACTAGATGCCAATACCAAACTCCTTTCTTTTTCTCCCAGTTGTGACAAACACAAGTGTCTTCAGACTTTGCTAAATGTACCTGAAGGGGTAAAATTTGCCTTGGTTAAAAAAGCCACTGGTTTATAATATCAAAAAAAAAAACTATTGGATAATTTTTACTAATTACAACTATTACTACTACCACTATGCCATGGTTGAAATGCTCTAAAGGGTTGTCAAAGAATAATTGCGTGGATAAACAGGCAAGGAAGACTTTTATAAAGACTCTTGCAATAGGAAGGAGAGATTGAACTCAACTTTGCTGAAACAAGAGGCAGAAGAGTTTCAAAGACACTGGAAAAGCTAGTGGAAAGCACTGGAGGATTTTAGGGGCAAGGTTGGTCAATGTGATTAGGCCATCTGTATTTACTAATTGGTGCTTATGAAGTTAGTAAATTTAAAAGCTCCTACTTGAAATTTCATTTTTTAAAAAATGGCCTCCAAGTCCTTGAGAAACCATTCCTGGGTTGTAAACTGGTAAGAAGCTGAGATATGTACATCTCAAAGAGGTAGCAAAACAATTTACAATCTTGTTTTCTAAAGTCAATGCTTTGAGAAAAGGGAGATCCGGGTGTATAGTCTATAAGAAACCTGTCTGAACGTTAGTCAAAACAAACTGAGGGCAATGTTAAAGTCATCTTGGGTTACAACAATGTTTATATACTAAGGGTAAATCTAGGATGTGTCATTACTAAGTCAGTGGTTGAGTTGGGATTTATGCAACTCACACACACTCTCAGCAAAGGATATCTGTGGAGGGCTCTTGTGCTGGAGCCAAGGCCTGCTCTATTTCCCTCAGACAATTCCTACTTCAGTTTTTGCATCTCTATCTTATAGAGTTATCAGCGTGCATCCAGAGTTTCACCAACTCCAAGTTCAAGCTACTGGAGCTCTCAGCAAATGATGATCATGCATTTTTAAAACTGAGATATATTTTAAACAGTTGTAAACTGTTTAAAGGAATAGGATGGGTGCTTTGTTTTCTTTATCTTTCATTTAAAAGGCCTGACCCATAGCAAGAATTTAATAGTTGTTTGCTTCATACACAGGTAACATGTAGGTCCCAATTTTCCTGGGCATTTAGCTGTGTCAGAGTTACCTTGACTCTTACCTGTTAAGACCACAGGAAAGTGGGAACAGCATTCTGCTGCCTGGGGGACGTTTTATCCTCCAGATACATTGGGACACAGCAGACATAACAAGGTCCTGGAATTTGTGACTGCTTTCCATCATCAATTCACTTCACAACAATTGAATCAGCTAGTACAGAGCATGTAGCTTGAGCAAAATTTTGTGCTAAGCTCTGGAAATAAAAGAAAAGTTAGACATGATGCCCATCCTAAAGGATCTCACTATATTAGAGGAGTGTGACTCCTCTTGTGGCTGCAATATGTATGTATGATTTATGGGCTTTAAGGGCTCTGGGAACACAGAAGAAAAGATTAATTCATCTGAAGACATTATGAAAGACATTATGGAAACAGGGTCATGGAGGGTGAGACTAGAATGCTAGGAAGAATTTCAAGGGAGAGCAATATATGTGAACAATGTCAGCCAAAGCAGAGGGGAGAAGTAATGGTTTTTATGTTACCAGTCAATAAAGGATAAGAAATAGGCTCATCCTTTCTTCCATCACTGTACTCCAGCAAGCTTTGTTGGGTCTCCCTTCCTTATCCCTGGGGAATATCTCAAAAAGATCCCAGAACTTTTCCAGAAATAATATTAGAACAGTGATGGGATTTTAGGACTGTCATTTTCTAATATTAAAAGTATAGTACAGTCATGTATCATAACTTTCACCTCTAATCCAGTTTAAGGCATCTCCATATCTTTCCAACTCAGTTTTGACACAAAAATTCCTCAGACTCACAGTATAGAAGGAAGGGCATTATCTTTTTTAACTTTTCCTACATTTTGCTCTTGTACTCTTTTTCTTTGTATTCAAGGAAGGGACTAGGAAACAGAAGTAATAAGACCAGGTCTCTGGCCGGGCGCGGTGGCTCACGCCTGTAATCCTAGCTCTCTGGGAGGCCG
>VBSM01000483.1:12692878-12710617 GCA_008086735.1 Cheirogaleus medius
ATTGATGTGTTTTCTAGTTCTTAGATTAGAGATTGAGTTTTTACTTTCGTAAAATAGAAATCATGGTACGTGCTCTTATTCATACTATATTTTTCCCAAAGATCAAATTTGATAGTGTCTCTGAACTATCTGAACTATATTATGAAAAATAAATTATTTTGCTTCTTAGCCTACAAAGGAGTATTGATCTATATGTGATGTTTACATAAACTCAGATTTTGGAAAACAGAACTCTTGTTGAATAAGTATCATTATTTATTGCTTTTTGTGGCTCAGAGATAAAGACTATCAGCAGAGAAGCTAAATACCTAGGGTGGGTTTGTTTGTTTTTTGTGAGAAAATTTCCACTCCAATGAGGTGTTACTAAAAGCGTTTAAGTAACAATTGAAAAAAACTATTCTGACTGCTTTGTTCTCTTCTCTTAGCTTTCTGGCCTAATATCAAAGTCTCCTCTATCTGAGTAACTTTATATCTCCCTTAGCGTCAGGTTAAAAGAATTATCAGTGCATGCCTTCTCTGAAGCTATTTCCAGTCCCTAGAAAGGAGCAAACTAATCTCTTAAAATCCCAAACAGAACAAGGACTCTGATGAGTAGTCAGATATCTCTGTTTTCATGCCCCAAATGACAAATTAACATTCTGATAACTTCAGTTTTCTCTTGCTTGCATAGATATTTAAAAAATATTATCATTAATCAAAAACTAAATCCAGGATCCCTAATTGCAATTATTTTCCTAATGTCTCAACAAAGAAATCTTTTCTGGAAAATCTCTTAATTTATGAATGTTTTATTTCATAAAAATTATATATCAGCTGTTTAAAGTGACTTTTGCCAAGTATTCTCGATTTTTTTTTTAATCGATGATACACCAAGACTCTTCTAATTCTAGGGTTCGATTGCCAATGGAAGTCTTAAGGGATGGTTATTGGAGATTGTGGCTTTCAATCCTAAAGCTAGGTTATATCCAAGGTTTCCTTTAATAACTGTCTATAACTTAATTTTTTAGAAATCAAACAAACTTTTGTCAGATGTGTGTGTATTTTCAGGATGTATTTGTAATTGGTGTTGATAAAATACTGATAATCTTACTTTCTTAAATCATATATCTTTTCCCTGACACTTTAAAATTTGTTGAACAAATCTATATTAAATTGGCAAGTTATGTTGATTTTTAAGTTGCTCATTTTTATGTTGATGCTGTTCCTCAGCTTCTGTTTTCAACTTATCAAAGTCATACCATTTGATCTGGCTGCAAATGACAGCCCTTGTATTTCATTCACCTAATTGTTTTAGGTGCTATTTTCTGGACTTTCTTAAATTTTAAATCTTTGTCTTGAGATACTGTGATAAGAAGTGTACATGATGTCTCAGGAGAGCAAAAGTCTGTTATGTTTACAGTAACCCTTTCATGATGCACAACAGTCTCTAGTCCTTATCGGTTACTCCATCACCACGATCCCTGTTCCCAAGCAGCAGTCTAAAAATTCCCAGGTTCCATCCACTTCTTTCTAATTAATTCAGAGCCCTGGATTCTATGTATATGCCACCTTTCCAGTATCACATTTTCCTTTAATAGCCAAGTAGCAATAACCTTGCATCCTCATTCTATACAATGGCAAGAAATCCAGATCCCTCCTCAAGAATTTCTGAGAATCTCCAATGAGTGTTTTTGAATTCCACAAATCTACTCTACTTGCTACTTATCACTTTAGATCTGGCATCTTCCCAGCTTCCTCTAATCCTATAGCTGCTTTCATCTTGTCTTACCTTCATGCCTTCCAGTTTGATCTAAAATATGCACGCCGGCTCTACATGAGTCCATAGAGCACACAGTTTCAAGTTTACAAAATTAACTAAGACCTGCAGAAACTGTGATGCAAAAAGGAAAACCTAAACCTAAATATCAGCTATCACTGCTCCTTAAATTCATTAGTAATGTCCACTCACAGAGAGTTCCCATCGGCCTTGCTTTACCGGTATTAAGACGCCATGAGGGGGAGCTGTTACGGCAAAGTGGTAAAGATCCCGGCTAAATAAACTGTTCCTGTTCTGACAGTTTTAAAAATATTAATACTTTTTCTAGAGTGCTTAGCATAATGTTTTAATATAATTACACTCAACAAATGGAGGCTGCTGCTGTGATCTGAGCACCATGATTATGCACTTTGAATTATCTAACCAGCTCTATTGTGAGACCCTAGACATTGACCAATAGAATGCAAGCAAGAGCATAGCCTGGGTCCAGTTATTATTATTGATTCCTATCATTATGACCATTTTTAGTTTTGTATTCCTGGGGACTCTTACACTCCCCCAAATAAGAGTTCTTTGGCAGAAACCTTATTCCTGGTAACTACACTTAAAAAAGAAGCCAAAAAATAACTTTGCATCAAGGTTTTTGTTTATACTAAAGACAATCGTTTATGTCATTAAATGAAACATTGCATTATTTATTTATCAAACATCTTATATATGCCAGTCATTATTCCAAATTCTGGAAATAAAATTATTTAAAAATGTACTTGTTTTCTTCTCCTTATGGAGCTTACAATCCAATGGGCATTGTAAGCTCTTTATTAATGAATCACACAAATAAATATATGCTGTGCCACAAAGGAGAAGTACTAGATGCTATGAGAGAAAATAATGGATAATTGGACCAAGTCAAAAAGGTCAAGAAAGGCTTTTATCTCAGTATGAAGAACTTGCATATGACTTACTCCTTTGGTTCACAGCTGATACAAACTGACGGGCACAGAGCCTGTATTATATGTCAAAAAGTATTAATTGAATACTGTCTCTCAGGAAAAAGGAGGTCCACCACAAATACGAATTTTACCTTTTAATTTTTGAAGTCATTAAGTCATCAGAAATATTTAGAGTTGAAGATCTGAGGAGGAGTAGTGGTTAATAAATTATGTTTTCCTTTCTCCTTCATGTTTCGGAAGCAACTGACTAGTAGACACAGAAATCAGGCAAATGGAGGTCAGCATAAGAGCTTTATTTACTGATAAAAGCTTGATTGGATGATATGACATTCTTGATGCTAGATTGAGCTTCCTAATATTAACAGTTCATTCTGGAATTAACTTAACCGACCGAGTGAGACAAGCTTCCTACATGGGACAGGGCTCACTATTTAAGGCTCACCATAGGTAGGAAGCAAAAAAGAAAACAGTTTCTTCAGATTCAAAACAGAGTAGCCCAAATGAATAAGCAGGGAGGAGAAGAGCAGGAGTGTGCTCCATTGCAATTCCCTTATAAATAAGAGTCCTGAGGAATGGAAAGCCCCCCCCCCCCCACCGTCATGTTTCCTTTCTCCTCTTAACCCATTTAGATTTAGCAGGCAACCCTATGGCTCACCAGAGTTAAGTCTGGCCCCTGCGGTGGAAGAGACTCTTGTTTTCTAAGAAGTCCTGCTCTCTACTCATAAAGTTAAGAATAGCACTGGTTCTTTTTGCATCTGGTGGGAAGTTTAGTTTTTACTTCTACAGCTGTGTTGTCCAGTAGAGTAGCCTCCAGCCACATGGCTACTTAAATTCAAATTAATTACAATCAAATGAAATAAAAGTTTAGTTCTCTGGTCCTGCTAGGCACACTTCATAGCTACTGGATACCAGAACAGAACAGATTGCATCATCACAGAACCATCTTTTGGACAGCACTACTACAGAGGACACTGGAATAGGTTAGAATAGTATATTAATGGACTTTGGGACCTTGCTGTACCTTAAACCAAAAATCCATTCTTTTATATCTTATACCAAAGTATGCCTACTCACATATCCAATACATTTCATCAGAAGTTATGCAACTATAACACATGACAAAAATGCTCCAACAATACAATGCCAATATATTTTTTAAATGTTATAAAACCCGTAATAAGAAGAAATTATATCCAAATATAAAACCAAAAGAAATAGAAATTCCAAACTTTCCTTGATTTCTCATTCTGTTCAATCTCAGCTAAAGGGGTCTATTCACAAGCTTGGGTAGAGCTGGGTTCTTCAGTGGACGGTAGGGGCTGTCTGTCCTTGCGACAGTGTAGTGAGGACTATATGTCCTGCCTGATAATTTTTTCCGGTCTCCTTTTTCACATTTTTCAGGCCTTCAGTGACTTTTATCACTCTAGGGGTGGTGGAAATATTTTCTTCTGCCTCATGGTTTTCTAAAGAAGAATGACTTGCCTCTCATGTTCATTCCCCTGCTGTTCTCTCACGTTGGGGGAAGGCTCAGGAGAGGATTAAACAATTTAATCTGCTTCTTAAGTTGGCTTCTTATATTTTCTCTGATTCATGTAGCACGGGTGCTATTTGTTGTATCTGGGTACCTTCTTTATTTTTGATTTCAGCCCAGGAAATTGTTTTTCTAGCATATTCTTCTGAATTTTTTATTATGGCGGCTCCTGTAGTGAGAGATATAAAAATCATCCATTTCTGATCTACCAAAAGCATCTAATATTTATACAAATTGTATTTATCTTCACCTCCCTGAATGGGTAACATTATCTCAGAGGTATTTTGTCATCAAGACAACATCTAATGTAGGCCTAGACGGGCTCTATCATTATCCTCCTTGGATTTTCTTTAGTGTGCCTCCTGAAATCCTTCCTTATTTTAGAGTCATAGCTCTACAAATGTCCTGAACTTGTCCCTTCAGGGCGGTGGTGTGCTGGCAAACTGGATCTCTAAGGAAAAAAACCAAAAAAGGCCTGATTTGAAGTGTTTGCCCATTTTCCAGGTAATACTTGCACCATGGCTGATTTCAACTTCTAACAGCATGTCTCCCAGTGCAGACCTGAAGAGGACGTGGCTCCCACGGGCTGGATCAGCTGCTGCAGCACTGCAGTGCTTCAGGGAACTGCAACACCAGCCTTCCCGTCCACGAGCCTTGGAACAGAGCCTTGGAACTAACCCAGTAGTGTCCTGAGTTTTTGACACCAATCTTTGTGTCTTTGCTCCTTAAACATAAGCCCAGTTTCTGAAATCCCTTTCATGGGCCATCTGGACTTTAAAGGCGTGATTTTGTTATCACCCCAATTTATGGATCCTGGAAGAGCATGTATTGTATCTCAGTAGCTTGCTGGGTCCATCTCCCTAAAGAGAAATCGTTCTTGCGTGTTCTTAGTTCGTAATCCTTTTCTTTTGGCCTTGATATTTTCGGCCTCAGTCAGCCTTTCTAACGTGGAAAGAACTAAAGCAAGGATGACAATGAGATTGTGTTTTTAGGAATAGGACTTGAATATAATAAATTCTCAAAAAAAGCAAACTACGATTTTAGGAGGTAATTTATGGTGTCCCCTAAAATCCTTCCTTTTAAAAAGAGCAGCCTTTCAGACATAGTCTACCTTTCTCTTCCTAAGGTCCTAAGTCCCAAGTGTACTCTTTGACCAATCATCATCCTGGGGTTCACTGAGTCTCTAGCTGGTTCCTTTCCTTTGAGATTTTGAGGAAAAAATTATGTTTTTATTTGCTTTTACATTCCTTGAAAGGTAATCTGACAAGTCGTTTTTGGGGAGAACATTGTTCCTAAATAACCATCTGTAGCCTTTTTTGAGGGCTTCCCTGTCATCGTTATTCTGCCTGACCTTCCGTGTTTTGAAAGATGGTTTTTACCAGGTGACAGTTTAGGGTATTCGATTGGTAATATTTACTGCTGGTGCAAGAAGCTACTGGAAAGAGCAAAATTCCAAAGCTATATTATCTCCAAATTGATAAAGCTGGTTGCACTTTAAACAAATGAAAAAATGTACTTTTCCCCTTACAATGATATCTTTGTCTCCCTTTATTGGCCGTGCCTATAGTTTTGATGCTCAATGTGGCTTTTTTTCCTGGGCATATAGTAAGGGATTTTGTAAACAAGCTCCAGGATTCTTATAGGCTATTGACTTTTTCTATTTTAATTTAAAATGATTTCTCAGCTAATACCCACATATTGCTGCCATATGTCTTTTTCTCTAGTATTTAACTATTTCTTTTGTTTCCTCCCTCTCATGAGAACTCTAAAGGTAATGTTATTGTGATGATTATTACTCTGTGGCTCACCCACAGTCATCTCTTTTACCACTTCCTGTGTACTAGCCCATACAGAATGGAATACATCCTCCTTTCTTGAGAAGTTTAGCTACTTGTTCTAGGAAATAGATCTCAATCCTATCGAAACTTTCCATTGCTAAATCATATGCCTATCAATGTATGTGTGGGTAATTAAAACCACTGTCCTTATGTTTTCGTCTGAAATGTGATTTAGTAGTTTTACCTCAGATACAGTGGGATTAGTCATCTATTTTTTTCCCAAAGCTCATGAAAGCAAATCATCTGAAAGTCTTTTAGAAATGCAGCATATCCCAATTATACCATCTGATAATCTAGTCCCCAAGTAACTCTGGTTTGCAACATGCTTAGAAACTACTAATTTAATATATAAATTTGCTTTACTTTTTCAATCATTCACTCAATAAACATTTTCATCTTTTACTGTATGCAAGGGGATAAGATAGCATGAAGATCAAAAAAAAAAAAAAAAAAGTAGATTTGAGCTGGGTGTAGTGGTGCATACCTGTAGTCCCAGCTACTCAGGAGGCTGAGGTGAGAGGATCACTTGAGCCCAGGAGTTCAAGGCCAGCCTGGGCAACATAGTGAGACCTCAGCTCAAAAAAAGAATGTAGATTTGTATAACAATATACAAATAAACACATAACAAGCCACCATAATATGCATAATGTGGGAGTCCCAAGGGGGTAGAACACTCTTCCTGACATATGGAAGGAGCCTGTTGTGTTGGTAAAGTTCCAGCAGGCAGCAACCTGATAAAATCTGTCTCCAGAAAGAGGAAATCTGCAGAGGCCACAAAACAAGACATGTAGAGAGAACTAGTAAAGTAGAGGACTGGGAAGGAGAATATTTTAAATGTCCTGAATGCATTTTTGAGGAGTGTTTTAATCTTTTATTATGTGACTATGAAAATAACACCTTCAGAAATTCCCTTTTCTGACCTTTGCCCCAAAGATATTTTGCTATTGCTCATTTAGAATGACTTTTCTCCTAGACCCCTATTTTCTATGCTCCATGAAGCACTTGCTGCCTATAATCACATTTTCCTGATTATCCTGTTGTTGTCAACTATTTCAGATGCCAATTTTACCAAAGCTGTTATTCATCACCAAGTCATTCACTTTGCCCTCGTCATTATTTATTTGTCTAGCTTCAGTATAGACAAATGCATGCTACCTGCCTAGGAGCAATTGAGCCTCATAAAATCTTTAACTCTAGTGGGCTGTGATGGTGATGAGCAGCTGTCCATCAGAGAGCCTTGTTCCCCTCCCAGGGGTAAAGTTATGACTTCCCAGTCCTCCTACACCCAGCTGAGTCATGGGGCACTTCCAGACCTGGCCCATAAAGTGCTCACTCTCTCTCTTTCCTAGTCTCTGTGCCAGATGTCCATTTTCAGGGTGACCAAGAGACCGTCCTGCAATATGAGGGGGTCTCCCTTTGTCTGGGTTCCTGAAGGACTTCATTAAGCAGAGTTCTCTCCCCACCCTCCTGTCCACACCAGCCAAAATTTAGATCAATGAGCTAATAACTTAAAGCTAAGTGACGAGATTTCACAGTTAGCTATTGCAAAAAAATTAGTATTTTCATAACATATAAGAACCCAATGAATATTTTTTGAATGAGTGAATCAAGAGAAATCATTTTCAGCTAGTATTTAGTATAAATACAAGTTTTGCCCTCATTTATGCCTATGTAATTTTTCTCTATCTGTTTAAGGTGGGGACAACTCTGGTCTGTAAGCACAGGTCATATAGATTGATTGTTGATTTCCAAGAACAGAAAAAATAAATATCTGTAATGTCAATCAGAAGGATAACTAATGATGGTGTACTCTTGATTTCAACCCCACTAATACTTTCCCTGTTCATTGGTTAAAAGAAAATCTTAAATACAAGTAGAATGACATTGATCAACAGTTTTATTAGTTTTACCTCTACATATAAATAATAACTTAAGGGATCTTACACTTTATTAGAAATCAAGTCATCAAATGTTAAAGGTCTAAATTATATTTATTATCTAAATTATAAGAGGGACTTTGATTTTATAGGTCATAACATTTAATAGCAGAACCAGGACTGAGAATCGGTATTGCCAGATTCCCAGTTTGGGGCAGTTTTCACGATTTTATTTTGTCTAGCTACTTCGAGAAAAAATTGAAAAGTAGAAAAATTTTCCTCCCCAAAACACAAATGTCTGTGTTTTGTATTAGATTCCAAATTTCTTTTTAAACTATGGCCCACTGTAACTTTCTGCGCTTCTGATGGGCGTCAAAGAAATGATGAGTTTGTGATCTGAAGAGATAGAATAGACAGTGCCTCTGATTTAGCAATTCACATCCCTCCTTTGGAGCAACAAGTTACCTCGGGAAATCATAGACCGATGCAGAATCAAAGGAACCAGTGTGTGAAGTAGATATAAAGGCCTTTTGAGTTGGAGAGCTAGACAATGATTCCGAGGCACTGATACTGGGTATCTAAAATGGGAGCTTAAAGAATACTCAGATGTTGGCGATACAATCGGGAAAAAAAGAACGTTTCAGGAATACATATTTTGACTCAGTATTAAAGAAGAACTTTTTAACAGTATATCAAGAGATAGACTGTGTGATATTCTTCCTGAGACAGTGACTTACTGAGCGCAGTATCACTGAAGATGACAACTTGTTCAGGGTATGGGGTAAAGGTGATTCAAATGGCAGATGGGTGGTTGGACACAATGACATTTTTTCCACAGTGATCTTTGCAGGACCTTTCTAGCTTGAGATTCTGATAGATGCATGTTTTTTTTTATCTGATGCTATAAGCTACATTAATTTGGCATATTTTTCTTCTTTTTCCTCATAAATGTATTCTTTTGCCTTTAATAAGTAATACATACTTTTTCAAAGAAGTTGAGAATTCCTAAAAAGTTAAACAAAGTAAAAATTTCACTGTTGTTTTGCCATCTGTACAATCAGATTTCTTAGCTTCAAAAAATAGAATATACTCTAGCTAGTTTAAAGAGAAAAGGAATTCATCTGAAAATATTTAGCAAGGTGGACTTAGCTAGTAGGCATAGTAGGTACAATGCCAAGGCCCACGATGCTTTTAAAATCTGAAAAAAAAATAATTTTTAGGTTAAAAAAATTTTGTATTATGTATTATATATCTATCTTTATATTAATGCAGTCATGGAGTATGATTATATACAGATACCACTGTGTGTGTGTGTGTGTGTGCATGATCTATAGAGAAAGGGGCTGTTGAAAGCAAAGGTACCTAGGTGCACTAAAAATCTTAAAGAGCAGAGGCTTAGGCTTGGAGGCCCCCTCTCAGCAGCTCCAACTTCACCCAAATACCCAGGAGTGCTGCTCTAGGAAAAACTCGCTGCTGCTGCTGCTGCTGCTGGCACAGGTCTCTCCACCCACACTGCTGATGCTGGGCCTGAGGGCAGAGTCTCTGTCCCCACTGCCTCTGAGAGCTGCAGAGAGAGGTCTCAGCTCTCTGCATGGACTGCCAGATGGGTTCTGTGTTTCTGAACCGAAGCCTTGTACAATGGCAACAGAAAAGCACAGGCCACATGCTTGTACCCTGTGTGTAAGGAAGACTGAGATTTCTGGCATCTATCTTGGGATGTGTGAACTTGTGGAGTGGGACATTTCCCGGACATAAAAGAGATATTGCAAAGGTTTCCACCATACAAATGCAGCTACTGCCAACTCATTCATACGTCATCATCCAGATTTTCTACTGTGCATAGGTTTTGTCTTTGTCGAATAGTTTTAAAAAAGCTATAACTACAGCTACTGAATATTTACTAGGCGACAGGTACTGTTAACACTGAATTTTCTAATTTCATTATTAATTTAAAGTAACAGCATTTTAGGATAGGCAGTATTGTTACTACCGTCCTAGTTTATAAATGAGAAAACAGGCTTAAGGAGGCTGAGTCACTTGTTCACTGAGATAAAGAGTAGTGAAGATGGGATTTTATGGGGAGTTTTACTTGCTACACCGCACTATAGTCGTAAATGAGGTATACAACTTTAAATACTGCTTTTTAACATTTAACATTTTAATATAAGCCATTTTAAATGTGAATTTTAAACTCTTTGGGAACATCTTTTTAATAGTGACCTAATATTCCATCAAATTTGGTTAACACGATTTATTCAAAGATTTGTTCTTGAATATTTAGGATGTTTGTATTTTTTTCTACTGAAGTCATATGGTAGTAATTCTTTCTATACACAACTCCTTTCTGTATTTAGGATACTTCCCCAGACTAGAAACTCAGAATTAGAATTACTAGATCAAAGGGTATGAAAACATATTTTTGAGAAGCTAATGCCACACTTTGTTTATTTTAATGATGAAGAACTGAGCTCATTAATTTATCTATTCAACATTTTACACATTTATTGCATGTTTCCCACATGCTGGCTATGGTACCTGTAATACTATGATGAATATTTAGTAGTCATTTGCCTAAAGAATGTTATGGTTTAGTGGGTGTTAAAATAGGATGTGTCTGAAACGAGTGTCTTGTGCTAACTACATATGGTGAGAATGCTTCTTAGATTTTCTGGGACAGGATAGGAACACTTTTAGAGAATTCTTAGAAAATACGCTTGGGGGTGTAGGAAAGTGGCATTCAAAGCTATCCCAAAATAGCATCAAGTATGGACAGTTTTTTCTTCTTTGCCAATTTGTTAGATGAAATATTGTCGACCATTGTTTCTAATTGTTTCCTGAGTATCAATGAGGTTGAACATTTTTCCATATGTTTGTTAATGAGTTGTTTCTTATGAAGTATCCTTTGAATGTTTCTCATTTGGTATTTAGTATTTGTATAAAATAGATTTTGATGTACTGTAAATAATTTCATATCTGATTTTATTATTATTATTTTTTAACCTAGGGAAGTATTTTACACAGTCAAATCTGCCTAGCACTTTCTTTGTAGTTCTTCTAGCATTTCCAAGCTTCAGAAGTAGAACTGACCTCTTCAAAAAAGTGTTTAAATAATAAATTCCATTTTTTGTGTTGCATTTTTATTTGCATTTACTTCCATAATACATTTGGAATTTATATCTATATCCAATAGGACATATTTGATCTTATTCCAAAAAGCTAGGTAATTTTCTCAACAATTATTAAATAATTCTTTTTTAATAATTTGTGGTGTTCATTTTATTATACACTGAATTTAGTTTCCTTTCTATATGTATCCATAGAGTCCTATTCTCATTTATATCAATTTCTATTGTAATTAAAACATCTGTTAACTTCTGGGGACAGGAATTATATTGTCCCTTTAATAACTAGCACAATGCTTGGCATATGATAGGCATTACATACTTGTTGAATTAATGAATGCATAAAATTGGATGTTTCTGGGATTCCCATATTTTCTCACTAGTCTGTACATCAACTTCTGAGCCATTTTTGCTCTGTGTTAAATTTTGGGTCACAATAATATATTTTATCATTAAAGCAAAACCTCTCATTAATATTAATATGCAGAATTTTCTTTGTGATCCACAGTTCTTTTTTTAAATGAACTTCATAAAATTTTGACAGACTCTACAATTTACTCCCATGATAATTTTCATTGAAATTATACTAAAATTGTAAATCAATTTGGAAAAAATTAATGATTACATTGTAAATCCTTTCCCACTTATACATATGTTATAGTCTCTTATTTCTCTTTATAGATTTTTATAATTTTTTACAGAGTTATTCATAATTACTTTATTAATTTTGTTATGGTTACACTGATGGATTATTATTGCTGCTATTAGGAGTTATGTTCATTCATTTTGAAAATTTTATTTTCTATTGTTATTATACAGAAAAGTTATTGCTGCAAATTTACCTTACATCCTAGGATTTTGCTTGGATTATTTTATTAATTCTTATAGAAATTTTTTAATAGTTGCCCAGGTTACCTGAAGAATATTCAGAATAATGCCATTATAAGCTAAATTCTATTATACTTTGCCTTTACCATAAAGGATGGGAATTGGGCAACAAAAGTAAGATTTTTAAAGCCTGCTTTTAGAGATCATATTGAATATTTATATCTATCTTAGAAACAGTTTCTTATAATAGCCAGTAACTATATGTAAATAATACATGAGGCAGGTATTTAAGTGCTGGACCAGTTAGGGGACAAAAGTGTAGATTTTTCAGAACACATGAGGACCACCATATTGCATAATTCCCTGACTTACTATACTTTCTCCCTGTTCTCTTCTAAACTCCGCCCCATTCAGCTCCTGCCTTTGGCTTAATATCCCCAAACCTCTCACTAATGGGGCCCTTGACCTGGAGTCCCCTGGGCTGTGTGGGGTCATCACAAGGCATCTCAAGCCCAGCTTTCTTCCATGGGCAACATGGAAAAGGCAAATAGTCAGCTTTAGGTATATCCTCATCACACCAGGACTCTAGGGTAGGAGGAGAGACAGGATGTGAGGAAAGCCCTATTCAGGGCCACAGAAGAATGGGTACAGCAAACAAGCAGAGGCGGCACTGGCCTATA
This sequence comes from Cheirogaleus medius, assembly GCA_008086735.1. Taxonomy (NCBI): domain Eukaryota; kingdom Metazoa; phylum Chordata; class Mammalia; order Primates; family Cheirogaleidae; genus Cheirogaleus; species Cheirogaleus medius. Next base: position 12,705,464 of record VBSM01000483.1, read on the forward strand.
TAGCATAAGGTGGAAGCCTAATTGGGTCCACTCCAGTTTTTTTTTAGAATGTTCCACATTGTAATCCTAATCAATAATGTTTAATTCAGTTTGAGATCCAGAAGTTATTTAAAATAGAATCTTGTATTTTCTACTTGAAGAAAACCTTAAGGACCATATCTTATTTGGTCATTTATTGTGAAGGTAATGACAAGTGTTGAATAAGGCTTTTTGTTTGCCTTAACTCTGTGGGATGTGTATTTACGGTGACCATACACCTCAGTGGGTTTGAGTAAATATTGGCTCTTACTACATGATGGGAGCTGACAAGTAATGAATAACACTATAATGGGGACAAAACAAGTCTGAAAGACTCAGGCTGACATAACACAATTGATCTTTCTACATCATAAATTTTGTCCTTTGAACTTGCACAATTATCCAGTTTATATTTGATGTATTCAGTCTTCACTATATGAAGTGTTGCCCTTTCTCAGTATGTTTTACTGAGTGGTTTAAAAAAGAATTATTCAAGGGCTTGTTTAGAGACCTTGGACCATGTGAGACTATGTTGACCTCTGTACATTCACACTGTAATTTCAGGGTAGATTCATCACCTTTGCAGATGTAATGACACCTCAAAATATCAAGAGGAAATGTGCAATCTGTTCTGGTGATAAGAACAGGACACTGCCATCTGCTGTATGCACATCAGAGCATAATGCTTAGCTTTGGGTGGATTTGAAAAAAAGATAAAAGATAAATTACAATTTTGTTCAAATGTTAGACTAAAGCTACTATCTCAGATACCTAATGATCATGCATGGCTAATTAGTAGACCAAAGTGTCTTTTGCAAAATCCACCTGAATAAAAGCTTGATACAACAAACATGACTTTACTATGTAACTGGTATATTTCTGTTTTGTGTTTAGCAATCAGTAGATACTTTGCATTTTCTTTAGTTGTAGCTAAGTGATTAGTTTCATGCTTTCTCGTATGAAAGTTCCTTTTCTAACATTTATCTTAAAAGCAACTCTGGATCTATCAGAGTCAAAAAGTAAAAAAATCTTAAGAAAAATTGGGAGAGGATATTTTATTTTCCCCAGATTATATGAAGCCTGGTGTGATTTAAAGTTTACTTTTTGTAGTTTCATCTTCTTATATTATAAACAATATATGATGAAGAGCAATATATGATAATGTGAAGGAGAAAATCTTATGTCACATCTGTATTATTGTCATTACGAGAGGAAATTTTGTTTTGAATAAGATACAGTAGTTAAAGAACTTTAGCCCAATAAGTTATTATTCTTCTTTTGACAGATAAAATGAAATCTTGGTAATTGGAAGTAACTTCACAATTTGAAAATTATCATTCTTGATAACAAAATAGGAAAAAAGATTGGGTGGCATTTTTGATACACTTATTGTATAACATATATTAACAAATGTTTTGATAAACAACATGGCATAGTGGTAAAATGCCCAACCTCTGGAACCAGATCATTGAGTTCAAATTCAAATATTGATACTTAAACGGACTCTGACTGAGTTACCTCACCTGTCATTGTCAAATGCTCTATCTATACAATGTGTTTGATAATAGTACCACTTCACAGGGTGGTTGTTTCAGGGGTCCCCCTGACCACCCTCAGGCTCAAATGATTCACTAGAAGAACTCACAAGACTTGGAAAAGTTGTATAATCATAGTCATGGGTGAAAGGATATGGATTAGTGAGGCAAAATTGCAGGAATAAACTTCCAGGTATCCCCTTCCCACTGGAGTCACAAGGGGATAAACTTAAAGCTTCCAGCAACAAATGTCTGACATGTGTGAAGTATGGTAAACCAGGGAAGCTTAGCCAACTTTGAGCTCTAGAGTCTTATTGGCTGTCAGTCACTAGAGCATGCAGCACTGGATGATGGACCTCAGTTACCCACACTCCAGACTTTCCTTCCCTCAAGCAAAAATGCATGTTCACCCTAAATCACATTTTAGAATAAATTTATCTGATCAAATTCAACAGCATAGCCCAAGACCTCATGTATACAAAAACACTCTTATGAGTTAACCCTTTCTTGCCCAGTGGTTATGAGAAATAAATGAATTAATCCATGTAATTTAGAATAGTGCTTAGGGTAGAATAGTGCTTGGCACATATAAGTAGTAAATAAGGAGCAGCTGTAATTTCTTCTAGTGGATTCTATGAGTTGAATAAAGCTGATTAATTTGCAATAGAAATAAGAAATAGCTGTGGTCCATGAATCTTGTACTGATTATAAGTCCCCAAATTGGTAATAACTGGCATTATAAGCATGTTAAATATTTGAACTATGGGCGCTTTAGTGAAAAAGTTTCCAGTGAAACACTATGTCCTAACATTTTGTCCTTTGGTCCTTTGCAGAGCCCTGAAACCACAAAAACAATAGTCAAAGGGAAGAACTGTTGAGGAATACAACATAAATCAGGTACAAGAGTCATTCTCAACAAGTAATATTCATTTAAGCTGATGATTAATTAAAGCTTACTAACAAAGTATTTTGTGATAACACCAGTTTGGTATCTTCAAATATGTGTGACTGCATGTTATAGGTGGCTGGCCACATCCTAAAGAGAAATTAATTTCTATGTGTACATTAAACTAATTTTGAGGATTTTAGTTAGCCTATACCTAGACAGAAATGTAAAGAAATCAACAAATTATTATTTCCTGTTATTAAATTAATACATATTCATTAAGGCCTGTTATATGGGCAACACTCATCTATAAGGCGATTTTACAGAAGTGAGCAAAGCGGACGTGCTGCTTTCATGTGACTTGCCGTCCAGTAGAGGAGACATAAAATAAATAAGTGATATAGTATGTGAGCAAAGACTTTGGTAAATGCCATGAAGCAAAATAGCAGAGTTCTATGGGAGAAAATATTGGACGACAAGGGAATCTACGATGGATTGGGTAAACAGAGAGTATTTCTCTGGAAGATGACATTTAAATAAGACTCGAAGTGTGAAGATAGGATCCCAGGCAGATGGAACAACACTGAATAAAGTAAGTAATTGAAGAAAAAAAAGTAAACAACAAAATAATTAAAGGAAGGATGGTGTGGCTACAGCAAAGGCACAGAGGTGAAGCGCAATGTAGATGAACCTGGGTTGAATATAGGATGAAAATGGGTATGAGAACTGGCCCAGTCCCACATGGCTTGAATGTCCATGGTAAGGTGACTTTGGACCAGCTGTGCTTGGCCACTTTCTGCCCTTGGCATTTCTGTGATGTCTTTGGTCTGACCCCACCTACCCTACTGCATCTCCTGACAAAGTACAGTGTAAATGGGTTATTACTGTGCAGAGAGGTTCTCAATAAGTTCATTCCTTTGAATACCAGTTCTATGATATGTTCTGCATAAAATGATTTGGGGTTAAGAAAGTTTCAAAATATCTGAAGATTGCAATACTCTCAGGACCTTTAAGTGCACAACTTAACATATTATAGGTTTGAGAAGTTCTACAGTAAAAAAGCAAAACCAAACCTATAGGTATGTGTGTGTACCTTTATTTAACTTAATATTTCCCAAAGCTATTTCCAGGATTATATTGGGAAATGTTTCAAAAGTTTCTCTCTTGGAAATATACATTTTAAGAGGTTTCTTTTGCCCCTGAGACTGGCCTGCTTGTAGGTAACGTGACCTATTTTATGGCTATGCACATTAAACTATATTAGATAATTTTCTAGAATTTAGATAATCCAAGCCAGAAAAAAAAGAAATTTGTTTGCTTCAGTGGTTTAGTTTTTTCTAGCAGCAGGTTTTTCTTGACCTAAATTATATGGTTAATTGCTTCAAATCCTGATTATACTTTACATGTGAAAATATAGCCTTAGGTACCAATACGGAAAATTGGAGTAACAGCTCATTAAATAATTTTCAGTATCAGCATATTAGTAATTTTGGTTCTCTTAGTCAAACAGAAAAACCACAAAAAATACTGTTTGCACCTCAGCTAATCTGAATCATATTCCTTTCCATTGAAAATGCTTATTCTCCTTGATTTGTAAAATTTTCATAATTTAAGCTCCTAAAAAAAGCCTTAAAGTGAGGGAAATGACTTGGGGATAGTGCATACTTTAGTACTTTCAAGAGTGATTTGATCTGCTATAAAAATGTGGGGATTTTGTATTTGCAGAAATAAAAGCTTAAGGACCCAGAGTATTAGAGTTGACCTATGTTTATTCCAAAGGAGAGGTTTCAGCATACATATTAGAAAGGGCATTAACTTTTCTAGATATATTCAGCATCTTTCAAATAAGTTGACTGTTACTAAAAAAGAAGAAAAAAAATCACAAAAAAAAAATTTCCTAGGATTTCATAACTTAGAGACAAAAAGCCTTGTTTCCTACTCAGAAAGATAAGACAGCTGCTTTTTAATTACTACTCTCACCATTTTCTTTCTGCAAGAGATGTGTCTCAAACTTGGAATTTAATTAGAAATCTTAATTGAAAATGGATTTTTAAAAAAGCAAAAGAAAGGAAAAAGATCAACATGGAAGCATAAAAGTAGGGAGGAAAACAGAAATGATAATATCCCAGCCAGATTGAACAATCACCCATCTGAAAATGACTTGGCCTCTTGGGAACATGTTATCTGGCACCAAAGGGAACTTTACTGTTTCTTCTCTCAAGAGGAATTTTCCCCACCAAATGAGGAGTCTTTTAATCTGTATAAATGGTAATTTTCAGAGGTTATATTTTTCTCAGTATAAAACAATGGTTTTGAAGTTTTGAAGCTTGGATTCAATCCCAACTCCCTCACCTGTTCCCTGTGTGACCCTGGACAAATTTTGAAACTGTTTTTTAATCTCAGTTTACCCATCTCTAAAATGACACTTTCAAAGACCATTTTTCAACCTGGTTTCTATCTTGTTTTTTTCTTGACTTACACAGCAACTGGTATGTAATAGCAAGTCTAGAAATTATATTAAGTTCTAGAAAGGAAGGAAAGAGAATGAAGTGAAAAAGGAAAGGCTAACTTTGAAAATATATAATATCTAGTGCAGAATATTGCAAATACAAAACTTGAGAATGTGCTTATTGAGTCTGCACACTAGAGGCAAAGACTCAAAAGCAGATTCATTAATCTTTTTATTCAAACTTTTTTTCTTTTTTTTTTTTTTTT
>VBSM01000483.1:12710758-12782568 GCA_008086735.1 Cheirogaleus medius
ACACATTATGTAACTCTACTCTACGTCCCCCCTTTTTCTTATAGATGTTCTGGATTTTGTTATCCAGATTGTAAGCTCCACTTAGAGGCATAGTAACATATTACATATTATTTCTGAATTACTTACAGCACTTTGCATGCTGCTAAGCATGATAGATGCTCATTTAATATTTGATTGAGTGAGTAAAGCTATGAACAGTGTCAGGAAGCAAACTGTTTCCAAACTGTTCATTCTCTGGCTTACAGACACCACATCTAACATTCGGAACAAAAGTAGTTATGCCTCCCTGTGAATTATTTCATTCAATGATAGTGCACCCATATCCTGCTGCTTCTCCGTGAGCTGCTCCAATCAGATTAGCAAATTTGCTATTATTTATATACATTCCACATTCTCAGCTTTCTGTCTTTGCATTTTCAGTATTCTCCAAGGTCAATATTCTCTTCTCTAATGGCTTTCTCATTCCTCCTCTCCCTCTCACTCTTTTCTTCCTCTCCCTTTCTTTTATCTACCCCCACATTTTAAATTTACAAATCTGCTAAATTCATATGACATATCATCTCCTCCATGAAGCTCTCCTAGGTATCCTAGGTATTTCCTGAAATAATTATCTTACCGCCTTTGATTTGTTTGTTTGTTCGTTTGTTTGTGTTCAGGCACTGTCCTTGGCTTGCTATCTGTGGCAACTGTGCCTGTAACAGAGCCAGAAAGTTAAACCACATCATATGTTAAGGGCTCTTTCCTTCTATCCTCAGCTCCGTCCTGTTACCATTTACCAAAAAACCCCACCAAAGGAGTGGACCTCTGGCAAAGCTTGCTTCCGCACTGGTGTCTAGGTTACCTGTGGAATGAATTCAGACCATGAGCACCGGCCTGCTGTCATCAGTTGTCTGAGTCAGGTTGGCTTTCTGAGTGGGTTCTTAGTTCTTCTTACTGTGTCACTTAAAGCCAGGAGCCAGGCTCTGCAGCCCAGAGGTCTAGGTGTTTGATTCCCAGGGCACCTGTCTGAATCCCTTTCTCTGCAGCCTTGACTTACTCTGGGTATCCCTCCCTGATTTATGACTTGGGTACACATATGATGCTAAGACAGGCCCCTCCATAGAGGCCTGTCCTGCTTCCCTATCCGCCACCCCAGCCCTCGGGGAACGGAACCCTTAATTTATTGATGCATATTAGATCAAAGTTGAGTGTATGAATTAAGTCCTGGCAGTTTATATTCTTGGCTCCTTCCTTTCTGAGTCAATCTTTCATCCCTAGTTTATCCTTCTTACTCTCTTGTCAAATGAATTTCTGTTTGCTTCTTTTCATGTCCCTTCATTTCTTTTAAATAATTTCACATGGGTTATCATCAAAGCTTCCCAATTCTACCTCTCTTAGGCTGTCTCCCACTTGCCTGACCATATTAATAACAAATATAACTAAAATTAATAATACTGTAATATTTACTGACCATTGTAAAGTATTATTGATTTTATTCACTGCTTAAAATTTTACATAAAGTAAAATTTGCACCTCTTGGCATAGTTCTTTGAGTTTTTACAAATGCACATAGTTGTGTGACCATCATCACAATAGAGGTACAGAACAGTTATATTACCCCCAAAACCTTCCTCTTACTGTCTGTCGATAGTCAAACTTTCCTGCTTACTTCCGACCCTTAGAAACCACTGGTTTGTTTCTATCCCTGTAATTCTGCCTTTTCCGTTTATGCCATTCAAGTGGCAAAATAAAGTATTAATGTGTAGCCTTTTGAGTCGACCTCCTTCCACTTACCATATTGTGCTTAAGATTGACCCATGTCGTGTTTATCTGTACTTTATCCCTTTCTACAGCGGAGTAATGTTTTATTTTATGGAGGTATCATGGAGTGATTTTTCCTTTTACCATTTGAAGAACTTTTGGGTTGTTTGGAGTTTTTAGTGATTAAAAAAGGCCACTAAAAACATTCATGTCCATGTTTTTGAGTGATCAAAAGTTTCCTTTCTCTTGGGTAAATACCTAGAAGTTGGATTGCGAGTCATAGGTAGATGTGTGGTGAAATTTATAAGAAATTACTAGACTTTTTTTTAAAGTAGCTGTACTGTTTTAATTCCTACTTGAAGTGTATGGTCAACATCCTTACTAGAGATTGGCATTGTTAGTCTTTTATAATGTATTTATAGTTATTCTAATAGCTCTGTAGTGATAGTTCTCTGTGGTTTTCATTTGTATTTTCCTACTGGTTAATAACACAACATTTTTTCATGTGCTTATTTACCATTAATATATCTTATATATCTTCTTTAGTCAAGTGTCTAATTAAACCATTTACCCATTTTTAATAGGTTGTTTGTTTTCTTAGTATAGAGTTGTGAGAAGCCTTTAAATATTATGTAATGAAATTTATGATCAGATATAAGTTTTGCAAACATTTTTCCCAATGTGTGGCTTCTCTTTTCATTTTCTTCACAGTGTCTTTCACAGAATTGGAGATTTTCATTTTAGTAAAGTCAATTTTATCCATTGTTTTCTTTTATGGATTGTACTTTTTGTCCCATATTAAGAAATCTTTGCCAAGATCAATATGATTTTCTCCTAAATTTTCCTCTAGAAGCTTTATAGTTTTAGGTTTTATAATTAGATGACCAATATTGAGCTTATTGTATAAGGTGTGAGTTGCGTTCTTTTTTCTCTTTTTCGCATGGGCATCTGATTGTTGTAACACTATTTATTTTTAAAAAAATCTTTTTCCTCTTCATTACATTGCCTTTACATCTTTGAATAAATTAACTGATCACATATGTGTATATTATCTTTGTGTTTTATTGTTCTTTATCTAATTTTTGTTTTTACCAAGGTTGTGGTATGTTTTAAATTAAGTAGTATGGGTCCTCTAATTCTGTTCTGCTTTTTCAGAACTGTTTTGGCTATTCTTCCTTTGCCTTTCCATATAAATGTTACAATTTAGCTTCTTATTGATAGCTACAAAAAATCTTTCTTGGGTTTTTATTGTGATTATATTGAATCTATGGATCAGTTTGGGGAAAGTGGACATTTTAACAATAATGAGTCTTCTAATCCATGAACATGGGCTGTCTCCCTATTTAAATAGATGTTATTTGAGTTCTTTAATTAGTGTTTTTATATTACAGCATACAGATTCTGCATATATTTTCTTCTATTTATTCCTAAGAATGTGATGTTTCTTGGTACCATAATAGATAGCTTAGTTTTTGAAATTTCAGTTTCTCACTTTGTTTTTGCTGGTTTATAGACATCCAGTTTATTTTCATGTATTGACTTTGTGTTGTGCAAATTCGATAAACTCACTTTTTAAAAAAACTACTATATTGAGGTATGATTCACACACCATACAATTTAACCATTTGAGGTATACAATTCAATGGCTTTTAGTATAGTAACAGAGTTGTGCATCTGCCACTATAATCGATTTTGGAACATTTTTATTTTCTTGAAAAGAAACCCCACACCCCAAGCCCTTACCCCAATTTCCTTCCAACTTGCCCAGCCCCAGGCAACCATTAATATACTTTCTATCTCTGTAGATTTGTCTTCCCTGGACATTTTTCATAAATAGAATTATACAATATGTGATACTTTCACTTAGCATAATGTTTTTGAAGTTCATCCATGTTGCAGCATGTATCAATACTTCATTCTCTCCCTCATAGCTTTCCGGAGGTATAATTGACAATGAAAAATTGTATATGATAAACTAGTTTATTATTTCCAGCTTGTTATGTAAAAAATTTTCAGGAATTTCTATGCAATCATGTCTTTAAATAGAGATGGCTTTAGTTTTCCTTTTCAATCTGTATGTCTTTTATATCTCTTCCTTCTTTTATTGCACAGACATCGTATCTCCTATACGACATTGCAGAGGAGACATGAGAATGCACATCTTTGCCTTATTCCCATTTTTAGGGGCAGATAATCAAGACTTTTACCATTCAGTATGCCCATTATCAGATCAAGAAACTTCTGTTTCTAAGTTGCTGAGTCTTTTTTGTTTGTTTCATTGTTTGTTTTTGGAATGAGAGTTTAAATACTATGCATGTTGAATTCCATGTTGAATGCATGTTCAAGTGCATTTTTTGCATCTCTAGGAATTATCATATGTTTTTCTTTTTCAGTTGGTTAATAAAGTAAATTATATTGATTGAGTTTTGAATGTTGATCCAGTTTTGTATTCCTGGGATAAGCTCCTCTGGCAATAATATATTTTATATGCTGTATGTATACTGCTGAATTAGATTTTCTAATGGCTAATATTTAGTTGATAATTTTTTTGTGTGTCTATGTTCATGAAGGATCTTCATTTGTATTTTTTTTTCTTATAGTATCTTTGTCTGGTTTTAGTATCAGTGTAATTCTGGCTTCGTGAAATGAGCTGGGAAGTATTTCCTCCTCGTCTGTTTTTTGGAAGAGTTTGTATAGATTTTTTATTATTTATTTTTCAAATTTCTCATACATTTCATTAGAGAAGCTGACTAGGCCTAGAATTTTGTTTGTAGCTTTTAATTAAAAATTCCATTTCTGTAACAGGCATATGATTGTTCAGGTTATGTGTTTCTTTTTAAATGAAATTTTGTTGTATCACTTAAGAAATTGGTCAGTTTTATGTAAGTTGTTCTGTTTACCTTCATAATATTGTCTTTTTTATCATATTAATGCCCATAGTCTATAGTGATGTCTCTTCTTCTATTTCTGATCCTGGTAATTTGATTCTTCTGTCCTCTGTCCTTTGTCTTCTGTTCTTCTGTCCTTCTGTCCTTCAATCCTTTGATTCTTCTGTCTTCTTTTCTTTTTTCAGTCTAGGTAGAGGTTAATCAAGTATATCAATTTTTTCAAAGAATTAGCTTTTGATTTCATTGATTTTCTGTATTGTTTTAATTTTCAGTTACATTGATTTCTGGGTTTTTTTATTACTCCCTTTTTTCCTGTCTGTTTTTAGTTTAGTGTACTCTTACTAGTTTACTAAGATGGAAGCTTAGCTCATTTATTTGAAACTTTTTTTCTAACAAAAACACTCAATATTTCCCTGCAAGCACTACTTTAACTGCATCTCATAAATTAGATATACGAGTCTGTTGCCTAGTTCCCAAATATTTGTATTTTCCAGATATGTTCTTGTTATGTTATTCCAGTTTAATACCATCATGGTTTAAGAACATACTTTATATGATTCCAACTCTTTTAAATTTGTCATTGTCTGTTTTATGGCCCATGCCAAAAAAATGGAGACTGTCCTCTGATAAAAACCATGAGAAAAATGGAGGAGAAGAATGAAAAACTCACCCTCATAAGGTTAACTTCTCCAAATTTCAATTCTTTATAATAATTTTCTTGCTTTTATTTTTTAGAATCCTTAAGTAGCTTACTTTTCATATTTACTCTTAATCAGTGGGAGAAATAGTCTTTAGTTGTCTTGTTTCATCTTGGGTAGAAGTAAAACACCTAAAAGCTTGGCATATATTAATTTATTTAAATCTCTCCACAATTTATTAGACTGGAATTAACATTTTCCCAGTTTTTGATAAGGAATCTAAGGAACAGTATGGTTAAGTAATTGCCCAAGATCCCATAGTAAATGGAAGGGCCTAGGCATGTTGGATCCATAATCAGTCTCTTAGCCACTTTGCTGTACCTCTCTCATGCTGAATTACTATAATGGTACATGCCATGTGAGAGCGATTCAGATGTGCATACTTGACTAACACAGCATCAAAGAATACAACAAAGACCCCAAAACAGCAATAAGAAAGAGCCAGAGTTAAATGTATTAACTTGCCAGACAAGGGAACACAAACTGGTGAAGAAATCCTCAGAGTAGTTCACTAAGGGGAAAAGAGGGAGTTTTAAATGGTAAAAAGTACAGGGGTTGAGGTGTGTGGGGTGGGGTGCAGAGGGGGTGTTATGTCGGTTATTCTAATTAAGGATCGAAACTAGTACTTGGACAAGGGCAGAATGTGAAAGGAAACTTCTATTTATGACAGTACACTGTATATAGTAGGTGCTCAACAAATACATGTCCTATGAATTTATGATTATGGCATTTCCTCACTTTTCCTTACATCGAGGGTCCAAGTGATCCCGAAAGCTGGAGATCTTCCACTTGAGATTGAGAAGCTGGGAAAGGAAGAAGGAAGGTCTACACATGTTGTTTTACTTAGTATTCAGGCATACATTAATGACATACTTTCACATAAAATTTGAATGCCTGTCCTTCTACTCTCTCAGTGGTAATCCTTCACATACTCCAGCTGATCACAGAAGATTAGCTCACGTTATACAGGGGCTCTGTTAAATCAGTCTGTGATTTTCCTCTCATTCCAAGAGATGCCCAGAGAAATACTAGATGAATTTGCAGGTGAAGCAATGGCTTAGAACTTCACTGCTTGCCCTAGTTCTTTTTGTACATATTCCACCCAGTTCAAGCTTAGCAATTGAATTTTTCTTTTTCATTGTTTGCTCTTATTCTTATTGCAGTGAAGTTTTACTGAATAAATATTTTAAGGTAGAATGTGTGGTTGTGTACATATTGGAAAGTAAGGAAAATGCTTGTAGTGAAAGGAATTAAGATGCATTATGTGTATGTAGTAGGCAGTAGGAATGAGAAAACTTAGTCATGCTATATTATTAAAATATTCTTTGCAGATAACCTCAGGCACTCTATGAACTTCATTGGAGAGTTAAAGTGAAATTATAATCATCACATATATGCATTTATTCTTGCCTGCCATAATAAAAAGCAGAAGATAAAATTTTAATTAAATCCGTTATCTGTCTTACTTTGAAATGTTAAATTTCGAAAGAAAATGAGTAATTCATCATCAGAAACTATGGGTAATTTAGTCAATACTAATTTGAACCTGAAATGTATCATCATAAGGAATTCAATCAGCTCTAGGAATTAATAACTTGTGATGATGTCTGTATTAGAAATGCCCTGAGGATACAATCAAAGTTTCAGTTTTAGTTTTGCTTCAGCACATGGAGTTTAACTGGTCCTCGGTATCGGTATCTGTATGTGACCACCATGTTTGTCAGGGATTTTGAAACATGTGGCCCTGTTGAGGCCATACTTCCTCAGGATCCTCTTCTTCAGTCCATGTCAAAAAAGAATCAATCCCCAGCCAAAATAAAATTTTCTCTATACATTTGTACTTCTTGAGAAAGGCTGGAGATGGACTGCTGGGAGTCATTATATTTGGAATACTCAGTTTTTATTTCTGAAAAAAAGTAGAAGAAAAGAAAAAAAAAAACAACTGTCATCTTAAGTGTGGACAATAAACTCCTGTCCTTTACTTAGGTTTTCAAAGGAAGACAGAGAAAGGCATTTAAAAGTCCTTATCCAGGCAGAGAACTGTTATATAACCCTTGGGTTTCTTTATTTTAAACCTTTGCTGTGTGATAGCAGTTTTTTTTTTCTTCACATATATGTGGGGCTCAAGGTTTTCAAGTTTTTGTTAAGTAAGCAAAATTCAACGTGTGACATGAAGTATTTATAGAAGAAAAAGTTGCCGTGAAATTTCAGTCTTTTATGAAACATCCAGTGAAAGTTCATATCCTTTAGATGACATGCGAGAAGCAACCAAGAGTGTCACATGGAAGAGAAGGATAAAAAGGTCACCTTAAGACAAAATATCTTTTTAATTCCTGTGTGGCCACTAGCCAGCTGGGTACCAGAGCACTTCTAGTCTGTCTCTGGGCATTGGTATTTTCATCCCTTAAATGATGTGACCACTAGTTTGTTTAAGGCTCTTCGATGTTATGTTCTGTTGAAACATTTTATCCCAGTATTTTATAGAGTGATGATAGGTGGACATATTTAACCAAACTGTTTCAAGGGATTAAGCTTAAATCAAGCATGTGTTCACATCTTTACTTTGTAATTCGTCAGGACACTTTCAATTTTGCTGATTGACACAGACAAAATTGTACCTCATAAATACATAAAATTATTATTTGTCACTTAAAAAAGGATGAAATGTGGGCTGTTGGTAAGCATGTCAATTGGAGAGTTATTTTGTTAGTTAAGTATCAAGAGTTTTAAATATATATATATATATATCCTCTTTTTTCCAGAAATTCTATACCTAGGAATTATGTCCATCAAAATAAACATATGTGTGCAAAAATTTGTGAACAAGGTTACTCATCACAGTGTTATTCATAAAGGTAAACCATGGAGAATATTAGATATATCCATCAATAAAGTATTATATATCTGTTGAACACTGTGAAACCATTAAAATGGTAGTGAGAACAATATTTAATAATGGGAAATATTAATAATATATTAATTGAATACATAAAGTTATAAAACATATGCAATATATTTCCAAATTTGCAAAAAGTATATGTGCATATATACTTTTCAAATAAAAAAATACCAAAACTCTTTTATGATTATTTCTGCATGGTGGGATCAACGTTAACTCTGTATATATGTTTTTGTATTTTCCAAAGTTTTCAGTAATAAATTTGTATATTTTCTAATTAAACAAAAAATCCTAACCACTCAAAGGGCTGACTCCCTGTATTCCCGAAGATAGTCCATGTGTTCCCCATCAGGACATCAGAACATTGTTGGAAACTATTTAAATTGTAGTTCAAATCTTATGCCCTATGAGTTCTTGGGATTAAGGGCATTTTATCACAGAGATTGATAGAGCCTCCCTTTTTATTCTGTTTTTAGTAGAGACCAACATGCTCTTATCCTAATTAAAAACAAGTAACAGAGTGACCTGTGATTTACAGTGAACCAAAAGACAGTGCCTCTGCATGTTGAGCCTAGGTGTCTTCATTGTTGTCCTTTTAAATGCCAAGATTTTGCTAGTTTCAGTGATCTTTTCTTACCCATTGTGATTTGGACTTATTTCTTGACTGGAATTGTGACCTCCAAAAGGGAGTCCTATAATTCAAAGAATCAATAAAAGAAAATATTATCTCTTTGTTAAGTAACCAGAATGCTAGGTCTGGACAATTGGATGTTTTCAAAAATTAGATTCTATTTTCAAACTTCAATGGTTTTGAATTTTTCTTCTTGATTTTTTTTTCATGCTGGCTTATCTACAAAAAGTATATTTACAACAAGACCCCTTAAAATAACCAGAGATGAGTATGTCTCCAACAGACAGGATATTATAAATGGGATCCTAAAAATATCTAACATGTCTTGATTTTCTTTTCTGCCTGTAGGTTGTGGTACTTGAACTCTAAATGCTATGTTGATAGGTTATAGGTTTTTCAGAAGTTTTTATTTTTTAATAATAAGAATAATATAAATAGAAAACAGCACATATAAGGTAAATATCTTCTAGGCCTCTCTTCTTTCTCTCTACCCTTCTACTCTAATTTCTTTCTCAAGGGATCATAAAAGTTTGAAAATTTTTGTGTATTAAAACTGACAGGTAGGTGGCATATAGAATAGTGAAAGGGCTTTAGAATTGGAGGCTCAAGTTTACATCCTGCTTTCTCCAATTAGTAGGTGGGTCCTGGAACAAATTACTTTTTAAACTTCAATTTTTCACTTGTAAAGCTGGAATTACTTTATAAATTTGTTATGAAGATTAATTTAATGCATATAAAAGGATAACACAGAGCATGACACATAAACTTGCTCAGACAATTATGGCTACTGTTGGCTAAAATGAATTTCAAAAAGTGTAGCAGAGACAGGATTCTGTGCAGATTATGGATGGGTAGTAATAGGACCTCCTTTGATTTGGCATTTCCAAAGAGGAAAGAAAAGGGTGACAGTCTCATCAATGGTATTTTATGAAATTGACCGTATCTCTGGTCTCCTTCTTCCTCTCTCTTTCTGTGTTGCCAGGTGTCACAATAGTTTGAACTGCTATGTGCCCTAAAACCCACAGTCCAGACATTTTCAGTGAATTGCCAGATTCTGGATGATCTTGCTTTGGTGACATTAAGACATTAGTTCTTATTGTGAGCTGCCCTCTGTGCTTACCAACATCCAACACATTCCAAAGTTTGGCATGCCATGAACTGGCTCTGTTTAGCCCCAGGGGTACTTTGGTCTGTCCCTGCCAGGAGCTGAGTGGGCTGCCAAGAGTCCGGGAGCAGAGCTGATGCTGAGGAGAGCAAGGATCAAAGAGAGTAAGAGCTGGGGACAGAATCTAGGCTGAGTCAGGCCTGGTCAATGGCAAGAGTCCATCACTAAGAGATGAGTAAGAGGGTAGGCAGGAGTCCAGCACCCTATACAGAAAACCAAGATTATGAGATCCAGGACAGCCCAGAAGCACTCACGGTAGAACATGCATCGATGGCTGGAAAGACTAAATCCCAGGCCAGAATCTGTGACAGCTCCTGCCAACAGTTTAGAAAGTCTAGTTAAGTAACATGAGCCTTTATCCCACAAATGGCTCTTTATCTGGCAGAATTCTCTATTCACCTCTGCCAATTTATGAGCTGGAATCTGGGAGGTATCCTGCGCCTTAATGTGGTGTTTCTCAAATGTGCACAAGAATCACGCTAAAATGCACGTTCTAATTTAGTCGATCTAGAGTGTGGCTCAAGGTTCTGCATTTCTAACAAGCTTCTAGGTAGTGCAGATGCTGCTGGTCCAGGAACCACATTCTGAGTAACAAAACTCTTAAAGACTGTTACTGTTGGGTCTCACTAGATCCATGTGTCTTCTCTATCTCATGTCAGTGCTGCTTCCCTGTGGGACACATGAGGAGAACATCGCTAACTAGTTGCAATGCTAGTCTTCACCTGAACTGGTTGCCTTCCAAATTTTTGATAGAACTGGAGCCCTGGAAACTCTCATCTTTATTCTCCTTGTGACAAAGCAGGTCTTCATTGAATTTCATATTGGTAGCGAAACCATACTGACAGCCTGGAGAATTCAGTTGTCTCCAGATGCAATTGATTTTCCTGGGCGGAAACATTGTCCTACCTTCGTTCATCCACTGCTCTGACAGGAGTTGTCCTCTGCCTAGTCAGGGTCCCCCAGGAGAAGCCAGGAGTGCCTTTGACCCTTAAATACATGCTTGATTTTTTTTTTTTTTGCAGGTAAAATAGAAAATTGACAATTAATGCCATTTTCCTCAAAGGGGACATTTTTCCTGACACTTAGGATTTTTTTTATCCTACTATTGTTTTTTAATACTGTCAAATCAGAACAAATGGCTGTTATTGAGCACAGGAAGCTGGTTGCAAGACTCTGAATGTAGTTGCCCTACAACGATGGTAGCCTTCAAAGTAGTGTTTCCCACGTTTCGCGTGAGGGGAAGAGAGCAGAGGAGGCAGAGGCCAATCCCCCACTGGGTCATATTAATATTTCTCATTTTACCTCTTTTTGACATTATTCAGTGTTGGGCTGATCCTTAGAAGCACTGCCCATCCACACTTTATCTTTCAAATTCCAAATATTTGTAAGGTTTTTAAGGGACTTGGCACAGTGAAATATACCTGGTTTTCCAGAATGAAGCCCCAGCTTCAGAAGTTTTGAGGCATTACTGTAAAGTGAACAAGTTTAATGGCTTAGCCACTGAAAGGCACATCATCAGCATACCAGAGACTTGCTTTTCTGTTTGTTTTTGAGATCGATAGGAAATAATAATTCATTCAGCACTTCTTATCTGAGCACTGTGTGGAAACCAAAACAAAAGCCACAGGTAAATAGCATCATCAAGCCTCCAGCACTCCCTGCCTGGCCCTCAGCTTGCACAGGCCAGGAAACATCTTTAAGCAGAGGTGCATTTAGCACATGAGAACAGCTAATCATAGCATGCCTCATGTCCCTGTCATCCCAGGATACCACCTACGCCACAGGCACCTTCTGTCATTGTCCTTGCCCACCACATCATCATCCCCTTTTGCCATGGGCTTAGTTGACTGTGACTCAATCTTTCCTTGATCTTGTCACTTTTAAAATATTGCATACTGTCCCTGGGACCTTCCATTTCTACGAAAAACAATCTCTTTCACCTCCCACCTCTTTGGAGAATGTTTCCTTTGCCTCTTAGTCTTAATGGGAACCTGGCTTTCTCACAAGGCACTGTCTCCTTGCTGCCTGCACTAATGTCTGCAGGCCTTTACACCACAGAGCCTGGAGGCAGGGCCACTGTTTTCCTAAAGCCACAAGATGCCTCTTAAATTGTTGTGACCTCATTTAAGATTACAGAGGCCAGGCTATACCACACTTTAACTCCTATTTATCATGCTTATTGTCCAAACTCCTGATGCCTGCAGACTTTTCTCCTAGGCACGTACTCTTCCCCTGGTCCACAGGCCTTGACTGTGATCCTTTGGGGTGATTTCAATTTCCATAGAAGTAACTCATCTAATACCCTCAATGCATGGTTTCTTTGTCTGGCTAGTGACTATGGGCACCACTCCATTTCAGCCACCCATTTTTATCCCATGCCTGTACTCTGAACTTCAAATCACTTAGAAGTGAATGCTCCTTTCACGTCCCAATGTATCACATCTTTCTTTTTTAATGATTTCCCAGTCCAGTCTAAAGGCTCTTCAGTCACTTTGTTAGCACTACTTTCTAGACTGCTCCATTTTCTCACTGCACCATCAGACAAAATCCCGACACTGTGTCCTCTATAGCATCCTCTTCTCCGGGCTGCTGGGTACTGCTGGAAAAAGCCACACAACTAATCAGACTAAGACCCCCACAAATCTGTGAGTCTCCAGGCCCAGCTGGACCCGTACAGCCACCGTCACGTGTGGTTGCTTGTTCTTTACCCAGTATTAATAAAGATCAGCTCAAAACTTCGCCTTTCTTCTTGAAGCTCCTATTATCCTTCCATACCAGTTCCTCTCAACATATGACACTATCTTTTTTTAGTTAAATTCATAATGAGCATTTAAGACATAATAAAGGTATAAAGAAAAATATGTTTTGTTCCTGTTACCCAGTTTAAGAAATAAAATTTCCCAATACAGTTGAAGACCACCTGTTCCCTCCCATGGCCCTCCTCCTTCCTGGACATCACAGCTGTTCTGATCTTAGGGTTTATCGTGCATTTTTCTATAATGTCCTTCATGTGTATGTACCGCCAAGCAGTACAGAGCTATGAAGTATTGTTTACATGGTTTATGATTTAATGCATGATTTAGCTTTTTATTTTTATTTTTTGAGATTATTGTGGGAGCGATTCCTTATATCTTTGTATATCCTAAATGGAAACCAGAACCTTCTATTTTATGACTATATTTTCCCAGTATGTGCTTTGGTTTTTCACTTTGTATGGTATCTTTTGCTCACAGAACATTTTAAAGTAGTCAGATTTATTAATCTATTTCTTTATGGTCTATGGTTTTGAAGTTGTGTTGAAAAATCTTCCCCTATGCTGAGTTCATAAATATGCCTTCTTCTTGAAAAGAAAAAAAAAATTAGGCCATTGGGGAGAACATATCATGCCTCATAGTCTACTCATATCATATCATGCCTCATAGTCTACTTTGTATCATGTCTCATGGTCTACTCACTTCCCTTTCTTTCATTACAGTGGATTGTATCATCTAGAATCAGGGGTCCTCAAACTTTTTAAACAGGGGGCCAGTTCACTGTCCCTCAGACCGTTGGAGAGTGTGCACTGTGGGCCCAGGACGAGTCGGCTGCTAAGCAGGACAGGCAGCGGCGGCAAAAACACCCAGTGGGCAGGATACATGTCCTGAGCAGGCCTCGTGTGGCCCGCGGGCCATAGTTTGAGGACGCCTGAAGATTGTTTCTGCACCATCATTCTTCTCCCTTTCTCTTTAATCTTCAGTTTTTCTCTCTTTCTCCCTCTGATTCTGGCTATGTCACTTCAGCATTTAAATTTATTTTTTAAAAAAGACTCATGAAGTTTTCAAATTGAGTTCTAAGAAGATATTTCAAGAAATTCATGAGAAGAAAGAATACTCACTATAGAAATTTCATTTCCTTTGGCTTAAGTTAATTATTTTTTAAAATTGTGCGTGATGTACTTTTTTTTTCTTTAGAACATTTTCTAAATATTTAAAATAAATTCATTTTATTTTAAAGGGAGAATTATGTTGGGAATTTTTAAATATGCTACAAAAATTATTTTAATTAGAAAAAATCATTTTAACTTGTGGGAGGAATAGCAAGTTTCACCCATGGAAAGGACCTCTTCTTTTTTTTTAACTCCATAATTTAGTCTATAATAAGCACTCACTAGCTGAGAGGAGGTAAACAAAACAAACATAAATGAATAAAAAGTTTTCAAATTTTGGTCCACTATTATTTAAATCATCATTTGATAAAATAATTTAAGCCACTTTAGAAAATATTTGTGTTTAAGTAGCTCTCTGCTAACCTCTCCTCTCCCTTCCTTCCTTTTCTTCCTAAGATAGTGTCGCACGTGTGAGGAAAAGGGTCTCACATGACCAGGTGACAGGACAAGTGGAACTCCCTGGTCTCATGCTGTTACTGGGTGGATACTTGTTTTTTTCCACTGAGGCATGGCAATCTGGCCCAATCACCCATCTGCCTTGAGTAACCCATAGACTGTCTTGTCTCAGCCTGGTCAGTGCTTTCTGACCACCTGGGCCTCATCTTGGCTCTCGATGGCACAGAGAACCTACTGAGTTTGGGCCATTCCTCTATCTGCTTCTTGACCTGTGAAGCTAATGCCAGAACTTCTGCTGCATGGGCACCATATCCCTTTGGTCAGGTATCCCAAGATTGACCTGCAAGGTCTCCGCTCAGCTTCCTCACTATCCCTACTTTGAGATTCAGTAATCGCTTCTTCTTCTTGTGTGATTTTACGTGCCTGTCAGATTGTCCTTTAAAATGTGAAGTATGGCCAGGTGTGGTAGCTCACACCTGTAATCTTAGCATTCTGGGAAGCTGAGGCTCGAGAATCATTTGAGGCCAGGAGTTTGAGACCAGCCTGAACAAGAGTGAGACTCTGTCTCTACGAAAAATAGTAAAAAAAAATTAGCCAAGTGTGGCGGTGTGCATCTGTAGTCCCAGCTACTTGGCCGGGGGTGGGGGGTGGGGGTGCTGAGGCAGTCGGATTGCTTCAGTCCAGGAATTTGAAGTTGCTGTGAGTTATAATCACACCACTGCACACTAGCCCAGGTAACAGAATGAGACTCTGTCTCAAAAATAAATAAATAAATAAATAAATAATAAAAATAAATAAAATGTGAAGTGTACAAAATATTAACAAATATGTATTATTGCAGTGGTGAGTGAGAAATATTGTTCAATTAAACATGTTAACTATAACTACCAGTCACCTCTTATCCCTGGGTAAGGGGAAGAGAACCAAAAGTATTTTCTGAATATTATGACCATTGGCTTACAGTTCTTCTGTGTGGGACAAAAGACATGAGAACTGGACTAATTTGCACTATGCTTTAAAAGGTGTCTCTTTTAATATACTTGTTATATGCAACAACCACAGTCTATTCTTGTGCATGATTGCCAAACCAAAAAATTTCCAAATAGACATAGAAAATGAACTGTTGTACCTAACCACAACCATAGGTAAAGTCTATATTTGCCAGTGAGAAATGCAGTTGTTTTCTGGAGCTTTGTCATTGATTCCTTCTGAAGCATGTGCTTTGGTAACAAGTACCAAATCTTAAATTTGTACTCAATGAGACAAAGATAGAATGGATATGAGTAGAATTCCAAGAGGTAGTCACATAATCCTTGTTTTGTATTGTTGGCTCCATTGTCTTTACAACGGGAGTTATTTTCAATTAGTGAACTAGTTTTGAATGGGGTAGTATGCTTAAAATGGGACAATGTTAATGACTCTTTGTAAACATCCTACTTCAGTCTTCTCCTCTAGCCCCCAAATTACACAAGTACACCCACACCTACACACAAAGTTGACATTTATTTCATTAATCATTCACCATTAATGAGCTGAATAGTTATTTTGCTAGGATTCATTCATACTGCCTCACTGAAGTCTCCTTTTCAGTTTTTAAGATGACTGACCAGGATTGTGGATTGAGTCTTTGGTCAAGAAATAAAATTAACAAGTTATATACTCCCTATATCCAAGTCACACATGCATTGCAGTCTGCTACAGATGTTATCTCACTGTTAGCATTTGTCCTTGGGAGAATGTGGTGCAATGAATATGTATGTCCTTATCAAAAAAGACTTCTAAATTTAATAATCAAAAAAACTCTGAAGCATTAGCTTATCTTAATTCAAAACATAATTTTCAAATTGATGGATTTGGTCTAACTGATGGTGCAATAGCCCTTTACCCCAAAAAATATTCTTGGCTGTATTCTTAGAAACCAACATGTATTTATCCAACACTTTATTATAGCATTTTCTAAAGATTCAAGATACTTTCTGGATTTAATTTTTGCCAGATGATTTTTTAAAACTAGAGCCAAATTATAAATGAAGCCACTTTGCTAAGAACAGCAAAGAATGTAGCTGCTGATTTGTGAAGTTTGAGACCATGTCAGTATTCCAAACCCAACTCAATTGCTGCTATCTCATTCAACAGCATTGGACAGACATTTAAAGATTTTTATACATTTTAATTCAATTGGTAACTTGATTTAAAACAACATTGATTTTTTTAAAAAATTCATTCTTGGTCATGAATATCATTCAAAATATCAAAATGAATTTGTAATTATTTGAGGCTGTCTATATAACAGGGTATTAAATTCTTGGAGAGACTTTCTTTCCTCATGCTGATTTTCATTTATTTGCTATTGCTTTCATTTTCCCTTGAGATTTAGCTTTTTAGAATAATTATTCATTCTTTTCATCATATACCTCAATCATTAAACAATTAAACCTTTATCAGGCAGAGCAGTGAGAGACTCCATGGATAATAATGAGGTTGGAAACTCCCCTGTACAACCTGTTGGCTCATCTTGGAAGAAGAGTGTCATGCCAAATTATTTTTATGTGGCCAGGAATAATGTTCTAACAAGGGTGGATGGAGAGATGAGCATAAAGGGCAATTTTAATGGAAGGAATGAATAGTAATATTCACTTGGCAAAATGTGTTAATGCCTTGACAAGATGCTATGTGCTCTTGCTGCTAAATTAGGTTCATATTAAGTTAGCAGGCCCTGTAGCTATCTGCTATCTTATAGAATGAACTAGAGGAGAAAGAATATACCTTTCAGGATTTAGAAGTCCTTCATATGACCATATAATAATTGCTTGGAGAATACCTATTTAACCCAGAGTTTATGGTGCATTAACTGTGTGAATTGGTCCTGAAAGTATGTGTGGAATAGGCAGGAAGTAATTTTATTCAAACGTGGTTGTAGTCTCTGCCTACCTTTAATTCTTAGCTTTATACTGAAATCCTAAGTAACTGACATCTTTACTCTTGATGTTTCCTAAGCGCAGAATTTCAGAGTGGGATATCAGGTCTTTAGTGTGAAGCTACATCTCCATTAAACCAGAAATCATTGGAAGTGGCATTTGGAAAAGAAAACTTCGAAATTAAACAACTGTGAACGTTGATCATGGAAATCAAAGAGGAAGGGGCATCAGAAGAAGGCCAGCACTTTCTTCCTGCAGCCCAGGCAAATGATACTGGGGACTCCCAGTTCACAAGTAAGTATGTGTGTGCCCTTCCCTCTGACTCTCTGAAGATGCAAGATTGTGTCAACTCAACACACATATACAGGTGCATTTGCAGAAACATGGGTTCTAACAAATGGCATGAGATTGCCCAAATAGTTTTCCTTTGCACTATTTACTTTGGTGTTGTAAGTGTACGATATGCCTCTTATCTTTTACCTTGGGTGAGACAGATGATAGTCTATGAAATGGTTAAATATCAAGGATTAGAATCAAAGGTTTTGAATATACACTAAGACACACTAATAAATACTTTTTAAGTACACCTAGACACTAATACTGTTTAAGAACATTTTCTACTTGGCATTTATATAATCATATGTGGGATTATTTTTTGGACCATAGAACTTTCCTCTTTAAAGCCAAAAGTTATTAAGTTGAAAGCATAAGGAAAAAATGGTTACACTAAAAGCTCAGACTGCCACTGCCATACCAGAGAGCGCTAAGTCACATTTATAGAGTGAGCGTGGAGGTTTTGCCAAGATTTGCATTTGAACGTAGAATTGGTTTTTGTGCTACTCAAGCCATTAAAATCATTAGAAAAATTGTATGTTTTGTCTCATGCTTAAAATTCTAGGATTTGAATTTTATTGTTTGGCATGAATTATGTCTTTTTCTTTTCTTTTCAGACAATTCCTATTGTCCAGTTATTTAACACTGGCAAATATATGCCTAACCTTCTCATTTAATTTACATTATAAAAATAATCTGTAGAAAATGGCATTGGTTGGATACATTTTTGAGAACTTTGGTTGTCAGAGCTTACAGCAGAGTTAATTGTTAATAACCTTTTTAAAAAATCCAGACATTTGAAGTTCACAAAGACCTACCTAATGATTGTCACTCTAACCTCTCTTGGAAAATCAGAAATTGTTAACCATACCATTGTTAAATGTCAGTAGGAGAAAAAATACACAGTAATTGTGCAAAAAAATGCTAACACTGTGAATAAAAAACCAGATGATTTTTATTCAATAAGGTCATTCTAAAAATATATTAGTGACCAAATACCAGTAAATTTAAATAATATCTGATGAATACAACAGCAAAAATAAGCAAGGATAGTATTTTTATAATATTATTTCATTTATTGCCAAATGGTTAACTTTTCCATTCATTTTCGTTTGGCTTCTTTTGGCCACTCCTGAGTTGTAACAAGGTTACATTCCATTCATGCACCCAGTGCATCCACCTACCACATTATCACTTCCTACAACCTGATCATTCTACCTTCTAACCATTAAATGTTTCCATTTCCATAGCTTTATTCTCAGACTCACTTTCCCTTTCGCTTCATCTTAAATAATTTACTCATGTTGTCATATTTTTTAAACATTAGTAACAAAAGGAATGGAAACATTTAACAAACTGTTGGTTGGAGCTATCAATAAATTATCGGGGGAAACTAGCACCATAACTTAGCCAGAAATATCACTTTAGTTAATAATTTACTATTTACAACAGGTCAGAGTGGCTTGAAAGAAAAATCCATTTAAAGGGAGTATTTTGGTGAGGTAGTTCTTTTGAAAGGTCTCACCTCTGTGTACATGCATCCAAAAGAAACAACCACTGTTGAAATATGTGTTTTATATTTGTCATGGCTTACAAAAACATTTTTTCTTAGCTTCTTGATGTCCAAGAAGCTAAAAAGACCAATAAAATCTTGTTACATCTAGTTCTGCTGCTTTTATTATGCCCTGCCCTGAGAACTTAGTCTTTATAAGCCTGATTAACCAAGTTTATCCTATCCATTCTACCAAATAATGTATTTATTCATTCTGGTCAGAGTGAAGCATAGTAATATATATTGTCATGTTCTTGATAATGATTGAAATTTTTTTAAACCTAAGTGTGTACCTCTTATTTATAGGTATTCAAAAGACTCCAAATGAACCACAGTTGGAATTCATCCTTGGTAAGAAATTCCATCTTATTCGGATCAATCGGTATAAGAATTTGCTCAATAGTTTGCAAGTTGTACATACATTTCTTATGTTGTTACATGTTTTACAAACTTTTATGAGCAATGTTCTATTAAAAAATCCATTCTATGAGGTAGGTGTTAATTTCCCCCAATTTATAAATTGAAAACTCAGAGTTGCTGCATAGATCAGTCTGCTGCTTAAGGATTTAGGGTTCAGTGATGATAAAGTTTTACTTTTCAACAAGGTCTGCTCACCACAAATTTTATGGCCATCAGTTGTTCTAACATCATGGCTGCATTTTGGTGCTAACCAACGTTTCTGGAAATCTGTTTGTCTAATTCTATTCCTGGGGGTGGATTCTAGACACACGTCATTTCCCATTGTGTTCCTTCATGACATTTACAGGATTCTTGCCCCTTTCTGTCTTACTCAAAAGCATCCTCTAACTATTCGATATTGATTTTGTGGACAGATCCTTGCCCTTTGAGAATTTAACTTTAAATCCAAGCTTTGACTAGCTTAAACAACTCTAACAATCTGTCACATGTAGACATTTGTAATTTTGTCCAAGGATGCTTTCAAAATGTCTACTCTGAGACTGGTCCATTGCTTACTTAGTGAGTGGAAACTGCTTTGCATTTGAATCAAGTATGACTACAAAAATACTATTAGGAAATTAGTTGCAAAAAGTTATTTAAAGAGGGTAAAAATATGGTTCATATGAACTACATAAAGAGGTCTTTTATTTCCTCATAGTTCTGAAATATTTTGAAGGGGCAGCTATATCTTTATATTTTATTATTAACTAGGTTTTATCAACTAATATATGCACATATTCAATTTTATATACAAAGATTAGGTATATTTTAGTGTCAATCTTATTAATATACATATTTTCTAAAGTTTTGGGGACAAATTGAGATATATACATATATTATATTGCATTTTAGTGGTTGAAATTTTCAATTTTCTTGGGAATATACATTTTTATTAATTTTGCTTCAAATTCATATCCTTTGCTCAAAATATTTCATTTTGAAGTATAACTTATTGAGACAATAATTGTATGCAATTTATATTTTGGACATTTTATTTTTATTGTAAAGGCAGCTAAAAGATTCCATAAATTAAATATTGTAGATTTTTTAATTTTCCCAGCTATTGAGAAATAGGCAGAAATGTGATAACTCAAGAAACTTTCATGGTGACACGAATAAAGCTATTCTTTCTTTTTCTAGAGAGTTTTCGGATGATACTGGATATATTAGTAGAAAGCATGTGTTTTCAGAAAGAGAGCTGAGGAGCGAAGGGAAGCCTAGGCACCTTTTGACTCACTGACTATAACTTTTGCTACTTGAAACTTCATCTATCCATCTTTCATTTTTAAGACAAGAAACTCATTTTTTACCTTTCAAAAAGGTAAAAATGCATATCTTCTAGAGTGAGTTGGTATATTTCAAAGCATAAATAAAACTTTATTGTTTGTATGCTGGAGAAAGAGAAATGTGAAGGAGACAGAAGCAATTGGAGAAGAGATTGTTAGGTAAACATAGTGGCCAGCTTTCAAGAGACAGGCCAAATACTTGTCTTCTATTTCAATTAAAATAATCTGCCTGAGACCACCAGAGCGCTAGCTGTCCTCCCTTCAGACTCTTTCCCTTCCCTGCTTCTTCCCCACCCACAAGAGAGGATTGAGCCAGGCCTCTCAGGAGAGGCTGCTTCCCTTCTGTTGATGCACACACCACACCGAGGCTTCTACAGAGAGTGTGGCTCAAACCTTTCCTATTAAAAACATGTAGTGAGCTCAGGGGTGCTTGGACTGTGAGCTCCTTGCTCACTCGCCATCCCCAGTGCTACTTTCCTGGCTGCTCCATCAGAGCAGTGCACACTCTGAAGTGGAAGGGACATCAAATCTGTTTAAGCACCCCATAGGCAACTTGGGGACAGCACACTTCTCCTTGGCACAGTCAAGGATTGATCTTTGGGAACTCAGGGACAGGCTCACAGGTCAGATCCTATATCCCCAGGACTTGATCATGTTGCTTGGAGGCACAGAGGGAAGATTTGTGAACTAATCTAGGAAGGCAAGGGAGCCCACGTGGGCAGAGGATCTGAGCTGCAACACACTGATGGAGCACCCCTCCCTCACTGGAAGGCCACACTCTAGGCCCCAGGATGGGATGCTGGATGGGGAGCTTGGCTGGTTTGGGCTCTTATCTACTGACAGACACTAGAAGAACACTGTGGGGCAGGGGAGGAGGGGAAAAGAGTAAAACCTATACCTGACAGCCAGATTGTGAATCTCTGATGGCCCTATCCCCAGAAGCAGACTTTCTGGCTTGGTAGGGCACTTCAGCCCCACCCTGGTGGCCTGGAAGAAGTTGTAATCAGTTGGTGCAAGAGCTAGTGAATACCGTGGATGACAGAGAGTTTCCAAATCCAGCTTCTGTAGTTTGAGCAGTGTTGTTTGTGTGACATGTGGTTAAGTGTTGTTTTGCAAGAGGATTGGTCTGTCTCTATCAACCAATCTCAGCTACTTAATCACAAGCATCCTCATCATTTATCATCCAACTTGTTGCAGTAGACATCCACTGTAATCGATTGACCAAGTTTCATGAAGCTGTAGTGGAAAATATCAGCGCTGGACCACCAAACAGGCACCATTAGCTTTTTTTGATGAATATTTGGTTTTGGATTGTGTTTCAACACTTCATCTTTATCCAACCATTGTGCTGAACATTTGCAATTGTCAAAAAGAATCCATTTTACATCACATGTAACAATACAGTGTAGAAATTGTTTGCCTTTATGTTGTGACAGCAAAGAAAGGCAAGCTTCGAGAAGATTTCTCTTCTGACGCTCGTTTAATTCATGCAGAACTCTATCCAGCTTCTTTATCTTGCCCATTTGTTTCCAACAGTTGAACATTGTTGGAATAGTAACATCAAATCTTGCTCCTAATTCATGCATAGGTTGAGATGGATTTGCTTCCACGATAGCTTTCAGCTCATCATTATCCACCTTGGTCTCAGGTCGCCCACATGGCTCATTTTCAAGATTAAAATCAGCAGAATGGAACTTCTCAAACCATCAATGTACTGTGCCTTCATTAGCCACATCCTTCCCAAACACTTCATTGATATTTCGGGCTGTCTGCGCTACATTGCTTCCGTGACATAACTCATATTAAAAAATAACACGAATTTTTGACTTTTCCGTGGTTTCACAAAAATTGCTCTAAAAAGTTTTAAAGATAATCAGAAGCCAAACTGTGCATTTGAAAGAATGAGGATGTACCTTCACAATAAAAACAAAACAAGAAGTGTCAAAGTGAAATGTCAGAGGTATCAACTATCAAATTTAGTACTTAAGGAAATTGAACATTCATACTTAATAACCTAATATATATCTGATAAAGGGCTAATAACCAGAATCTACAAAGAACTCAACCAAATTAGCAAGAAAAAAACAACCCCTTTAAAAAGTAGGCAAAAGATATGAACAGAAGATCATCAAAAGAGGATAGAAAATGGCCAATAAATCCATGAAAAAATGTTCGACATCACTAATTATCAGGAAAATGCAAATTAAAACCACAGTGAGATATCACCTTACCCCAGTTAGAATGGCTCTTATTTAAAAGTCCAGAAACAATAGATACTGGCATGGATGCAGAGAGAAAGGAACCCTTACACAGTGTTGATGGGACTGCAAATTAATACAACCTCTATGGAAAACAGTATGGAGATTCCTCAAAGAACTAAAAGTAGACCTACCATTTGATCCAGCAGTCCCATTCTTGGGTATCTACCTGAAGGAAAAGAAGTCATTTTCTCAAAAAGACACCTGCACTCAAATGTTTATTGCAGCACAATTCACAATTGCAAAAATTTGGAAACAACCCAAGTGCCAATCAGTGCATGAGTGGATTAACAAAATGTGGTATATGTATACCATGGAGTACTACTCAGCCATAAAAAATGATGAATTAATGCCTTTTGCAACAATTTGGATAGAACTGGAGACCATTATCCTAAGTGAAGTATCTAAAGAATAGAAAAACAAATACCACATGTACTCACTATTAAACTGGAACCAACCAATAAGCACACATACACACAGGGAAGTAAAACTAAGTGGAAATCAAGCAGGAGGTAGGGAGGATGAGGGGATGGGCAAATGCCTACCTAACAGGTACAATGAATACTATCTGGGTGATGGGCACACTTATAGCCATTACTCAAGCATTACAAAAGCGATCCGTGTAACCAAAAACATTTGTATCCCCTTCATATTTTGAAATAAAAAAATTAAAATCTGTCTTGTTCAAAGACCTAACTATGCTCTTTGTTTTGAAACCCTAGTAGAGCTCAGTAGCAATGCTGTCATCACTTATATTTCTGGTTTTGATTCATAGATTTAAGAGATTAGCAGCTTTGAGAATTTATTCATAATAATGTTCCTCCAGTTTAAGAAAGCTTCAATTTTATTTTTTCTATTTTTATTAAAAAAAAATACACTAGAATTCTTAACAGATAATTTCATCTTATCAATTGGTAAGAAATGCCTGACGAGTGAACAAAAGTTTACTAAAGAGAGTTATTTAGAGTCTTCAGGGAATTGTATTGTTGATCCTAGAAGATAGAGTCCCTAAACTGTTATCCTTCTTAGCACTTTAAGATCCTCAACTGTACTATTTCTTAAAGAATTTTTTTTAATAACTACTCTTTCAAGGACATTACAGCTAAACCCTTGCAGGTTTTACTTTATATTTTTGGCATTTTTTTCTTTGAGTTTTTTTAATCTCACAAATCCTTCAACTTCACCTATTATATAAGTAACTTCTATTTATTTCATAGCAAATAATGAGAGAATAATAGATTCTTATATATTTTTATCATTGTTTAAGAATGTATATATCTATTAATCAGAAGTAAAACAAGAACAAATTCTAGTAAAAAAATATGACAAGGCAGGGGGCTTTTTCCACCTAATTTCCCAACTAAAGTTTTGATATTTTGACTCTCTACTGTTTACCAAAGTATTAAAATAATTTGGTAATTTCAATGGACTTGATTTTCAAACTGGGAAAGCAGCCACACTAATCATTTTGCTAGGTGTCATATTGCTTTGCTTTTTCCATTGAGGATTTGCTTGTCTTGTCTGTGTGCTGCTATAAAATCATTACATCTTGCTGAAGTCCTCTGCTACATCTTTATTCAAGTAAATGAGGTAGGAGATGCTTAGTCAATTGAGCAAGCTAATTGGCTAAAAATCTCTTGATAGCACAAGATAAGCATGTACTGAAAAAATGAGTATCTCATGTCCATTGTTAACTATATTTCTAATGGTTGACTGCATTTAAATTAAATAATTCACTCTTACAACTGCAATTCTGCTTCCACACTTTTTGTTTCTTTGAGTGTAGCAATACCCTTTTTACTTTCACAAAGAAAGGAATAATTAAAAACCTAAGAGAACACTGATTTTGTTTATGGTTTAATAAAATTGTTTTCATTTCAGCCAAGCTGGCATTTAAGAAGAGAGATCATTTCTTAAGATCTTGATACATTTCTTTATGGAAACCATTATGGAAAATGTTTAAAAAAGGCTGATTTTGACAAAGATACAAAATAAATTTCTGTGAACTATTTTGACTTTATTTCCTTGATTATAATGTTGATTGCCACGTGCCTTCCTTTGTTATCTCTAGAGTCAGTAGTATGCTTATGAGACTATGTTTTCATAGTTTTATATGTATAGCACATATATCATAAATTCAAAACAATAGGTACAAATACCTATTAAATACATAGGAAACAATGACATGTATGTGTTTGCATGCAATCCTTAGGTTCTTTATTTGACACTGAGAAGTCATGTTCTTGAAATTAATTTATACGTTGATGGCTGATACTCAAGGGAAGCCAAATGATCGGACACGGTATAATGAAAGACACATTTTGTACATGTTTTCAACAAGCCTTGGGGTTGATTATGTTAGGATTGGGGACATGGAAGCTAGAGTGAAATCTTTAACAAGCACAAGCAATTTATTCATACAATGTATATTGGCAGAGACATAGAAAACCTATAAATAAAATAATTCCAGATACTGTTAAGCTCTATGTAGACAGAAAAACATTGAGCATGCTTGAGGGAAAGGTAGTTGGCTTGGGGAAAAAAAGGGAAGAAGGACTATTTTAGATACAGATTGCAAAGAAAGCCTCCAGATGTTTATGCAGGGTGTGTAGATACTGATTTGGAAATTATTTAGACTGAACCTAAGGCCCAGGTGACTTTCTAAGCAGGAAGAGACAAGCTATAGTAGATATTTAAACAGCAGGTAAGAGAGTCATGGAAATACTGGTGTTCAAGTGTAGTAAATTAGGTTTGACCAGGCATGAGACAAGGTTACAAGCTAGTCTGGTCTTGAGGTAAAAAGAGCCACAGGAGAAATGGCAGGATAGTGAAGGACCATTAGCTGGGCTGCTAGAATGCCAAGGTAAGAGCAGAACAGCTGCAGGATAGACTAGATGCTGAGCCAGCGAGACCTTATTCCTGCCTCCTGTGTTCCCCCCTCACTTTCAACCTCACCTGGTCCCCAGCTCTCTGGCTAACAGGATCAGGCCTGGTGATCGAGGCTGTTGAGCCTGTATTGAGAAAGGAAGAGAGGGACTTGGGATTTGAAGCCAACTGATTTTTACATCTTTTTCTTTTTGTGAAAATGTTTTATCTTTTAAGAATCAGTGTATTAGTGCATGGAATAATTTTCTTCCAGAGACTTTTTTCCTCTTGAATTTAAAATGTACTGAGTCTTCCCCTGTGGGTTTTATTAGTACATAAAACAGGATTAATCTGAGATTCAAATTATTTAACAGAGCCTTTATTTTTCAGTTTTCTCTAAAATGTATATAAATCTATGTTAACTGCTATAATTTTATGCTAATATAGCAAAAATTATCACAAATAAAAATCAATACTAGGCAATGAAGAAATACATCAGAGTTATCTCTAGAATATGATCATACATCATATGTTTTCCACCATAGTTAACCCTCTTTATTCCTGTTTCATCATCTCATTTCTTGGCTTTTCTCCTAATACATCAGATTCAGGAGGGATGAAGGAGCATACAAGCCATTGTACTTCATCCCCAACTCAAATTCGATAAGCATAAGTTATTGTTTAATTTCTAGAGTGAAACATACATTCTTAAGATGGAATACTAGGCTGTCATTAAAAATCATCTGTCAAAAGGGTATTTTATCACACCAGGAAATTAACTTCAAATTCACTCTGTAAGCCATATTAGTCCTGCCATACATAATGTGACTAAACAGACAAAGTGAAGTACGACACTTGTAGAAGCTCTGTTTTATCTATGGAAGTGGAGGATTAAAAAGAAATGTCTGGTAGATATGCACCCCCCTATACACCGGCACCAGGTAAATGGTGTATGCCATCCTAGAGTTCAATGATTAAAATTCACTTTTATCACATTATATCCTGGTACAATGACAAGATGTCCTTAGGTAGGTTACTGCACATATTACAGCTGCTGTAAATAAGAAGTGACTATCCTCTTTGGTTGTTAAGGCTTTGTCCAGGAGTGTGCTGATTCTAAATACTTTGTTCTTCTGTTGGATCATGTATTAAATGATGTGTACTGATTCTGGAATTCTTAGATCGAGCTACTATGTGGCTCAGTTAGAAAAAAAGAATATGAAATCATGTGATCAGTTTTTTGTGTTGCTATTTAAAAGTGGATAGAAATCTGCCCAAATTGACAAGCTGCACAAGGAAGTTTCAACTCTTTACAGACACAGCATTTATAGCTGGCAAGGTCCTTCATTAACCTATAGGTCAAGTTCATTCATACTTTATGAATTGCTACAAATCAGACATTGTTTTACACATTTTGCTAAAAGAAAAAAATCTTAGGAGGCCCAACTTATCCAATTCTCTTCTCTATTCACACTTCTACTCTCTTGCTGGTCTGTGTTCTATAAATGATTATAAAGCTCTGACTTTTTAAGAACTCCAGGGGGAGAATAGAGAATTTCAGTACATCTTTCTTAGTATTTTCACCTTCTACATGGTATGCTGAGCCAGCTCAGGGAATACCAAACACAGAGGTATATTTTTGCACTTAATGTATCGATAAAAATATGACTTCCTGTAAGACGCAAGATGATCTTCAGAGCAACAAGATTAGCAACTGCTAAGAATTAGGCAAGGCCTGTGCTTGCTTTATTTTGTTGCCTCCTTATAAACTGATTACCATTTTCTTTATTCTAACAGTAAAATACATCCTTTACAAAACATTGCCTTCCACTCAACAACCATTTTCTGGGCACCTTCTAAAGACAAGGCATTATTGTCCAAAGTACTGTGAGATCCCAGGAACAACTACTATTTTTCTAATGTCTACTATGTGCTTAGTTTACTTCTTTATGAACAGGATGTCATGTATTCCTCACCACAACTCTACAGGATAATAATGTTAAAAATGACTAACATTGAGTACGTAGTTGATTGCCATATGCTGTTCTACATAATTTACATAGATTACTTGAATTCTTATGATTTTATCATGAGTAATTGCTCTATTATCATCCTTGTTCTATAGGTAAGGCAACTTAGACATGAATAGGTAAAGTAATGCACCCAACATTTGAACCCAGGAGTCTGAGTCCAGAGTGTGCTCTCCCATATTATCTTCACTGGACAGATAAAGAATCTTAGATTGTCAAAGGTCAATTTTCTAAAGAAGTTGAGTGATAGAATCCAAGTTTAGTTTTGTCTTATTCTAAAGCTCCTGCTTTTAAGCATCATGCTGCACCCCCCTTCCTGATTGATTCCTTCTGCCCAGGAATTTCCAGGAGGTGGTGAGGATAAACACCTATTATAAGTCCAGGCAGATTCTAATAAGGGCAAAAGGAAGGTATAAGCCAAGAACTAGGGAAGCATTGAGCAATATAGATTACATATAACTGTGGCATCGGAAACAGCATCTCAGAGGAAGAAGTATTTGGACCAGGTCTTGAAGAATGATCAGGATTTTAGTTGGTTCAGAAGAAACACAAGAGACAAGGAAGTATCCTTGTCCTGAATACATAAAATCTTAGAGCTCATTTTCCAAGGTGATGTATTTAATGCTCATTCACATTTCCCTCTTTTCTATTTATAATCCCACTTTAAAATAAATTAAAGCTCTAGAAATCCTCCTGCAATATTTTACAATTGTTGCATATATGTTAGGAACTTGTTTTAAAATTCTAAATGAACATGTCTTTAAACATTCTTTGATTACTACCAAATTATATTTAGTGTCATGATGAATTGAGTCTGAGTGTCTCCAAGGCTATGCTAGAGGAAACTTAGAGCAGGCTCAGGCTATGCAGAACTAGACAGAGAGGACTCTGTAGGTAGGTTGTACTCCTAACAATTGTCTACCTGTGTAGAGTTTGCATAGACAAGAGCCTTCCCAATGAATCTTTCTTTGAGCTATTTCAATTTTGACAACATCAAATAGCAGTGCTTTTGAGAGTATTTTTCAGAATGACCATTTACCAAGAGCACAACAACAAAATAAAGGCGACTAATATAAATGGATTGACATTCTAGGCTAAAGTTGAGCATAAGAGGGGAGACAATATAGCTCACTACTAAGAATTGGGAGTGTGACACCAACTTGCTAGTGTTTCCTCATCTGTAAAATGGGATGGGTATCATGATTTACCCTATAAGGTTCTTGTAAGGATTAAATGAATTAATATATGTAAAGCACTTAAACTGGTAATTGACAAATATTAAATGATTGATTAACCTATATTGTTATGACTTATTTCCTTGAGTAAATCACTTTATCACATTCCATCAATACTTCCTTGAACAGGAGGTCTTGGCACTGCATTTTTGTGCATAATATTATGAGATCTAACAGAGTAAATGCAGAATGAAAGAAAAGTCCCCTTACATTTCCATTGTACAGAAGAGTCTTTTCCCAAATGCTTCTTATTTGAGCTTTGGTCTTTTGCAGCTGGAAAAAGTAATGTTATTAATAATTGCTATCACTTATTGAACACCTTCTAAGTTCCAGGTGTTAGGCTGCACACTTTTCACACTTTCTCTCTGCTCATATAACAGGCTCAACAGGTGCTTCTCACTATTTACATTTCACAGGCAAGTTGATTCAATTGCACAGGGGCATAAAGCTAGAATGTGGAGGAATCTAGATTTTAACACCAAAGGTCCTGTTCTTTGTGGTCGATTTTTAAAAGTACAGGAATGGGAAAAGGAAGAGCAATAAAAGGTTATTTAAAGCCTGTGTAATGTTTTGTACTGCTGAAATAGAGATTTAATTGAAAGAAGAGAAAATGAACCAATTAGAGCTTCTTAACAGGTCTATTGGGTGGGTAGTGGTTTCTGGCAACCCAAGATTTAATGTGCTCTGCAGTTGGATTGTAGCCTGTTCTTATTGACACTGGTCTAAATTCTAGCCCGGTGTACTCTGCAGATGTTGAAATATGAGACATCAATTAATAAATGAGAAGTATATGAGAGATCAAACTTCTCTCCCACTTCCTCTTGCCATCACTATATCATTTAACTGAATTGTGTTGCCATAAAGTATATCTATTCTTCTTGTCATGTTTCTTTCTAAGTAAGATAGTATAAGAGCTTTTAATTAAAGAATGTCTTTGACCAGATTTAACTCCACAGGCTTGAATGATTATTCCACATGGATTAAGCATGCTATTTATTAGAGTTTTATTTTTTTCTAAATGTTCCCTTGCTACCTTTTTTTATTTGTGTCTTTCATTCATGATCAAACATACCTTATACGGTTTATTTCTCCTTCTGTGTGGTTTACCTAATTACTTTCTTCCCTCCATTGTCTTAATTACTGAGAGCTCTGGTCACTGGCACAGGTCTACCTTTGCAGTATCTGTTGCTACTCACAGGTAATTGAGGAATCTGGACTACCTTGACGCTTTGTTCATTAGATGCATTTCTTTGTGTAAAATTGAAAGTCACCAAGGTTGTGAGGAAGCGAGGTCCCGAGATGCTGCTATCTGTGTGGTTAAAATTTGTTAGTCAGTCATCTTGTCAAGCATACAGCATCCAGATATATCCTAGGCCACCTGGGAACCATGCCATGGGGAAGCAAAGAGATTTAACAGAGTGAACACAAGATTAAAGAAAAATCCCCTTACATTTCTATTGTACAGAAGAGTCTTTTCCCAAATGCTTCTTATTTGAGCTTTGGCCTTTTGCAGCTGGCAAAAGTAGTATTGTCTCCATTTTACAATGGAAGAAACTGAGTCCTAGAGAGGTTAAGTGACTTGCCTGCAGTGACATTACTGGCAGAGGAAAGCCCAAAACTTTTCAAGTGCTCTCTCTCTTCCTCCTCTATCACCTCTACATACCAATGACAAAGAGATTGTTCTGTCACTGTGTTATTCACAGTGATAAGGGTGGCAGAAGTCAGTTTGTGCATACAGGGTATTCCCAGATCAAAAATTGTACAAATTCAGAATGTCAGTTTTATCCCAAAGCAAAACTTAAACACCTCTCACTCTTAAGTAATTTCAAGGCCTATGGCTTTAAATAATATTTATCAATCTTTGTTTCCCAAACTTGTACCTCTTGCTCTCACTTTTCCATGGAACTTTCTCCGTTCATATTCAACTGGCTCCTGGATGTCTCCACTTGCTTTTCTAGGAGGTATTTTCAAATTAAAATGGTTATGGGGGGCAAATGGAAAACTTCCCCTTCACCCTAGGAAGGTTTGCTGAAAAATCAACTAATAATAAGCCAGATTAATAAGAGAAAAGCTACACAAATTTATTTTAACATGTATGCACAGGAGACTTGAGAATGAAGATTCAACTCTGCAATGGGGTACAGAGCTTTATAAAGAATAGAGGCTTGAAAGCAGAAAAACAGGTTTGGGGTGGGGGGCAGGCTTAAGTAGCTACCAAAGGTGTGGTCTTTTTGTAAATGAAAATTTACAGGTAGCAGCACTTAGAGAGAATAGATGGTAAATGTTGCTTTTCAGGCCTTTAAAGGTGTCAGACTCTCAGTTAGTCTTTCCTAGATCAGGAAAGATTATGCTTATAAACCTGACTATATTGATGCAGATTCTCTGCAGATGTAAATTTCCCCACACAAAACACAGGTTTGTAGTGTTACTTCTATCCGTGAGACTCAAGGCAACCATCGCAAAATATGTCAAAGAAATATATTTTGGGGTAAAACATTTCTTATTTCCTTCAGTGTCTTAAACCTGAATTTTTGATTCTCACTCTCATCCCCACCAATTTTTTTTATTTCCCCACGATGTCCATCTCTATTGAGTGTCATCCACTCAATTACTCCAATCCCCAAACTACAATTCCTTCATTCTTGATTCTTCATTTTTCTTTAGCCTCACATCCACTCCATCATCAAGTCCTATACGTTCTTTGTTGAAAATCTGTTCTGAATTTGGCCACCTCTCTGCACCACCGTCCTTAGAGTCCAAGGCACTATGAGCTCTCACCTGGGCCCTGCAGGAGAGTCCTAGTGGGTCTCCATCTATTCTTGCCCCTGTGTTCCTGGCAGAACAGCCAGTTCTTTAAAAATACACATGTGATTTCCTTACTCCACTAGTTAAAATCTTCCAATGGCTAGCTACCATTTCACTTAGAATAAAATCAAAATATCTTAGAGTCTTAAGGAGCAGGCCATTCTCACTTTACCTTGGTCTACTTTTCTAGCTCACTCTCCACCAACAGCATTGATCTTCCTGCTTGTTAAATGGGACAAACATTTGAGTCTTTGCAATTATTGTTCTCCCTCAGCTGGTTCCTTGGTATGTTTTAGGTCACAGCTCAAATGTCTCCTTACCAGAAAAGCGTTTCCTGATCCACCATCCTCCAACACTCTCAATTTTATAATCCTATTTAGAATTCTCAGTAATTTTCTTTTCTAACTTTTGTCACATTAGACCATAAGCACCATAAAAATAGGGAACTTGTTTTCTTGCTCACTCCTGTGAAACTGTTACCTAGAAAGGTGCCGGGCACATTTAGACATTCAATAAATATGCATGGACTGAATGCATGCATGAATTCCATTGGTTTATCCTCACATATTTCTTCATAAAATAAATCGATGTATTTAAATGTGCTCTTTAAATGTCTTATAATTATTGCCAACATAATTATCTGTAAAAAGTAATATATTTTAAAATTCCAAATGAATGTAATTATTTAATCATTAATATTTCATTGTTTGTGTTAGGGGACTGGTACCGCAGGCTGAGAAAAAAAATTCTTGACTTAAAGCTTAAGATAGGTTTTGAAACAAGTAGTTTATTTTACTTTCCAAGGGAGAAAAGGGCACAGCATGAAAGAAAGAAAGAATGCTGGCCCTGAGGATGAGTGGCTTGGGCTTTTTACTGGGGTTTAGAAAGCAGGGCCATAGTTGTTATATAATGATAAGAAAAGGGGGCTGTTTGCCAGAGCATTTGTTGATGTGAAATGGTGATGGAAGGTGGTTGTTTTCCAGAGCATTTATTTTCCGTTGGGCTGGTCTTACCTGACTTCTTAGAATGCAGCCTGGCAGATGCTGAGGAGGGGGGCGACATGCCCTTTTCTGTTTGTTCAGTAATTTTCTAATTCTGCAAAACAAGCTCATAAAAAATGAGTTAAGCTCCAGGTGTTAGAGCAAGAAGCAAACACTGGGGCCAGCACAGCATTGTGTACAGTGATGTTTATGTGTTAGATGATTTACTAGCAAGGCTGTCCTTTCAGTTTGCAAGTTATATTCTGAAGGGATAGAGTCTTACTGGCCTTGGGGTTCTTCTAGAGAGAACTGATAAAAAGAATCAGTTATAGGCTGAGCTCAACAACTTGTGTTCTATAACTAGACTGTGTATCTGATGATTGCTTATCTGTGTAGAATTTGGTGTCCAAAATTCTTCACAAAGTAACTTTGAGATTCCTGTGTTGTGACAACATCAAGAAGCAAGAAGTCTTCTCATAGAGATGCTCTTGAAAACAGACATACACAAATAATAACAAGAAAAATAATAGGCAACTAAAATAATAGAAATGGACTGACATCAGGAAATTTGAGCGTAAATTTTATCCTGCAACATGTAACCTGGAGGGAAGGCAGTTCCAAGGTGGTGCTTGAGAGCCTGGGCTGGGCTGCCAGCCTGAGAGAGCCTCTGAATCCTGACTCTGCCAGTGGCTACCTGTGTGACTGAAAATCTCATCTGTCCTGGGACATTTTGCAGACTACACGAGACAACATACCTAAAGCACTAAAAGTGGTGCTACATGTAAAAGTGATAACTTAATGTTATTATTCTAATTATTATCTTGGGTTAATCCCTTGCCCTCTCTGAAACTCTGATTTCTTATCTGTAAATTGTAGATAATAATTCCTATTTCAGAGGTTGTTTGAGCTAATGTATATGAAAGTGAGAAGTACATTATTAATACATTAGGAATTTAATACATCTTTTTTTCACACATATTATTTATTAATAATCAGATCCTTGCAGGCACCCAGTGAGAATAAATATAATTATCATCTCCATTTCCAGATGTGGATACTGAGACTCTGTGACAAATCCCAAGTCACACTATCAGGACTGGAATCTATGACCCTCAATTTGTGGCTATTTAGAATGCAGGGCATGTAAGGACTACCAAGAGGACCTTAAACAGAAGGTACCTCATATTCTTACCTCGTCTACCACCTGTCCTGGAAGAGCTGAGAAGATGGTTCTTTTTAATTTAATTTGGGTAGTATAAACTTCTTTTGTTTTGAAACTCCTGTATGCCTAGGGCTCTGAAGCATTCTACATTCAGCTAGCAGGATAAGCTTTGGTTTGAACTACTGTCCTTGGAGATCTCAAATACTCTGAAAAGTATACTCTATGTTTCCTTCAAACTCTGATTCTCTTAGAACCACTCTTTCTCACTTTCAAGTTGTTTGATCTAAGTTGTTTACATAAACTGTTGGCATTGTTAACAGAGAAAAAAACCCAAACTCTGTAAAATAATTTAAAGAGGTTTATTCTGAGACTAATATGTGTGACCAATGTCCCGAGGGACATAGTCTCAAATGATCCAGAGAAAATGCACTGGAGGCAGCTGGGTTACAGTTTGCTTTATACACTCATGGAGATGGGAATTATAAGTAAAATCATAAATCGATACATGGAAGGTATACATTGATTTGACCAAGCGTGGGGGTTTACAGGTTATAGGTGGGTTCAGAGATTCTTTGATTTGTAATTGGTTTAAGAAATAAAGCTTTGTCTAAAGGCTTGGAGTGTTGTAAGTTAAGGAAATCTGTTAATCAGAGACAAGCCACAAAATATGGACTCAAGTGATTTGTTAAGCAAATTGATACCCTGCAGATGTGATTTAAACTTTGCCTTGCATGGCTGTATGTCCTGTTCACAATTTAGTATCTTATCATCACAAAAAGTCTATTTTGCCATCTTATGATCTCTGTTTTAACATTAATGCTGGTCAACTATAGTGCTTAAACTCCAAAAGAGAGGGGATATAACCAAGCATGTCAGCCCTCCCTTCCCTTCATGGATGGGTAGGTTTATCTGGGGTCCTTTGGGCCTAGAGAGAGTTTGTTCAGTTAGCAGGGAGGTTTAGGATTTTATTTTTAGTTTACAAAATGGTGGATTTTGCTCTAAAGAGTAATTAGACCCCTTTTGCCCTCAAGCTAGCTGAATTTGCTTCCTCCCCTACAGACTCCTCCTTCTGCTATTTCTTATATGCTAGATCACTAGTCATTTCTAGCTTCAGCTTATCTGTACAAACCTTGTTTTATTTCCTGTGAGTCAGCTGTCTTATGACAGAAGAATTAACACTCTCAAATCCCCACTATTCAACATGAATATTGAAATTTTCTTTTGTCTATACAGAATCACACATGTGATTGAAGACTGAGGTGAAATGGGGCGTTATCTTCTTCAATTTCTTCAAAACTTGTCCTTCTCTCAAAGAATGATCTTGGAGACAATAAAATGAGAAGCTAATTATCCCTCTAGAGCCATTTACTTTCCCCTTTTCCCTTCTTTCCTAACCTATCTTTTTGTATGTCTTTGATTTAATATTTTAATTCTGCCCATAAAATATTTGGCATTAGAGCAACAGCAATTTCCTAAAAACTATTATATTAGCTTCACATTTAACTAGTAAGACCAATACATTTGTGGGAAAAACATAATATTACTGAAATAAATTTTGTTTACCTTCATTGAGACACCAACCCCTAAAACAGAAGCTCTTAAGTGCAATATGTACAACACAATTCTTCTAAAACATTTTGGTTTGGGAGAGCATGTTTGGGATTTGGTGAAACCCAGAGCATGAGTCAGTATGTTGTATGTGAAATCATCCGGATTGAACAGCTGCTTCCCAGACTGCTTGTGACTTCCTGCCCAAACAAATGGACCTCAGATTCCCTCCGGAGACTGTCAACCCTTCAAGCAACATTCCAGGCCCCTACTTCTTTAATTTCTTCCTCAGACTCCAAAATACCTGCTACACATCAATTTGTGTCCTCACTTGGAGTCCAACAACCTTGGGTAGACCCCCCTCAGCCATCCACCTTTGGTGCCTGAAGCCCTGATTTTCCTGTCACCCTTTCTGTAACCTTCTGTCCACACCAGCACACTGGCCTTAACTTTTGGTGCAGAGGTAGATCAGGGAAGCATCTCATCCCCAATAACCCACATGCAGTACTGGATCCACTAATGGGCCATATGCATGCCTTGGATGGAAACCCTATTGACTCCCATGTCAAGGTAGTTGTTCCAGAAATATGTTACCATCTCAGCTCCTGGGGAAGGGGGGAAAAGGCTTAATGAAGGTTGCTTCCTGTGTTTCATCTTCCTCTTACTTCTTTGGTCCTAGTCCTAACACTAGAGATCTCCATTCACTGACTAGCGATATTCCTTTCAGTATTCAGGGGGACCTGCTCCCCTCCTTGAAATAACATTTTTGTCCTTTCTTAAGCAGCACATATGTTCTCGCTGAAAAGAGCAGCAGAAAGCTACAGGCACTGGTTGTTGCCAAAGTGGATCATGGATTTGGAGCATGCAGAGAAAGAGCCAAGTGTGAATGCAATGTTAGGCGGTGCTAGCCCAGCATGGGGTTTATGGCATGAAGCGTGGGATATCAAAATCCAAAGAAGAAACACGGGCACAGACTTGTTTTTAATTCAATTGCTTGAGAATGGAGTCTCAGCCACGTAGGTAATATTCATGGAAATAGGATTTTCTAAGGATTGACAGGAGAGGAGCTGAGGGAGTGGGGGATAAGAGCAAGAATGGGAGTCTTCTGGTACTGACAACAGTGATTTGAACAAAATTTGTTCTTTTTATATGCAAATGAGCTGTCTGCTGTACAGCTGGTGTCTTCACTGCTCCTAGCACAGACAATCCAAGAGCATTTCCCGAGAGCACCATTGTTCCAGGCCGAGGTTGCATTGTTTTTCTTTCCCTCCCGATTCTTCAATGATGCTTAAATTGAGAACTGGTACTGGGTGTGAAGTTTATTTTAGTATCAGTAATGTTCCCAACTAAAGAAGTGAATTTCATCTTCTCAGCCATTTTTTTTTTTTCCTTTCAAAAGGCCGACATAGCTCTATTTAACACAGAGACACACATAAGATATGGTGGCACATTTTAATATTGTGCTGTATGGGAAAAAGTAACAAATTTTATTTCAGGGCTTATTTCTCAACAATCTGAACCTAGCCTTTTATACCAAGGAAATCAGTTTAATTTATAAGTGAATCAGTTGTAATGAAATTTAGGAGCAGTAGTGCTCAAATCTCAATGTAGCAAGAATTCTAAAGCAATATTTCTATAACAGAATCTCTTAAGTTCCCTCTTGCAAATTATTACCTATATTCCTCAATAATTCTGTCATC
This sequence comes from Cheirogaleus medius, assembly GCA_008086735.1. NCBI lineage: Eukaryota > Metazoa > Chordata > Mammalia > Primates > Cheirogaleidae > Cheirogaleus > Cheirogaleus medius. Next base: position 12,748,232 of record VBSM01000483.1, read on the forward strand.
TGTTTCCTCCCTATGGCATTAGACTCATCCTTTCTTGGAGTTTTATTTGGATTCTATTGCAGAGTGTTGAGAATCTTAAAATTCTCATTACAAAACTAAATCACCATTGACTATGCAGACTGAGCAGAATGACGTTATTGAAAAGAAAATTAATTCAGGCTGCTAAATTCTGAGCTACTGGTCAAATAAAAAAATAATTTTTTATCTTTGAGCCATACACTGTAATCTACAAATATTGACTGATTAGTAAAAAAATATGAATATGGAATTAATGGAATCATGAGACAGCAATACGTGCATTGTTGTTCTGGACATGAGCTAACACCAGCAAAGGGTCTAACACAAGTGCGGCCTGGCACATAGTAAGTGTTTAGTAAATTATGCTTCCTGCCACCCCCACCTTTTTTGTGTGTTTTGTGTATTATCTAAATGAGAACAACCTTAAAACATGGGTGATATTAGCATTTTTGCAGTATAAGAGCAAAATTATCTAGCGTTATTTCAAATATGCCTAAGGGATTCTTGCATTAGGATAGCTTTATTTGATAGCTTTCTTTATTTGTTGGTTTGTATGTTCATTCATTCATTTTATTTTTATTTTATGATTTTGTTTTATGTCTTTGGTTTTGTTTTTGGTTTTTTTTTGGAGATAGGGTCTCATTCTGTTGACTGGGCATAAAGGCAGTGACCTTATCATAGACTCACTGCAACCTCAAACTCCTGCTTCAGCCTCCCAAATAGCTAGAACTACAGGTGTGAGCTGCCATGCTGAGCTAGTGTTTCTAGTTTTTGCAGAGACAGTGTCTCACTAGGTGGCTCAAGCTGATCTCAAATTCCCTGGTCTCAAGTGATCCTCCCCCTTCAGCCTCCCAAAGTGTTGGGATTACAGGTATGAGCCACCATGCCCGGCCTCATTCATTTTGTTAATTCATTCATTTAGTGTGTTGGTTCCTTAGGTTGATTTCTTATTTTTCAACCAGAAACATTGAACTTCTTTTTTCCCTTGATCCTATAGAAACCTAAAATTTATGCTACTGTTTCAAGTGATATGAGTATTGTCCTTCTTAGAAAGAAGGCCCTGATTTTGAATTTGGGACATTAATTTTTTGAACTCTGCCTTAAAGACAAAAGAAAATAACCAAAAAAAGAAAAAGAAAGGAAAACATTCCAAATTTTCTAATCACTTTTTTCACACCAACTTTTATACATTTCTTCTTATTTTTCCAACAAATATCGCTTATGTTGGCAGCGACACATGGTTCACACACTCTTTAGGGAAGTGTGTTTTAATTAAAATCTCCCACACAACAGTTAAGGAGAAAAATAACACATTTTTGTTTTATTCCTATAAAGACTTTAAAAATGGTTAGTTAACTGAGGGGAGAAGCTGTGGTTTGTTAAGAGCCAGGTATTCTTGACCCTGTGGACACAGGTCTTGGAATTTATAAGTGGTGACTGTGATAACCTCATTTTTCAGAGTGATGAGAGAAACATATTTTAGAGAGGAAATTTGGGAGGGCAGGGAAAAGAACAAAAAGGAATAGCATCAAATGAGAAAAATTACAGAAAGCAGGCTTGCTCAGTTGAAAATAAGCTAAAATGAACCGGGAGGGAAAAAGATGAGAAGCTACACTCAAATGAATTAAAGACTTGAAGATTTTACAGAGAACACAGAATAAACATGGAAGATATATATTAATACTAATGACTATAAATCAGATCAGCATGATATAGAGCCACCTTCTTCTAAGAAGTAACCTTAAGCAGGTGTTTATGTAGTGAATAGAGTGAATAGAGTGTTCCCAACCACTTATGCAATTCTCATTGTGTGGGTATTAGTATGAGGCAGGAACACAGTACATTCTGCCATTTGACTACACGCAATTGAATTATCATGGAACATGGGGCACTCAGGCCTAGAAAATATTGTCTTCTGAATCTACTCAGGGGGTCTGACCTATAGGGGTTTACATCCTAGGCTTCATATAATAGCTGTCTTCTTAAAATTGCCAAGGGGAAGGAAGAATGAACAGCAGAAAGGCAGAGGAAACTAAAAGTAGGAAAGCATATTATACTAGCAAAGTAATTAGAGAAAAGGGCTATTAGGTTTTTTAAGTGTTTCATATATCTTTTAATGTATGATGTAAATTGATTTAATCTAGATGTAATCATTGGTCTAGAATGGTAACTGTGAAACCATATGATGGAGTCCAGTAATTTATTGGACTGAAAACATAACCTGAATTGGCTTATCCATTGATTAGTACAATCTAATTTACTGGAGTATAAGGAGGAAGGATATATATGTGACATTTTGGAGAAACCTGAGCAAATATTAAGAATTTGAGAAGCAAATAAAAAACTATACTATAGGCTGCAAAAGCCTTACCCACATCCTTAGGGAAGTCGCTGATTCTCTTAGAGGTGGTGGTAAGATGAGAATTGTGCTATTGAGAAAGGCTACAAGGCAGACAGATGGTTATTTCCCTAAAGCCCTGTCTGTATGAGGCCACGTTTCTATTTTAGGATGCCCCCTGTCCTGGGTATGCTGGCCTTTTCTGCCCTTAACAGGCATGGATTTATCTCTTCCACTTTCCCTATGAAGTGTCTTTAGAAGGTACAAGAGGTGAGTTTTCATCAGAGCCAATGCTTCCATCAGGCTCTATTGGGTTCTAGCTATAACATTTAGTTTTAATTCCAAGAAAAAGAAGCTTTATTAGCATTCACAGTCTTCCTTTTTGATGAAGGAAATGTACAGAGCAGAGAAGCAAGTCTGTCCATGACCCTTTGGGGCATCTCAGTTGTTAAGCTAATGTTCCCATGTGGGCTGTCATCCTCTGAATAAAGGAACACTAACCTCCTACTTAAACCTGCCTAGAGGGTGAGTGACCATTTACATGTAGCATGTCCGCTGGGAGACAGAAAACAGAAAATTAAACTTTCTTTTTCTATTGCTGTCTTCTCATTTGGAAGTGCCTGGTCAGAGGTGAAATAAACAAGTGTATGTGTACCCATCTGGTTTCACAGATACATTAATGTTGCTTCTGATTTTCAAAATTAACACATGATCCAGTAAAGGGTTTTTTAAATGTGTATTTAGCTATATGAAAGCAAGAAGGTACAAAAAAATCACAGGTATTTATTTAATAGATGCTTTTATTCAAAAAGAATAACTTTACACAAAATCAGGACCAACCTGGAGTATCTTGAGCATATAATTAGCATAAAAATATGGGGTAGATAAAATCCACTTTTGTGTTAATGTAAAGTATACCTATGTTCATATTAATGTCAATAATAATAATTTAAAGGACCTCATATGCCTAGCATTCTATATGCATTATCTCATATAATCTTTATAGCAAATCGTTACCAAAAGCTCTGTACTCGTACACAAGGCCAAATCAAAAGAATGAGGACAAGTGGTTTGAAGAGGAGGAAAGAGAAGTTTTATTACTCTTCCAGCAAAGAAGGAGAATTGGAGACATCTGTCTGAAATGCCATCATCCTCATAATAAGCAGAAATACAGAGCTTTTAAAGGATGGGTCCTCAGCTTCAGGCAATTACTGTCAATTCTGATTGTCCCAACTCTGCTAAAGACAATCTTGTGACCTCCACCCAGGACCTCCCTTTACCAGGTCTGGGCTGGGCTATCTCCTATTGAACAAATAAGAAAATACTCTATCCCTCCCAACCACTGCCCTGAGGCAGGGATGCAGGGTTTAGTTCTCACAAAGGAGTGGAGGATGCATTAAAGAGACAAATTACTTTTGCTATTTTATTTTTTGTTTTTTTAGACCATTCCCTCTGTTACATATTCTTTACTCTCAATATTTCCCTTCCATATCTATGGGAGGAGGGGTGATTACTCTGTTACGAATCTCTGAAGTCTGTTTTTTTTTTTACCTTCATTTTACAGATGATGACATACAGACTCAAAGAGATTGAGTAATTCATCCAAAGTCACGTATTCTTTAGGCTAGAACCAGGTGTCACATACAGTTTTATCTTGAGTCAAGAAAACACTCCTTTATCCTCTATATGCTATGCTGTGTGTTTTATCCTCTAAGCCTAAATCTCCTTTGGCTAATTTTGAGTATAGAATTGTAGAGATGTGGAAATTCTTGTCATAACTCGCTCCCCCACCCCCACCATCCCACAGACTCACCTGTGGCCACTGCTTTATTCTGGAGGAAGAAGAACAAACCTTGTTAGATGCCACTAACACTGAATGGCAAGAATAGAGATGAAATGGGGTGAGCCAAGAAAAATGACCTGATTTCACAGAAGAAAAAGTTCTTAGGGGGAGAGACAGCTGCTGGGGTGACCATGAACCTGCAGCTCCCCAGTGGCTTCTGCTCTGCTCTCAGGGAAAGCCTGTGGCAGGTGGCTGCTTATTTATGCACTCCTTATACAAGCCAGGGCAGGTTTTAAAACTGCTTGAATTCAGGCAGTGCTGCTGAATTCAAAAGCACCTGAACGAACAGTTGTGTTCTCCTTCAAATTGATTATTACTGAGACTGAGCTCTCTGATATGAGTCAGGAGACATTTTTAGGCTTCCAGCCAAAGCTGGCTGGAATGATGGAAAGGCTCTATGGACTCAATAGCCTTGACATGATTTAGAAATGATGGCTAAATGAAACGAAAACAGATTTTTTATTTTAAGAAATCTGTATTTTGAGGTAGACAGAATCTTTTACTCAACAAAAACCCTAAAGAGCCCTGCCCTTCAGCTTCGGTACTCTCGAATTTAGACTGGCTACTGCAGCAGAAGACAATCTGTGCCTTCTTCCTAGAGTCCAGAATCAGGGGTCCTCAAACATTTTAAACAGGGGGCCAGTTCACTGTCCCTCAGACCATTGGAGGGCTGTTGGAGAGTGCGGCGCACATTCCACACATGTGCACTGTGGGCCCAGGAGGAGTCGGCTGCTAAGCAGGACAGGCAGCAGCGGCAAAAACACCCGGGGGGCTGGATAAATGTCCTCGGAGGGCTGCATGTGGCCTGCGGGCTGTAGTTTGAGGACGCCTGGTCCAGATGATAGCTGTAGGCATCAAGACCAGAGGTTGGCAACTTCCAGCCCTCAGCAAAACTTCTGGCCAAATCTAGCAACAAATGTATTTTGTGTGGCTCTTTTAGTGTTAGTCTGCATAGCAGGGATCTCAGACTTTGAACAAATCCTAAAAGCGGGACACAGTGGGCCTTCATTTCTTCAGGCAATGAATTTGGACAGAGGTCCCCTCTTTTGCTCAGTGGCTAGTCCTCCCTGGAGATATTGAGGCTCCATTTATTTTTATAATTCTACTTCCTCTGAGGACTCCCTTCTAATGGAGTGAAAGCTGTTTGGCTTCTGCACATATCTGAGTGGGGGAAGCCTGCAGGCATCTCAGTTACAACCACTCATAGCAGAAAGTGAACCCTCACGTTGCTGGTCACTATAGTAAGGTTAACCAGAAAAACAGTCACTCGTGGCTCTTTTAGTTTCTAAAGAAATGGTTCAAATTAGTATTATTATTATTGTTTTTTAAATTACCCATGACTTTTTAGTGGCGTGACCATAGCTCACTGTAGCCTCGAACTCCTGGCCTCAAATGATTCATTTGCCTCAGCCTCCCAAATTGCTGGGATTACAGAGGAGAGCGACCTGGCTTTACCCATGGCTTTTATATTGTTGTTTATCATCTTTTCAGTAAAAAATAGTCAGTTCAGTGGACACAAGCACATTTGAAGCCCAACCTACAGACATTGTCTGTATTTAAACTCTTCTGAGTTCTGGGAATACTTTTAAACAGCTCAACCCAAAACAAAGCCAGTAAAAAAGCAGAAATAAAAGCAAAAATCTATTGATGAATGAATGATTACAGAGCAGCATTTGTTTTTTTTTACTACCCATTTGATTCAAGCAGGTAGGATTCTTAAATGAACAAAATGAAACAGTTGCCAAATCCCGAAACATTGTGTTCTTTTAGTCTTAGGAGTTGAGGAAGGCCATTTATGCAGGCCACTCCTGGAGTAGAATTTCATTTAGGTCATGAGCAGTGGTGAGTATGGCTGGAAGACTTATAAAACATTTTTTGATTTCTGAAAACAGATTTTTCAGGATTTTCTGAATAATTCCCATGCACATTGGATTTTATACTGATCACATCAGTAATATCTTATTGAAGCAATCCTATCATTCATCATCTATCACCCCTCCAATGGGACAGTTTCAGTATTTATAGATCCATGATGTGTATAGATTTCACCTTATGAAATGCAATGACTTATGTACTGGTATGGTATTTACAATGAAATATTAGACCTGGTGACAGCTTTTAAGGAGGTGTCTGAATGTGGCTGAGTCAATGAAAACAATTTTACATAATAATGAAATACCAAGTATTGATAAATGTCACCATTAATAATGATAAATATTAATATTAGTATTTACTAATATTATAATATTAGTAAACTTTTTTTTTTTTGCATGAAAAAGTCTATTTATAAGACGGCCTAATTTCTTACTTACCTCCACCCTGAGAAGTGGGTAGACAGAGGAGGCAATTGAGTGTCTGAGAGCCCGTGACTTAATCCCACAGAACTATTGTAGAAAGCAGGAAATCTGGGACTACAGCTCAGGAATTTTGCCTGATCTTTTGCTGCATAAGCCCTAGAGTACTCTGGGCTATTAGGAAGAAAAGAAATGAGAGCAGCCCAATATATATAACTATTATTATACATGTTCTATGATTGTTTTTAGATATAGAATATAATGAGATACAAAGTGCCATTATTACTGTGTTTTTCTTCATTAGTATTGGGGGATCTGCATTTTGGGTTGGACAGAACACTTCAGTTTAATAGCAGTTTTCTATGTTTTTATGGGGAGCAAGTCTAAGTGTTTCTCTGATGAAGTGGAGAGCAGCTGCTCACTTCTGGGAAACAACCACAGCCCACAATCAAGTCTGATAAGAATATAGAAAAGAAGTGACTTATTCTGAGCAAAGGTGTCATGAGCTCACAAGATGGAGATAAGGCTACGGCAAAAAGTGGGCAAGATGCATGTGTTTGAAACATGTGTTTAAATGTCCCCTGCTTTAAAATCCAAAGACAGGTATATGTCAACATCAGTAAAGGGAGAGAAAGCTGTTCACTGTGAGCAGAAAACCAGGAAAATGAGCAATAAAACACCTTCATAAGGCAAGTGGAGGAAATGATCAAAATAACCACCAGAGACAGTAAAAATCTAAATCTAGCCTTTTCTTTCCTTCCGGTGATATGTTGATGTTATTGAAACTTTGCATCAGTACTTTTTAAACTGTAGATCTCTTGGGTTGAGCAATAAAGAATCATGGCAGTGGGTCTTCCAAAGAGAGGTTCCATTTGTGCAGGAAAGCAAGTCAGAATGCCAGGAAAAGAAATAGACTAGTGGGCTATGATATAAACAAGCTACAAGATAATTCTGGTAATGTAAATGTGAGCATTTAATGTTTCTAAAGCACTGGTTCTTAATATGTAAAACCAAAATAATAATTCAAAGCATTATTTTAAGGAATAAAGAGATAATCAGCAGAATGCCTCAGAAATAGTAAGGGTTAAAATAAACTGTATTATTTTTTCCCCCATACATACTCTCCTAAGCTCTCCTGTATTGCTAGAGGCATGTGGTTTAAATAAGAAAACGTTATGACAAAATGCCATACAAGAGTAACAGGATCCCAAGGTCTGGCAAGAAGAAGTAAAGCAGTTAAATAATTTTCTTTCCGTTGCTTAGCTATTTTAACTGGACTAAAACCAGGCCCCTTTAATTCCAAAGCTTGGGCTTTTTCCATCTTGTTGTACTTCTATAAAAGAGATGATCTGTAAGTGATTGGAAGGTGATAATTGCATCTATAATTTCCTTTGCTCTCCAGTTTCAGATTTAAGCCACATTACCTCTGTCATAGTGAAGGCCCTGCAAACCACAGCAGTGCCACAATATAACTTAAATACACAGGGCTGTCTCTTCTTTCCTGCTTTGATCAGAAGAGTTGGGTAGGGATAGCATAGAACTCTCCGCATCCTTATAGTGAAATCCAGGACCTGGGGCTACTTCTCAGTTCCCCCATCCATAGCTCCAGCCTGCAGCAAGCCACCAGTGGCACTGAACTTCAACTCCCTCTCCTGAGGGCACTTTGCATCTCAGCAACCCAACTTAAGGGAGTCAAATTAATATTTCAAACCAGGGGGGGAAACACAGTGAGGAGAGGAGATGTTGCACTTGCTGAAAAAGGACTAAGTTTCTTATTTTTTCTTCTGCAAAGTAAGGGAATGATATGTGAGAGGAGAAAATATTCAAATAAATATGGTATGGTGGTGAGAGTCTGTAATATGAGCCTGGTGTCTCAAGGGAAAGTTCTTAACATTTGTGGCCCCTGGGCGAGAATTAACCCATCTCTCCCAGGCTTGGCTTGAATTACAGACTGCAAAGCCTGGGCTTTTTCAATCCCTCCTCTGCTTCCTCCTCCCCTGCTTGTGTGCTGCTGTGGTAGGGTAACCACTCTCCCTGCCTTTGTTGTGTGCGTGCCTGTGGGAGGCCAGTTCTAGTGAACAGGTAGGTAAGGACCACGTGTGCATCTAAACATTTGAACAAATCCAACCAGTGTCACTAAAGAACAGAGTAGTTTTTCCTATATGGCCCAAATCAGTTTACTTCCTCAAGGAGTGTGAATTAAAGCCCAGGGTTTAATAACTAATAAAAGTCCCTGAAGTCCCTGAGCAGTGTGTGCACAGTCACACGTTAGAGCTGGGATCTGAGAGCAGTTAAGACTTGCATGGGCTACAAATGTGGTCAGTGGAAATGAACTCTCAATTCAGCTTCGCAGCACGTGACTTCCTATTTCTGTAAGGTACTTCCAAGGGACTTCCTCTGTAAAACCAGCCTGAGTCCCAAGAGATTTCCTTCAGCGCTGTAGCTAAGTTTACTTTCAACCCGGGACAGACGTTTTCCCTGAGATGTGATGTTAGTTTCTTTTCTTTCTCTTTCCTCTGCCATTGCCAGCATGCAAGGACCTTGTGGCTCCAGTCCGTGATCGGAAACTGAATACACTGGTGCAGATCTCAGTAATCCACCCCGCGGAGCAGAGTCTGACAAGATACTCCAGCACCGAAATTGTGGAGGTGAGCATGCCCCTGCCGGCATTATCCTCTCTCTCTCTCTCTCTTTCTGTCTCTGTCTCTCTCTCTCTCTCTCTCTCTCTCTCTCTCACACACACACACACACACACACACACACACACTCTCACCGTCTCTCCCTCCCCCCACCTCCTGCCCCTTCTCTGGATTTGAGCAAACAGCTGAACTAAGTTAGTTCGTGGTCCATTACTATGCTATATACTATGTTACTGTCTTCTGTCCTTAAGGACTGCATACCTGAAGTTATTAAGCATATATTGGTAACCAGAATGAACAAATGGGAACACTTGCCTTTTTCATAAAAAGACCTTATTTTTCTCTCATAGAAAGAAAAGTTCCCACTTTAAATCCCCAAAGAGAGCATAGAGTAGAGAGAGGGTAAAAAAAAACTACATACAGGTTTTAAATTAAATGAAATAAATATTTATTGTGAGAAAAAAAGAAAGTTGTAAAGTACCCAGAGAAGTTTTAAACATGTTAAGTGGTTTTGCCTTTTTTATGCTTTTCCTGTATTCTTCAGTCTGTCAGTGGAAACTTTACATTCTCTGCTGTTTGTGTGTCTTTCAAAATATGATGTTTTTCAAGGAAAGGTAGGTGATTAATTTGAGAAACTGTAATGTTTCTAGGCAAAAGGTGTAAATATTACTCACCAGGGGAGAGCCTTCCTATTTACATTTATTGTTACTAATATAACATTCAAAATGTGTCAGGAGGAAACTTGTTATTGTGTTGGATCAGATTCAAAAGAGGAAGTGCTTCCCTTTTGATTATTTTGTTCTGATCACACATTTCACAGCCTTAGTGAATGACAGATACTTGCTTAAACATCCAGGGCTAGAGAAAGTAGACTCCAAACTCCTTAAGATTTGCTTATTTTTCTTGGACTTGTGAGCTGTGTCTGTTTTGAATGAAGTTTCTCTGTAAGAACCTAAGTAGCCTGTCCTAGACCTGGCTTGCTCAGTGATGACCGCCTGCTTTGATGTAGGGGTGGAATAAATGATTCAGACTGAACTGGAATCATTTCTATAATGGGAATGACCCAGATACTGCTTGTAGCCCTGAATCTGCCCTTTGGAAATTTTACATTGCAATGGTGGTATTTTATAATGCTATAGTTGAATTAACAAAAATAATGTTACTCATATAAAGACAACTTGACTACAGTTGTAAAATTATTCATTTTGTATTTAAAAATTCAAGTGTTATTCTGTTTATTTTTTAAATGTTGCCAAAATTAATTTATTTACTTATTTATTTTTTCATTGACTTGAGTTTTCCTTTTTTCCCCTTTTTATTGTGATAAAATACACATATAGAATTTATTATCTTAACTATAAGAAATGATTTATTTTGACAAATTTCAAAATTTTATATTTGAACAAGTTTTGCTATTTTTGATTGTTTTATTCACTGCCTGCTCCCAAGTGTTTGGTGCAGTGCCAAGCAAAAAGTATTTGTTGAATAAAAGAATGAATGAGTGAATGAATGAATAACTTGGGCTTTTAGAAACTCCCATTGACAATTGGTTTATAGAAGTCTAGCAAACATCCCTATGATATTTGGCTATATATATATATATATATATAAAATTTAATGTTGGAAGTCAGTGCTCTAAAAATGAATTCTGAGGCATTGAAATATCCTGTGCACTGCATCCTGAACTAGTAACTTTATAGCCCCAAATCCATCATATTTAGAGTTTCTTTCATTAGTTTTCAAGTCAGTCTGGGGAAAAAAAGTCACAGCTGAACATCTAAAAACAAATGAACATTATCAGAGCGTGGCTTTCAATTGAATCATTCTAGAAAGGAAATAAATGGACAGCATAAGATTATCAAATGGTTCTTTATGAGAAAATAGCTTCATTTTAATTTGATTGGTCAATATCTTAGATTATTTGCATAAATTACTGGTTATAGCTATTAAATGTATTTTAAATGAACTGACAACTGACCCTAAGGAAGGGTTCTGCACATAATGCACATAAACTGTTTTTCATGACTCACTACCGGCAGCTCTGACAATGATGCGGGACCATTTACTATCAACAGCTATATTAGTACTTTGGGGCCCTGGGCCATGTTGTCCATGAGCAGCATTTGACAATTCAGATCTCTTTTCTAATTGAACTATTTCCTAGAAAAACAGACTCAGGCACACACTCTGCATTCTCATGTGTCACTTGCGTGCTGCCAACTGCAGTTGCTGCTTTATTGAATCAAGGTTGTCTGCTTGTGCTGTTACAGGGAACAAGAGACCCCCTGTTTTTGACTGGTGTCACATTCCCATCTGAGTATCCCATCTATGAGGAGACCAAAATAAAACTCACAGTCTATGATGTCAAGGATAAGTCTCATGACACTGTAAGTACTTGCACTTATTTCTTTCTGTGGGAAAAGAAGGAGTTACACTTTTTCAAACTATTGGATTTTTGATGTGACTGACATTTTTCAAAGAGGATATTTGTGCTTTGTTTATGGTTGTCTTATGTTTTTAGTTTGCTGAGTTTTTTTTTCTTCCCTAAAGTCATTTGGCTTAGTGCCAATTTGGCAATTGGTTAGGAGCAAAAGCTTTCAGAACAGATTTTTCTCTTTGTCAGGAAGGCTGACTTGATCTCTTGGTTTACATTTGTTGTAGTTGTTGTCGCGTTGTTTTAAGCTGAAGGGGTAATATTATGGACAGAAAGCAAATGGAGAAGATTAAATAATATTTCAAAACTTTGATATTATAGTTATTCTAAAGCAGGGGATTGACAAAGCGCTCTATTCTTACAATTTATTCTTTTGCGTACTATATTGAGAGAAACTCTATTTTTCCTGATATTGTCACTGGCCCCAAAACAAGCAGAGAAGGCAGTTGGAAGCACTAGGCAGAAGCGTTCATTGATATCTTTACATGAAGGCCATGCAAAGTCCCAGTGGTCTTTTGTCCTAGATTCTTCAGTCTTCCTAGCTGGTCTCAATATTCCTCCAATTGAATCATCCCTCCTGGTTAGACAGTTAAGTGCCCTGGCACTGTCTCTAGAGGATACTCTTAAAATTCTTGTACAGGAGAGAATACTGTAAGGGAAGTTTTGAGATGGAGGAGGCAGCCCTGTCCTATAAATCTCTCCCACTAGCATGAATTGGTGTGTTTTCATAACACACAGCCGTGGGAGTCAATAGTGAAGTTTGAGGCGGTAAACTCTTGGCTGGCAGGTGGACCAGTGGTTTCCAGGAAAGTTCTGGTTGAAGCTGAGTGATTCTACTGGACCTGGAGAATCACACAGTGCCTTGCACAGGGAAAATGTAGCTTCTGTTCATTCTGCCCTCACTTAGGCATTTCTGTTTTGCTCATGACTCTCTTCTTTCCATTCTTCACTGCAGCATAAATGACATAGATAAAAGGAACTTATATTTAGTCTGGTGGTGGGAATATTTAATGGAGTAAATATTCTGTATTGAAGGGGTTTGTTTCTATGCCTGTTAGCCCCAGAAAAGTTCATTTCTTTAAAATTGTAGAACAACTACCCAACTGAATACACAGCATATGCATGGAACAGACACACGTGTGTGGTATTCTGGTACAATTATTAAGAAGGCAGGTTCTAGAGCCAGACTGTCTGGTTCCATCACTTACCAGTCACTTACTAGCTTTGTGACTCCAGGAGAGTTAATTCTTGGTGCCTCTGTTTATTCCTTTATAATATTTACCTGGCAGGGTTGTAAGGATTAATAAGTTAATAAATGTGAAGTGTTACTAACTGCTACAGAGTAATTAATAAGGGTAATTGCTGCTATTATTGCTGTTATTGTTTTGGCTATTGTTTCATGGTCCCACATAAATATTAAAAACCAAATAAGGGAATATTAACCCAAATCTTTTTCTATATTTACTAACTTTGTTTTTTTCCCCAAATGGTCCTACGTTTGTTGTTTCTGATTTCTTTGGAAAAGAGGTAAAAATTTGGGTTATAATTGGCAACTGAAAAATATTTACTTGGGAGTTTTGGCTTTCCTTTCCATTTTTCTTGATTTTTGAGGTTACTTGTGAAAAAGGAATAGAATGGGACTGGGACATTTGGATCAGGTTTGATAGACTATGCACAAAGTTCCCACCCGCAGTTTGGTGGGGTTTTTGTTTGTTTGTTTCTTTGTTTAACCTTCTGCCAGAGAAGAGAGAGAAATGGAGACAAAGGGGGAAGAATCATAAATCAGGGAGGTGGGAGATATGGTTCAAATAGATGGTGGGAGGGAGTGATGCAAGTGGAAAAGTAATAAGCATAGAAATGATCAGGATGAAAGAAAAAACAAAGTGGAAACTAAGGGATTCTGCATGCAAAGCACATGATTAAATCCAATCCTCCAACAGTCCCAAGAAATAGACAGGGCAGAGAGTATGGAAGTGGCAGAGTTAAATATAACATAGAAACACTATGCTATAAAAATGAAAGTATCACCCCTAAACACTTGGGTTTGTGAAGTATTTAGAAATATCAGAGTTCGAAATATTAAATACCAAAGGTATTTCTATCCCCTTCAATCTCCTTCATTTAAAATATATGTGTATGTTAATGCTCTAGAGATAGATAATTAACTTACTCATTAATTATGCTTTTTGTTGACTTCAGTTCTGACTAATTATTTAGGGTCTTTTAAAGACTTTTTTCCTTGATCAGAGGTGTTATCACATAAAAGTATAGGATGAACTCGAATCCCTGCTGTTAAGTAAGATGTGAAATTCGAACATACTTAAGAAATGCAACCAGCTTTCATTTACCAAATGCTATTAATTAAGACATAACCTCTTCCTTAAAATAGCTGACGATTTGCTCTGGTGATGGAAGCGTAAATAGAAACACAGTTCATTAATATGCTAACAGTCCCCATGGACATATAGTCTTTATCCCTGCCCCTTTGCTCTCATTTCTTAAGTTTTTCTTTGGAGTGCATGGTGGTAGGAGGCAGCAAGTGGTTTAAAGTCAGCCTTATAATTAAGAACACTTAACAACCTAAATATTTTAAGATCATATTTTTTAAGGCATAAGAAATGAGATTATGAATATTTATATGTTTTCGAAGATTAATGAATTATGTATGTATATTTAGAAGTACCTTAAATATTTGGTCCTAGCAAACCATTGATCATGGTATAATGACCCAAGACAATCAGATCTTCAAGACTGGTCGAATACTTACGAGTTGAGTCAGATGTCTCAGTTGCTTGTGTTTTCCTATTGAGCTTATTATAACTTAGAGTTAACAAGTCAAATAAATATGTTACTTGGCCATTTCATATTCATTTGCATACAGATTGGTATTGTATATTTTGAAAGATAAATGACCTATCGTCTGTGCCCTTGGTGCAGCTATTACCTCACCAACTAGTTGTTGTTCTTGCACTCCTCCAAACCACTGGACCTAAGATTGATTATCTTAGTAACTTCAGCAGAAATGCAATTAATCATCATAACACATGAGAAGAGTCTAACTGTTGATTCAGAATAACTACTGTTTCCTTCTACTATGTCCTTCACCCTTCCCATTCATTTTAAAAAGTCTCCCTCTGTGGCCGACTGATAGATAATGCTTGGCAGATGGGGGCAGGGGGTTAGGATTAGAGTGACCTTTTGGTTACTTTCCTCATTTTAAGGAAATTATTTTCTCAGAATGGGTTACTCTAATATCCAGCTGTTTGATGGGGACTTTAAAGCCTGATATTGAAGCCCCTGGTTTTAGGATATGAGAGCTCAAGTCCTAACAGTGAAGTTGATTTCTTCTGGATGTAGACTGGTTATATGCCCTATTTTAAAACTTCTGGAAACTGAAACATAGACAAGTGTTTTAAGGACATTATTTATAGTGTTCAGCCCTAGGGAGTCAAGCTGGGATGCTGAGCCTTTCATATGTTACAGCAGAAACTTCAAAGCAAGGAGAAATTTAGGAAGGCAAAGAACATCATCATCCAACTTTGTCTCTCTTTCTCCTTCCTTCCACACAACTTGGTAATTTGGAAGGTAATAAACAAGGTTCTTTTGACATCCCTCTGAGGACAGCCATCAAATCTGCAAACATATTATTAGGCCACAAAATTGTTTTTGCCCATGGTAGAAATTTGAATTTCTGCTCTATTTTGCAGAAATGCACATTAACCCCATTCTCTTTGCTCTGTGGGTAAACAAATGCTTACTATATCCTTGACTTGTTAAATGTTCAGCCCATAGGACAGAATCTGGTGTCCAGCAGACACTGAACAGTTCTCAGGGGTTTGTCCTAAGACATATTTTCCTACTGATTACTAGCAACCCCATTTGAAACTTTCGGAACAAATTACCTTATCAAGATTAGATATAAATCTATTGTATCATCTGTGTTATATGGCCAAAGCAGTTTGGTTCTAGTACAATTCTCTAGGCAAAAGTTCTAGTTTACTTTTTATGTTTTTCTATGAAAGATAAAAGCATTTTGCGTTTAGTATGCTTTGATGTCACTTGCTTTTCTAAATTGGCTTCTTATGAAGTTTAAATCTCAATATTCCTGTTGAGATACTAACTTTGTTAGCTGGCCTTCCTCTCTATCTGTAAGATAGGGTGCAATGAGTAAGGAAAAAGGGATCAAAATTTTTGATCACTAAGTACATACCAACCACTAGGTTTAATGTGTTACATATGGTTTCTTCTTTAATCTCAAGAAAACTCCTATTATTACGCCTGTTTTAAAGATGAAGAAATTGATATTCTGAGAACTTAAGTAGGCAAAGTCAGAGATCCTTTGTTTCTCTCCAGGCTGTGTTATGGTACATACATTGTCCATAGTATTTCCCTCACCTTCCCCCACAGTATGGCATTTTCACTTCAACTGATACTTTAAAAGCACTCTTCATTTGGAACTTAAGAGTTGATAGAGAAAAAAAGTCAGTATTCGAATACTGGAGAAAAACCTCTATCCAAATTTTCAAGCACTTGAATTAAGCATATATAACTAATTGCATATGTCCAAATAAACTTTATAATGAAGTGGCCAACTACTATTCATGGGAAAAAATAGCTATGATTACCTGTTGTAAAATGGCTAAGCTTATGTCTCAAACTTTTGCTTTTGTCCCATAGGCCTTTTTTCCCTTTTTCTTTTCTGTGTACTGCATGGTTCTCTCAATCTGGTCATTCAACTCAGCCTTTGCCTTTTGAAATAACTCCTGTGTACATTGTGACATAGTTTGCAAGGGGAGTTACAAGTTCCCCATAGAAGGAGCTCAGGGTTCTAAAACGTTGCTACCTTTTATAATTAAGTTCACTTCCTTTCTACTTGTTGATAAGCATTGTATATTTACAAAGAGCATATTAATTTTGTATTGAGGTATAATTTGCATACAATGAAATAGACCACCCCTAAGTGTTCAGTTCAATGAATTTATATGCATATGCCCTTATAACATTCACTTAAGGTAAGATATAGACCATTTCCATTATTCCAGAAAGTTCCCTTGTGCCATTTTCCAGTCAATCGCCACCCCACACAACTGGAGGAAACCATTTTCCCACAGATTTGTTTTGCTTTTTGAAATTTATGTGAATGAAACCATATAGTATGTGCTTTCTTGTATCTATTGTTTTTTGCTCAACATGTTTTTAGATCACTTCATATGCTGCATAAATCAATAGCTCATTCCTTTTCATTACATTCTGTTATAGTGATATAGCACAATTTGTTTATTTTCTTAGTGATGGACATTTAGGTTGTTTACAGTTTTTGATAATGAATGAATGTCTACGAACATTTGGATACAAATATTTGTATGAATATGGGCTTTTGTTCTTTTCAGTAAATACTGAGGAATATAATTGTTAGGTCATAGGGCAGATTTATGTTTAACTTTCCTAGAAACTGTCAACTATTTTTCAAAATTATCATATGACTTTATACTATTAATACTACTTCTAGTAATGTATCAGAGTTCCAGTTACTCTTTCACCACATGGTATTGTTAATCTTTTTCATTTAGCTATTTTAGTGGGTATGAAGTGGTATCTCATTGTGATTTTAATTTGTGTTTTCCTGATGACTAATTATGTTGATCACCTTTCTTTGTGCTTATTGGCCATTCATCTATCTCTTTTTAAAAATAAAGTGCCCAAGTCTTTTGCTTATTTAAAAAAAAAAGTTTTCTTTTTGATTTCTAAGAGTTCTTCATGTACAGTGGATACAAGTGCTTTGGTTGAATAGATATATTACAAGTTTTTTCAATTTTTGGCTTGCCTAATAATTTATTTAATAATGTATTTCATTGATCAAAAAATTTTAATTCTGATTAAGTCCAAAACTTTGTTAATTTTTTTTTCCTTCATGGTTAGTGCTTTTTAAAAACATTGTTGTAAGAAAACTTAACATGAGATCTACCCTCTTAACAAAATCTTAAGTATACTCTGCAGTGTTTTTAACTGTAGGGACAGTGCTGTACAGCAGATCTCTAGAACTTATTTATCTTGCATAATTGTGACTTTATGCCCAGTGATTAGCAATTCGTCATCCCTCCCCACACCCTAGCCCCTGGAAACTACAATTCTACTCTCAGATTCTATGAGTTGGACAATTTTAGATACTATCTGTAAATGGAAGCATGCAGTGTCTATCCTTCTGGGATTAGCTGGTTTCACTCAGCATAATGTCCTCAAGTTTCACCCATGTAATCAGATATTGCAGAATTTTCTTTTTTAAAGCTGAATAATATTCCATTAATGTATATACCACTTTTTCTTAACTAGTCATTCACTGATGGACAGTTAGGTTGTTACCACATCTTGGCTATTATAAATGGTGCTGCAATGAACATTGGAGTGCTAATATTTTTTAGAGATCCTGATTTCAGCTATTTTGGATGAATACTCAGAATTGGGATTGCTGGATGATATTGTAGCCCTATCTTTAAGCTTTTTGAATAAAGGTCTAAGAAGGGTCTTTCAACTCTCTAGATTTCATTTTGTTTTGGTTTATTTACATCCTCAGGTTTCTGATGGGTTTAACAAAAGCTATTATTTTGTAGTGTGTCTGACTTCTCAGTGTTACAATGGGGATGACAGTCTCTTGCAATTTTTTATATCTTAACCAGAAGTGGAAGTACTACATATTTAAGTTCTTCCCTTGAGCACTTTTGCAACTCTGTATACATCTGCATTTACATCTCTGTGTCTGTATTTCCTCTTCTCTGCAATTTACATATTGAATGCATTACACTCTATGCTGTTCCTTATATCGTTTCTCCTTTTCTCTCATATTTCTATTTTTTCTTTGTCTTACTATTATCTATGCTCTCACAGTACTCTCGGGGATTTTGGTTTTTTTTTTGTTTTCGTTTTTGTTTTGGACTCTCACACTAGAGGAAAGAATATTCATTGATACCTCCTCACTTTCCACAAGAAATCAATGGTGTTCGCATCCAGAAAGACTGGCTTGACAATGGAATAAGAAAATAAGTTTAATCTTGAATTTTTTAAAAAATCATTTGGCCCTGAAACTACGAAAAACTACTAGAAGAAAACAAACATATGGGAAAAGCTCTCTGACATTGGTCTAGGCAAAGATTTAAAAAGAGGAGTGTCACTTTTACATCATGAAGATTCAATACATGGGAGGGATGACTGTGAGCAAGTGGCAGCCTAGGGAAGTGCTGGTGGGTGTGGGGCAGGAACATCAGTGCCTAGGGACATGTGAGGGACCTACAGTCAGTGATCATCTGTAGGGAATAAAGGTGGCAGCTGAAAATATCACCAAGGTGGATCAGAGCAGAAGAGAAAAAAAATGACAATCATTTGCAATACTTGATGAATATTGAGAACTCCCTGAAACAAGTAGGGGGGTACTTCATAAGGTAACTTGAGTATCTGTAATAGCCAAGCTAGAAGCATCATCTTGGGCTATGTTATAGTCAAAAAACTGGAGAATTACTTCCTGCTTCAGAGTAGATCTAGGAGCATTTATCTTTTTACATGCTAACACCACTCAAATGATCTAATAACTGACCACTGAGATTTGTGAGTGAAACTGGGACTCTGAACTGAGAGCTTATTTTTGCTTCAAGTTATTTCCCTAGACTCTTGGATATTTACCTCACCCTTATAGTTTTCAAGCACTCTGCAGTTGTTACCATTTGACAAGTGGCTTAGGCCTTTAGCATCTGGCCGGCCAGTTCTGTCTCTGTCTCTCTTCCCCAGCAGTGTTCTTGGCACAGCTGTAAGTGCAGGTGGATGCTTAGAGAACACTCTATTGATGGTGATGGTGACCATCCCTTAAACAGACCGGTGTGGGCATGGAGGACACGTGACTTGCATTGGCTTCCTGTTACTGCTTGGTTTTGCAAAGCTGAAATGTGATGAATTGCCAAAATATTTCTTTTGACTAGAAAAGAGCAGAAACTAGTTATTTAAAAGGTTAGTCTGCTTTGGCAAGGAATAGCTTTTAATTACCGTAAGTTTATATATGCTGCACAGCAGGAACAAAAGGAAATTCTAAAGAAACATAGGCTTTCCTTGGAGTCATTTGAATGGAATGATAATTGCAACTAGGTTGGGGCTGGTATTTAAATTCATGTGAAAATTATTTTTAAACTTACTGAGAAAAGTCGTGTGTACCACACCAGAAGGTGATGTAACATGCTGAAAAATGCTAAGGGACATCTGTTTCCACATCGCAAAGATTTTCTTTTTATATTGCTGTGAGCCAGGTTACTTAGGTTTCATGGCAATAAGTCAAGCTGTCTTTGAAGATGTACTCACTGAGGATGGAGCTAAATGCTGAGGTGGCAGCTGCTCCTTATACCATGTCCTAAGGAATTCAGTGTGTGAATCCACAAAGATAATGATCTTTCATGCAAAGTTGAGTAATGGTTTTCAACCCTGATAGAGAGAGCAGCTTTTGGAAGGCAGCATACAGATTTGTTTAATTAATATAGGGCCTATCGTGATATTTCAATTTTATATAATCTACTGATATTTTTGAATTGCCATTTGGATTTTTTTTAAAGGGCACTGATAGACATTTTAGCATTTTGGAATGTGAGAAGGCAGTTTCCCTAGAAAATATTAATTGAGTATGATTTAAGTATAAGCAAGAGCTCACTCACCACAACCCCCACTCCTACCCCCACTCAGGGAATTTGAAACGTATGTTATAGCTAGTACATTTGTTTTTCATTCTTGAATTTAACTTGAGACATCGTGAAATGTGCATAGCTGCTTGCTCTGGCCTCAGAGCAACAAAAAAGTGGAAACTCATTTGAAACTCTAGACGTGTGGTTATGTATTCACACATATACACAATCTTAAATATGAGCATGTACACTACTAATATTCACAAAGTTTTATATATATGTGTGTGTGTGTGTATTAGATAAAGCTTTAACTTTAAATCTTAGGCTGAAGTTCATTTGTAGGCTGAAAAAAAGCCAAAAATATCCTTAGGGCAAGGTTAACATTAACAGAAATTTTCTCCTCTCTATAGAGAGAAACTTTTCCCTTAGTGTAGACTTAGTGGCAGAAGCATGCTTTTCAGGTTCTATTTTATTTCCTTCCCAGTCTGCTTCTCCCAGCATACATGTGGAATAAGTACTTGATTTCCCTTGGTATTATTAATAGTTTGACTTTGAACTTGCAATCTAAGTATCTGAGAAAAGATAATATCAAACTGGAAACGAACTATTATAATAGACTGTAAGGGGCATTTGAAAACCCCACGAATGGATGCAAGAACAAAGTTTCTGAACACCACTGTGGGAAAATCAGGTACACATAGTGTTGGAAACAACTGTACCTAGGACATTTTCAAACTTGGGATCAAAGCTACAACTCTGTCCCTTCAAAGATTTCTTCTTAATCTTGATGGCACATTGAGAGCAGAGAACTTAAAATTCAGAGCCAGAAGCTCTAGCCTAAGATCTATTACTTACTGTGTGACTTTGGATAAGTTATCTTTTTGGGGTCTCAGTTTCCCCGGATCTAAAATGGAGACTTTAATACTTGGTCTGTCTGCTACTGAAAGGAAAATAAGAAACATGTGAAAGTGTGTTGGAAACTGAAAATGCAATAGAAACACAGGTATCAGTATCATTTACTGCAGATATTTTTCTTGCACTAGGGGGTTCTTTCCTGAGTGACACTGTGTATTTCCAAGAGAAGGATAAGTGGTTTGATGATATCAGACTCCACAAGGTTGACTGTATTTCCTATGTATCGATCAGTCTGGATATCTCTTGTCTATGTTCTTGTCAGGTGATTTGTGGCTGGGTACAGAGCCTATGCTGGTGCACCAGAGATGTTTTCAGTTTGAAACATATGAAGAGAATTGAATAAGAACCTATTTTCTCTGTTTTTATTTTAGTAGTTCATTACTCTGGTATTCTGTATTCTTATACTCCAACATTCATTTCTTGAGTGAGTATTTCTTTCCGAAAGAGGAGAAAAACTGTAAAACACGATTACTGTATAGGTATGCTCATACTTTCCATCGTAATAAAGTCATTTTAATACTCAATTCTCATTTCTGCCTTGGGTTACAAATAGCAGTGTGTCTATGGGTCTTTCTTCTGGAATCACACATGAGAAAAAATAAGAGAAGCAAACCTTTCTTATTTCAGATTCACTTTTCAAATCATACTTATACCTGATGGGCTGACCAGCAAGGCACTCTGCCCCTCTTTTTCACTCTCTGACTCTAAGTCGTCATCCAGTTTGATATTTGAAACATCATTCAGGCTGCTCCAAATGAAAGGCTTTTGTAGGATTCTTTGACCTTGAACATGGCAGAAAGTGAAACCAATGGATAAAGAATTTTTTTCCACCTTCCTCACAATCATACTTTGCTTTCTTAAAGACATTTGTCAGAAAAAAAATTAGCAGAATTTTTCTTCTGTAGCCTGACCTCATGAAATTCATGAATGTTTAACCAGGTCAGATTGTTTGGAGGAACTTCTGAGACCACAGCCCCCTAAATATTGTGAAAGGAGTTTTTGTTTGTTTCTTTGTTTGTTTGTTTTCCTGTGGGGAAGATGGTTTAACCAGTTAGACTTTCAGGAAAATCAAAGATGAAATGGACGTAAGACTCAAGTGCCGTTACTAAAACATCCAGCCAGAGTACAAGTAATGTTAATTCATAGCAGATTAAAGGAGAGGGTAACCTGTAGCTATACATTATCACTTCACCCTTTACAGCAGTGCCAATTCTATTTGTGACATTACAGAAAATAAAGAACAAATTAATGGCATAAAATTCATTAATTACAAAGAATTTGTTCATCTAATACTATTTGAACCTCCCAGGGACCCTATTGTATCACTATATAGACCAGGGAGCTAGAAACTGAATTTAAATAACTTGCTGAAGGTCACATTGAAATGTGGGCCAAAAATCTAGGCCTTCTGCTATTGAACTCATTGGACTATAGGAAGTTTCTCAGGAACAGTATTAAGGTACCTAACTCTATGATTTGAGTTTGGTGATGACTTTCAGTCAGTTCCCTTCTGAAGATAACCATACTTGTAGATGTGCCTAAGAGCTTCCTCTTTAAGTTGAATTTCTTCAGGAGGAGGGAAAGGGATTCACCGTTTGAAGGCTCTGTGGATGTCTAGAATAACTGCCTTAGATGATGCGTCATGCTATGAGTCAGTGGATCTGAGTGCACATGTTGAAATGCAATGATGGCCTTCAATCATTCATTTCAGTTTTGATAACCTTACCTTACATTGCTGTGCAATCGCTATGATAACTATAAGAAAATCAATATCTTTTGGTGCCTGTCTTGGGTTAGCCAAGTTACAGATGTGAGACTTTGGTATAGAAGAACTGACATCCGAGAGGAGCTAAGCCATGTTGTCAAGTCATCAAGAGACCCTATCCCAGGATGCTGATAATGTCAAAATAAAAATAGTCAAGTGAGGAAAAGAACTATATATCTTAATGCTATTTCCTCTAATTGGAAGTTCCTAGAGATTACATTTGTTACACTATGACTTAGTTGTGTCACAATTTATTAATTCACTTAAATATTTTTATTCTTATTTTCTATAAAATGCTGCTATGTATTAAGAAAGTATAAAGAAATGACAAATAGACTTCTTCATATCAATTTTATTTTCATTATGATAAATTTGACATGCAGATGGAGATATTCATGTGTAGATATCAAGGCAATCATTTGGAAGTAGGTGCATGGAATTAAGGGATGGTGACAAAATTTATATTGTCTAGAAACATCTAACAGTAGCTTAAATAATTAAGCCTTAATTTTTTCTTCTCACACAGCAAAAAGTCAACATGTAGGCAATTGCTGATATTAGTTCAGATGCCTAATGATGTTATCAAAGGCCTAGGATTTTTCTTTCTTTCTAACTTACTACCCTAATCATCATGACCTTTAGTGCACATGCTTGTCTCTCACTGCATGGTTGCAAGATAAATGCAGAAGTTCCAAGCCTTATGTTTGCTTTCTAAGCCAGGAAGCAAAGGAGAAAGGAGTAGTACCTCTGATTTTGTCTCTTTTATTCAGGAAAGTGAACATGTCCCAGACTCTTTCTCAAATTTCACTAGAATTGTGTCCCATAGACACCAATAATAGCAAGAGGAGCTGGTCTGTCCTTCCAAACCCTGTGTATTGGTATGTGCAAAAAAGAAACACATTGGAAAAGAATTTTGGATAAGGCAAGTAACTACAGCGTTTGGAATAAAAATGTGGAAGGCAGCCTTACAGAAGTGATCTTTGAAAATGATAGAATCAAGAAAGAAAAGTTGAAGGGGTAAACGATCAAAGTTAGAACCTTGGGAAATACTGACATATGGAGAATAAAAGATGATCGGCTTTCAGTAAAGAGATAAAGAGTGGTAAGAAAACAAAATGCAGGAAAACAGGTAATACAATGTCCTGGAAACTAAATTATGGGAGAGTTCTGAGATGGAAAGGAAGATCAGTATCACAGACTGCCTAGCTCTATAGAGATATCAAGGAAGATGAAAAAAATGGATTTATTGATTAGGAGGTCACTGGCCTTTCAGAAAATAGGTAGGTGCTGAACAGAGGCTAGAATTTCAGGAATTAAGAAGTGAGTGGTAAAACCTCACAGGCTGGGTAGCAAAAAGAAGGAAGAGAAAGGAGTGTGAGTGGACACATAGAAAGGTTGTTTCAGTTTAGAGTGTGTTTGAACACATTAGTAGATAAGCTCGAGGCCACTTAAGCCGACAGTGGTGAATCTCTGGGAATTCTGAGGGAGTGGGCAGGTGGAAGTTCCAGAACAGAGAGCTGGGGATTTCTTGGTAATTGGTCTTCTCTTTACTAGAAATCTCTGATTTTACTTTTAAAATTTCTTCTGCAGTATTACTTAGGTTACAGTCTCTTCCTTGGATCAGTTTACCAAATGAAAAATAATAAAAAGCCTGTCTTGGACTTGCCTCAATTGGATAACAAGGGGAACTGGGAGTTGTTTTTCATGATGTATTTGGAGATTCTGGTGGAAAGTAAACTGTCACATAGCCCAGTAATGCGACTTCCACAGGCCACGTGAGCAGATTAGTGTTGTCTAGTCATTTCTTAATAATTATAATAATATAAATAGATTGTTTTTGAGTAGTTTAACAAAACTCATGAATCCAAAATAAGTATAATAAAAGAAAATCAAGTGAAAGAATAAAGGGAAAGAATATATTTGAAATCACATTCAGTAATAGTTTGTGTGAAGTTTCCCCATGCCATTTGAAAAACATTACGATATGGAAAGTTCTCTTACTTTACCCTCCCCCTTTTTAAAAAAAAAAAAAATCAAAAGGAATACCTCTAACCCTTCTTAGGGAGAGGCAAAGATATACAATGTAACCAAAATGTCAAAAAAACCCCACAAAACCAACAACTTTTATGGAGTGGTGGGCAGGTGGGAGGGGGGAGGAGTGGAAAGGTGTATACTTACATGATGGGTGAGGTGCGCACCACCTGGGGGTTGGACATGCTCGAAGCTATGGCACAGCGGGGTGGGGGAGGGGTGGCAGGGGCAATATATGTAACCCTAACAATATTTGTACCCCCATAATTTGATGAAATAAAAGGAGAAAAAAATCTAAAAAAAAAAATCAAATCTTCTTCTTTATTCTGCATCTTCTAAAATGTTTATCAAAATTAGTTTCACTAAGCAATCCAGATTGTTGAAAAAAGTTATAAGATAAAAATGTTAACATGAAAAATACATCTTTGCTTAGAACAGGGGTCTCTGACATTATATCTACGATTATGAACTGTGGCTCACCTAAGCGAAGATATATATCCAGACCCCAACACTTATTAATTCTGTAAGCATGGGCCAGTTACTTAACCACCATGGGCCTCAGTTTACTCATCAATAAAATGGGGGATAAGAGTGCCTATTATATAAGGTGGTTGTAAGGACAAAATGAGATAATTGTTGTAAAGCTTCTATCAGAGTGTTTGTCATACAGTATTGCTCAACGCATGCTAGTTGCTATTGCTGCTGTTTTTAATATTATTATATGATCTTTATTTATATTTTAGTACTATAATAATTCAGTACTAAACTTTGAAAAAGTTTTTGTTTGTTTTAACGATAACTACAGAAAAACTTTCACCTGCGAATTGATCAAATTTCCTCTAATTGGAAGTTCCTAGAGATTATATTTGTTACACTATGACTTAGTTGTGTCACAATTTATTAAGTCACTTAAATATTTTTATTCTTATTTTCTATAAAATGCTGCTATGTATTAAGAAAGTATAATTAATTAGTATAATTAATAAGTATAATTAATTAGTATTTTCTAAATGACTCTTGACCTTACATATGTATGTTCAAATATGTTTTACTTATATTTTAAATAGATACTCATTCTCATCTCTATCATTGTAAGAGCAAACCTTAACAGCACTGTTCCTTATCATACCCTGTTCTCTAGGATTTACATATTTGCTCATTTAATCTTCACAAGAATACTAAAACACAGATACTATTGGTATCATTGCCATTTTCTAGATTTCTTCAATTGCAGGAAATTGAGGCACAGAGAGGCGAAGTAGCTTTCCCAAAGTCACCAAACTATTAAGTAGAAGTTCTCGGATTTGAACCAGGCCATTTAGCTCCAGAGTCTGTGCTCTTCTTAATCACCAACCACACTCTAAAATGATGACAGGTAACATGGTAGATAATTATTGTTCAGATGCCTATTATATTTTGCCACAAGAGTGTTTTTACTCGTATATTTCAAGTCTCAAAGGAAGCAATTCCAACAATTTCACTAAAATATGTTTTTTTCTAAGTATTTGAGATTTATGATCTTGGGTTTTCAGAATCTTAAAAGGTCAAATGTTGTTACTCTATTCATCTTCTCAAACACTTTCTGCTTTATGAAAGGGCACCAATCTATTCAATATAGATGCAAAAAATAGAATTTATGACACATACAGAACTTGGCTCTTCAATCAGAGCTCTTTCCACTATGCTGCATAACGTAGAGTCAGATTTTCAAAATAGTAATTGTTAGAGCCTGCAGCTATTTGAGCCTGATTCCCGTTCAGGCAAAGAAAATAAATGATTCGGTTTAAAATCCTCTATATTTCAAGTCCAGAAGAGAAGCACACTTCATGCTTTTGTATGTGTGTATGTTTGCATGTATTTTTTAGGCAGGTACAGAGAGTAAGTCCTTGGTTCAGGGCCTAGATTGAGGGAAAATCTACTTAAGCAATCATGTGAGGTACTATTTGTGGTGATATCAAGGCAGCAGGATTCAGTGTAGTAAAGATACTTGAGTTTCATTTCCAGTACTAGAAGACTGAGCTAATTACTCCCTCCTGGAGAGGAAACACTTCTGCTGATGATAGAAATGGAAAGGATGTCATCAAACTTATTTTTTGTCCTAGAGAATGTGCCAAGCTGCTCCTTCAGAGGCACATATTTCTACCAGCTGTCAAAAGTCATACTAGAAACTAAGTAAGGACGTGGGAAGGAGACCTACCCATCATTAAATGCCTCCCAACCCTCCCTACCCTTCCCATTACAGAACCAAATGCATGTCATATTTTCAGCCTTTATTATTATTACCTTTATTATTGATGCATAATAATTATACATATTTATGGGGTACATGTGATTTTTTGTTACATGTATACAATGTATAATAATCAAATTGGGGTATTTAAGATATCCACCACCTCGAACATTTATCATATCTTTGTGTTGGAAACATTTCAAATCTTCTCTTTTAGCTATTTTGAAATATAGAATAAATTTCTGCTAACTATAGTCACCGTACTGTGCTATCAAACACTAGAACTTATTCCATTAACTGTGTGTTTGTACCAGTTAATCAATCACTCTTCATCTCCCCCGCCCACACACACGTGCTCCCCAGCCTCTGGTAACCATCCTTCTACTCTCTACCTCCAGGAGATCCACTTTTTTAGCTCCCGTATGTGAGTAAGAACATGTGATATTTGCCTTTATGTGCATGGCTTATTTCACTTAACATGATGACCTCTAGTTCATCCATGTAGCTGCAAATGACAGGATTTCATTCTTTTTTATGACTGAATAGTATTCCATTGTGATATATATATATGTGTGTGTATGTGTGTGTGTGTATATATATATATATATATATCACATTTTCTTTATCTGTTTATCCATTGATGGACACTTAGGTTGATACCATATCTTGACAATTGTGAATATTGCTACAATAAACATGGAAGTGCAGGTATCCTATTCATATACTGTTTTTTTTCCTTTGCATAAATATTCAGTAGTAGGATTGCTGTGTTATATGGTAGTTCTACTTTAGTTTTTTCAGAAACCTCCATACTGTTTTTCATAATGGTTATGCTAATTTACATTCCCAGCAATAGTGTATAAGAGTTCCCTTTTCTGTACATCCTCATCAGCATTTATTACTTTTTGTCTTTTTGGTAATATTCACTCTAACTGGAGTGAAATGATATCTCACTGTGGTCTTGATTTGCATATCCTGATGATTAATGATGTTGGGCATTTTTTGATATACCTGTTGGTCATTTGTATGTCTTCTTTTGAGAAATATATATTCATGTCTTTTGCCCACTTTTTAGTGGGACTATTTTTTTTAACAGTTGAGTTGTTGGAGTTTCTTGTATATTTATACTAGTCCCTTGTCAGATGAATAGTTTGCAAATATTTTCTCCCATCATACAGATTTTCTCTTTACTTAGTTGATTGTTTTCTTTGCTATGCGGAAGCTTTTAACATAGTTCCTTTTGTCTATTTTTGTTTTTGTTGGCTGTGCTTTTGAAGTCTTAGCCATAAAATCTTTACCTACATTAATATCCTGAAATGTTTCTCATAAATTTTTTTCTAGTAGTTTCATAGTTTTGGGCCCTATGTTTAAGCCTTTCGTCCATTTTGAGTTGATTTTTATACATGGTGAAAGATGGGGGTCCAGTTTCATTCTTCTGCCTATGAAAATACAGTTTTCCCAGCATGATTTATTGAAGAGGGTGTCCTTTCCCCAGTGTATGTTCTTGGTCCCTTTGTCAAAAATTAGTTGGCGTTTTGTTCAGTATTGCTTTAGCTAGATGAGGTCTTTTGTGGTTTCATACAAATTTTAGGATTGTTTTTCCTATTCCTGTGAAGAATGTCATTAGCATTTTGATAGGGATTGTATTGAATCTGTAAATTGCTTTGGGTAGTGTGGCCATTTTAACAATATTAATTCTTACAATTCATGAGCATGGGATGCCCTTACATTTGTTTATGCCATCAGGGTTTTCATTTCTTTCATCAGGGTTTTGCAGTTTTCATTGTAGAGGTCTTTCACCTCCTTGGTTAAATTTACTCATAGGTTTTTTGTTTGTTTGGTTGGGTTTTTTTTTGGTAGCTACTATAACTGGTATTATTTATTTATTTTTCAGCTAGTTATTGGTGTATAGAAATGCTGCTGATTTTTGTATGTTTTTGTATTCTGCAACTTTACTGAATTTGTTAATCAATTCCAAGAGGTTTTTGGTGGAGTCTATAGGTTTTTCTATATATATCTTTTCAAGAGCATGTTGTCTGCAAAGAGGGACCATTTGACATCTTCTTTTTCAATTTGAGTGCCTTTTATTTCTTCTTAATCATTCTTTTCTTCAATGCACAACATTAAATTATTTATTAATAGATATAAAATGTGGGGAATCTATTCAGAGTCTGTACTACTTTTATCAGAATGCTTTATTTTAAAGGAAAATCTAAAAGAATTTTAGAACTCTAGACATACTCTATGGGGACTCATTGTGCAGTGTTTAGTGTGCTTCATGAGAGTAATTTTTAAATCCATACTGCTAGACATTGGCCCAGGCTGGTAATTGACTACTGTGATGGCATTTATTTATATCTGGAAGATAGACTTTAGGATAAATAGACTTGGGTTTGAGTATTTATTGGCTATCTATGACCTTGAATATTTAACTTCCTTTGCTATCGAGTTTTCTCAGAAAGTGAGGTGTAAATGAGAGAATGAATATGAACTCCAATATTGCTTAAGCAATCAATATGTCTATAACTATTGGTGTATCAATATGTTCTATTGTAAGTTTCCTAAGCCTGTGACCGAAGCCAGACCAATGAGACACTATCTGATCTACCAGGATATTTTTTTCCCTTGGACATACTGGGGGAAGAAGCCTTCCTTAGGATATGAGGTGAGACTTTCAGCAGTTATTTTGTTGTGTCTTGGGAAGAATCTGAGAACACAGCCAAGAGAAAAATCAAAATCCTAAGAGTTTAGCTGATGTTTAAGCACCAGCATCTGTGTTTGTCCAAAGAAGAGTAACCCAGCTTACTTTAGGTAAGCTGACAAATTTCTGTATTGCCTACTTTTTCAACATTTCTTCTTTCCTTCTTTTTCTCATTTCTCCAGCACATCCTCCCACCCTTCCTCCTCTTGGATCCCCTTCCTCCTCCTCTCTCACAGTCACCAGTGGAGAAATGTCCACATGCCTTAGCCTGGCATGTAAGTCTTTTCTTGAAGTGGCCCAGACTTACCTCAGAAAGGGTCTGTTTGTACACTACCACTCTTTTGCACTCACTCGGACTATTATATTTCTCCCAAATGTTAATTTTACCTACATTTTTTGCATCCTATTATGCCTCTATTTCTTTGCTGTCACTTTTCTCTCTTTCACTAATTGTCTTACAATCATCTGCCTGTTGTTTCCTGTGTAATTCCTTTGGGAAGCATTCCTTGATGTCTTTTTCCATTAATTTAGGTCATCATTTTCTCTGATTCTATCACAGTTTGTACAAACATACATTTCAGCAATTAGTATTGGGTAGTTTGAACATTCTGTTTCCTTGCATGCCTTCCTAACTAGATTATACGGCTTTTGAGTCACAGGTAGTGTCTTCTACTGCTCTACAGTTTCTGTGTCCCTCGAATTAAGTGGTTTTTTTGAAAGAACAAACAAAAGGATATGTACAACTTTTTTCTTCTTTTGTGAATGGTTACATGCTTTATAGACATCAGTTATGCAGATCAGGAAAAAATGTATTACTACTAATTTTTCATGACTGGGGGAATAGGGATGTTATTGTCCAAAATGTTGAATATTAGAAGGAAAGGAAATTATTATTTGGTTTTGAAGACACTGAATTTAAGTTGATGATTCTACTGAAAATACCAGAATTTAACTCAATGTTTTTAACTATAGATACAGAAAAAATCATCATTTGACCGCAAACCATTTACTATTATGATTTTATTTTACAATATTAGTTTAAAGGCATACTAGAAAAGAGATAAGCTGTTTTAATTCCAGTAACAAGGACAGTGACCATTGTTTTAATGAGTTATTTTGTATTAGTAAATAATTTCTATTGTTTGATCTTGGGGAGCTTACATGGTTAAAAGGCAGCATGGCTTAACAGAAAAGTTACTTTAGACAACAGTGAGCTTTTTGTATACTTGGATATCTTAACACAGAAGGACAGGAAATACACAGGGTGGTGGGCTTCTTATGTGTTCATTCAAAATATTTAGCATCTCATATTTCTAATGCTCCATTTTCTGTTTCCACAGTTTACTGTCTTTGGCCCAGGATTAAATTTATAAGGGAAATTATAATCCTTCCATCTCAGAGAACACATTAGAAACTGGCCAAATACAAATGCATAGCAGGGATAGGTCTCTAACCCTATTCTAGTGACAGAGCCATGAATCTAGCACAAATTCTCAAACTTTGAGTCTAGCATGCCTCTTGTGACTTGGTCAGATTCATTATTCCTGTGTTCATTGGGGCACTAGACCATGATGTTAAGAACACATATCCTTGGCTCTGAGTTACTAACCATCTGACTTTGAGCAAATTAACATCACTAAAGCTTTAGTTTCCTCTTCCGTGAAATGGAGACAGAAATAGTACCCTCCGGATAGACTGTTAGTAATAAATAGTAATAAATAAGTTATATTGCACCCTTAGTAGAGTTTGTGGCATACCAAGAGATCCACACGTAATTGTTTTTATTAGAACTGTACAACATCTGTTAGAAATTGTATGTAAAATTTGAGTTAGGGAATTGGGGGAAGTTCTAGGGAATTGTGTCCTAAAGAAAGATCACTCCTCCCTCTTTAAACTACCTCAACCAAGTGGTAAAAAGAATGTAATGGAGTCAAATTAGACTTCCTCTAATGACTGGCAAATATATTTTTATATATACACATACACGCACTATTTATAGTCCCCACTCCTTGCTGAGGTTCTGCTATTGGCCGCTTCCTTTCCTGCCCCTGGCTGGACCTGAAGCTCTGCTCCTGGTCCCATGTCTCAGCAGGTCCTCGGTAGGCATGGTCCCTCCCCTCATCCCTTCCCACTAGGGGAGGGGAGAACTGACTACATTCTTTGGCAACATTCTTTGGTGTTTCACCAGCCCTTCTTGCATCCCTTAACCTTCCTACACCTCTATAAATGGTCCTTTCTTTTAATCCTCTTCAGTTAAACCATTGTGAAGGTACCATATGTTTCTCATCAGGCCCTGACTGATAGAGCAAATACAACTTCCTTTTAGCCAGTGAATATATTGGTTTGTTACATAGCATTTTGCTGATGGTGATACCTTCAAAATTCTACTCTTTCCTCCTTATACACTATCTTATTTATCTTTGCATTTCTAAATTTAGAGCAATCCTCACTATATTATATCCCTATAAGATGCTGTAAGGAAATCTTTGTTCAGCTGAACTCGATTAAATTTCGCACTGAATTCTCGTATTTCCGTTGCATCAGGCATCGTAAGTTATAGTGCTAAGCTGCAGGTAGATTATTGAGTGACAATTTGCCTACATAAACTAAAATAGTCATTTATAATATCACATTTTACTTTATTTCTCCTTTTCCATTTATGCAATTTATCTTAGTTATTCTGATGCTAAAACTTAATTAATGAGTCTTTCAAATTAGAAATTACAGCCTCTAATAATATTTTATTAAAGCCATTTATTCTTTAACATTTTATGCAAAATTTATGGCTGTCAGTTTCTAATATGGGAAAACACTTTTAAAAATTTATTATTATTATTATTATTTTTTGAGACAGAATCTGGCTGTGTTGCCCGGGCTAGAGTGCCGTGGCGTCAGCCTAGCTCACAGCAACCTCAAACTCATGGGCTCAAGCAATCTTTCGGCCTCAGCCTCCCGAGTAGCTGGGACTACAGGCATGCGCCACCATGCCCAGCTAATTTTTTCTATATATATATTTTTAGTTGTCCAGATAATTTCTTTCTATTTTTAGTAGAGACGAGGTCTCGCTCTTGCTCAGGCTGGTCTCGAACTCCTGACCTTGAGCTATCCTCTTGCCTCGGCCTCCCAGAATGCAGGATTACTGGCGTGAGCCACCGCGCCCGGCCTAAAAATTATTTTTGAATTAAGGTAATTATAGAGTCAATTTGTACAATCAGGAGGAAAGACCAAGTGAAAGTTACCCTGAGTAAGATAGGAAAAAACACAATTGGTTATTTTGTTCGTTTGTTTGTTTGGTTTTTTTTGAGACAGGGTCTCACTCTGTTCCCTGGGCTAGAGTGCCGTGGCATCAGCCTAGCTCGCAGCAACCTCAAACTCCTGGGCTGGAGTGATCCTTCTGCCTCAGCCTCCCGAGTAGCTGGGACTACAGGCATGTGCCACCATGCCCGGCTAATTTTTTCTATATATTTTTAGTTGGCCGATTAATTTCTTTCTATTTTTAGTAGAGATGGGGTCTCGCTCTGGTTTCGAACTCCTGACCTTGAGCGATCCGCCCACCTCGGCCTCCCAGAGTGCTAGGATTACAGGCGTGAGCCACCGCGCCCGGCCCAAAATTGGTTATTTTGAATAGCATCAATAATTTGGAGAAGAAAACCACTGTAAAAATTTAATATTTTTTAAAAATAATGGTGTATGATCTATAATGATGCTTTGTGGTTTTATGCCTCACTGAATCTTGGCTGCTTTTGCAAGGCACATGCATTATAATGAGCTGCAGTGTGGAATGACTAATGTTGTGAATACACATCGCATTTAATTGATGTAGCCACATGTCTGAAATAAATGTTCCTTGTAGTGTCAAGTGTAAACCTCTCTAGATTCTTTAACGTGCCCTGCCCACATCTGAGTGTAAAAGAAGGAATCTGAAAACTGCAAGGACTGCTGCGAGAGAGAGCTGCAAATGTTCGCTTCTTTGTATTTCTTCCCTGTATTATTTATAGGCTATTTTTATTCATTTCTATGGAGAAGCATAAATAATATTCTTCTCTTACTGCTAAAGCCTGCTCTTCCTCCTCCATGGTCTCAGTTGGTTTTTGCATCTGTGTGTATCTGGTTTATGGAGAAGGCTTAGCTCAGTGGGGAACAAACACAAAATGATTTTATTTTTCATCAGTCCTTGCTCCCCTGTTGTGTTATGTCAAATTTCTCTCCCCTGCTGGGTAGGAGACCCCCACTAACAACATCCTAGGCAGATTCCATGACTTTCAAGTCATTTCCCATTACTCAAATTCTGCCCAGTTGAAAATACCAATTTCATCTCTTTTACAAAACTTTCCAACACCACAGGCCAGGCTTGGGCTCCTTGATCCATGGAAAACGTGAGTGGCTGGCTTGTCTTCTCCTCCTACCATTAACTTACTTGGGAGCCCAGGGCAAGATTGGTTGGCTGACCTTTAAAGATCTCTTCTTCTCCTTTTTTT
>VBSM01000483.1:12782578-12812243 GCA_008086735.1 Cheirogaleus medius
ATGGCGAGTGTGAAGAAAGAAAAATAGAACAGCTGTCTCTTATATGACCGGTGCTGCAATAATTTTCTTTATTGATTATTGCTGCTTCCCAGGCTATTGCTGACTAGTTGCACATGGGGAGCATACATGAGTTTGTTGGAGGGCTCTGTTGGGGGGCTTCCTTCCTAGCCTAATCCTTCGACACACTCATAGCGTCTTGCTACTTGAGTCCCCTCACCTGGCGAGCAGTCATTTTCTGTGGGCTCCTATAAAATGATCCAGTCCAGCTTTCTTCCAAGATGCACTCTTAGCCATAAAAACCAAATACTGGGAGTACAAGTTGCAATACTGAAATCACCTTCTTCTGTCTTTTGTTGTGTTTTTCTTTTTCCAATTTGTCTCCCCTTTGCTTAGGTAGACATAGGGAGGATCAGGAACACCCCACACGAATGGAAATCATTGAGTGCTGGAACCCCAATACTTATCAGAGATTCTCTTAGATCCCTCTTAATTAGCATGTTGGACAGGGAGTAAGGTTTTATTTCCCATGAGGCCAAGAATCTATGGCTTTTGGTGACCTCTGTCCTGTCTCCTTTCCCATTTTTAAAAGTGAACAGGGAAGGAAAGTCAGGAGGCCGAAGTGACATTAAGTCTCTGAAGATGAAGAACCCCATTGTTTGCAGTTCTCTTTAGAATATGGGATACTTAAGTTCTTTTTGTGCTTAGCATTAACTGTTAGTCACCAATTTGGAGCAAAAGGGAAAGTTCTACTGAGGATTCTGTTTACCTGTTCTCTCATATTCCTATGGGCAGAAGCACCAGAGAGAACTGTTAGAAAGAGGGACAGTGAAATAACAGAGCTATATCTCATTTCTGGAATCCTCCCAGCCTCACTCTCCCATGCCCCACCAAGTGCACTTACAGTGCAGTTTCCCAGGTCAGTGGAAAGAGCCCAAGGATGGAAGCAGTGGCTTGAATTCCAGTCTGATCGCTGCCTGAGCTCAGCACTCACTGTGACTTCACCCTTCCTTGCCTCTGATAATCCATCTTGGGAAATGCAGATGAACCTACCTGCCCCCTACTTATCTTTCAGGGATGTTGGAAGACAAATGAGATGATATCGGAAAACCCTGTGGAAGAAATATGATGTATAAATCTAGGGCGACATTATATATGAGACAACACCTTAATCATTCTTTCACCTGCTATATGAGGCGATGTCTTTGTGCTGTTCTAAATGTAATAGAGGGATCGCTGGACTCAATGAATTTTGAAATTTTGGTTCCACTTGGCTTTGGCCACTAACTGACTCTATTTCTTTAGACAAATGACATCATTTCTTTATGTTTACTTCCATATCTAAAAAATGTGTAGCAAAATAATAATATCATTATTATTTGTACTTTAAGGTTCAACTAACACAAGGGATATGAGAAGTCTGTGAGATGTATAATACATTTAGAAATATATCTGAGCTTATATAAGTATGAATATGTACAAACAGAAAATAAAATAGATTTATGCAATTACATATACTATATCCTTATACCTTTCCACATACATACATACATGCATACATACATCCCTTTCATTTGTCTTAATTGCGTGGCACAATTGGAAGAGCAGCCCTTGAAGTTTCTTAAATTGATATATACAAATGAAATAGGCAATTCATTACAACTCATTTTTCATAACAGTTTGCTAACTTGCCATGTACTTGTGTGTGTGTATTAATCAGACTCTCACAGGTAACTCAAACTGGATTCTTAGCTCCAGCTTTTTCTACATCATCCCTCTGGTGGTGGTGCTTTTGCCACAATCGAGACAAAAGTCATTTTGAGAATAAAAGTACAGGGAGATCACAGACTGCATTCGGAGATAAATTACTTTTACCCCTCATTCTTTCCCCTCATGAAGAAAGCTGTACTTTCTTCATCTCTCTCGTTTTGCCTTTCTGCTAAACAGCTAATCATCTGTGCTCTTATACCCTTAGAACTGATTTTTTTTACTTTTTATCCATCAATTCTCAATTTGGACATATATAAAATTTTTAGTAGTGTTAACTTCCTTACCCCATCCCCCTGAAGATTTTGATAGTATTTGTGTAGGACATCGTATCCTGTTTCCTTTCTCTCCCTCTCTCTCTTCCATCTCTGTAGTGTGCGTTCTTAAATCAGCCTTTTTAAAGCACAGTTATCACCAGCTGATACCTCAAGGTAAGCGGTTAAAGGAAATGAACAAATAGAACAAATAGAGAGGATATACTTGTTTGCACCCTTTCTTTTGGATAGACTACCTCTGTTCCTCACACACAACCTGAACTTTCCGGCAGTGCCTTTTGACTGTCCCCATCTAAGCTGCTTTTGCTCTCACCCAGCCACTCTCATCTCTCACCTCCCTTAAAATAACACTGAACTTTATTATCTGTCTAGACAGCTGTTCTCCCTTTTCCCAATACTCCAGTAAGTAGGAATTTCTCTCTTTGCTGAACTCCTCTAGCATCTATGCCATGCTTATGACATCTACCATCCATTAAGCTTGTTTGTGCCCATGTTTTTCCTTTGCACTAATCTGTGTCATTCTTAAGGGAACCAGCCATGTCATATTTATAGTTACATCTCCTACATCACAAAAAATTGATACCTTAAACAAAATAAATGTGTGACAAATCTTTATGGACATATTGGTTTATAATATAACTTAAAATGTTTGATAATTACTATAAAATGAATTATTTTACTGCTTCTCTTGTCCATCAACATTTATTTAATGCTACTACCATGAGAAGTGACAATATCCAGCTTTAAATAATGCAGAAATGGTCATTACATAACTTGCAGAGGAGTCAGAGAGACACAAACCAACCAAAAAAATACATGATATAATTACAAATTGTGATCAATGCCATGACGAAACAAGGTTTCATGACAGAGATTAACAGTAGGGAATTTAACTTTTAATAGGATAATTAGAGAAAGCCTCGTTGAGCAGTAACATTTCAATCAGAAACTTGAAAGAACTCCCTCAGCATTTATATTCATTTATGTATCATTGCCTGAAATCTGGTAGCCAAATCTAACTGCAAGAAAAACTGGGAAAATTTCAAATTCTAAAAAAATTGGGATTATGGCAGTAAGGAAGAAGTGGCCAATTGACCTAAAGTAGACAAACAGCAGTGCCTGTCCTCCCTACCAAAATCAGTCCACGCTCTTTTTAGAGATTAGGGTAGCAATATAAGTAGGGCAAGCCCACACAAGGTTTTCAAGATATTTTCATCTCATTTTATATGACTTGGGAAACCAATGAATGTATGGCTTTAAGCAGGGAATGGACATAAACCCAGTTTTACTTTTAAATGATCACACTAGCCACTATGTGGAATATGGATTAAACAGGATTGAGAGAACAGGTAGAATAGCTGATGATGGCTGGACCAGTGAATGGAGAGAAGTGGTTGGATTTAAGATATACTTAGTGAAAAATAGGACAGAGTAGCTGAGGTGAAGAGAAAGCATCAAGGGTGATACCCAAAGAGCAAATAATAATGCATACACACAAACTATATAAAATAACAAGTACATAGATATGTATATATAAATATCTGCCCTTGGTGAAACTCAGCTCTTACAACAAAAGAGTTTGAGTCACTTTATCAGATTTTTCAAGCTACTGTATTTGCATGACAATTGGAATGTACTTTTTCCACCTAACAGTTTATAAGTGATAATCACTTTTTTTGTGAATTGACATAATTAAATGGTATTACATCATTGTAGGCACCATAATCATCATCTTGGACTGTTATCTAAAATTATGTTTTCCTTTGTTGCAGTGTGTGGATCTCTGACTTGGATCCTGTGGGATTTGCTGAATTAACATAGACATTATCCTATCCCTGAAATGACCTAAATTTTTCACAGCCTAGAGAGGGATTTTTACCATTAATTATTTTCAG
Source organism: Cheirogaleus medius (assembly GCA_008086735.1). Lineage (NCBI taxonomy): Eukaryota > Metazoa > Chordata > Mammalia > Primates > Cheirogaleidae > Cheirogaleus > Cheirogaleus medius. Next base: position 12,786,513 of record VBSM01000483.1, read on the forward strand.
TGTATCAGTAACTACACTTGGCTTTATAAAATGAAGTTGTCCTTGGAAATTAAAATGCCTCCGATGTATTTTCGGGGCTGCTTTCTGTGAATTTCCCAGGTCTCAACCATGTTTGCTTCTAGAGTAATGACTTTGAAATACCTCGACTGTTGACGTCTTTCTATCCAGCACAAAAGTCCAGATGGTTTTAGATGACCAGCTGTTCCTCGGGGACAAGACAAAGTACTAAATAACATTAAAAATCATAAGTGAGCAAGTTTTATGATATGACCCTGTTTTTATATCTGCTAGATTGGCTACTCATTTACCCTTCTAGACAGAGGTCTCTGAAATGATTTATCATAATTACTGGTCATGTGTGTATTATGTTTATATTAACATTAGGTTCAGAATTCATATAGCTGTTATCAGAATCCTGAGCTCAGGGTCTAACATAGGTTCCATGTTATGGTTAAAATTACTTCAAATAACATTTCCTTTAGTATTTCTTTAAAAGCCTTTCTTATATATGAAATTTAACTCAAAAGGAAACATATTGTAACATGCCGGTATAATTTTTAAAGCTTTGAAGTTCTTTCTACAATCAATACTATGTAATAATAGTTTTCATAAGTCCCATTTTTTAAAATGGGCACAAAAAAACAGACCTAGAGAAAATGGGATTAAAGTTCAGCATGACCGAATAAACTTTTTGACATTAAAAAGAATTTCCTGCCCAAAAGGATTATTTTAACTGTACAGTAAGTTGTTAAAGTAGGTTATGGGATACTGAGATCTAGAAATCCTTGAAAAAATTGAATCCAAATAACATGAAGCATTAAACTAAAGTCAGTCAACGTATTATTTTTGAATTAATATCTCTGAATATTGTTTATTGATGATGACAAGAAGGAGAGAAAATGCACTTAATATATATTAGAAAATATATAGAATTTGTTACCTGATAAATAGTTTGGTATTTTTACCACTTTGGTTTTCCTTTGCTATAATCAATGAGAATAAAGGAATAGGAATGTGTGCGGTTAAAAATTCTAGGAAGAATTCTAGATGGTAACAATGAAAGAATACCTGAATAACGGGAGAATTAGGAAGTGTAAATTGTAATAGTAATACTAATAAACTAATCTTTATTAAGCACTTAAAATTAGGCATTTATAATTATTTATTTCATCTTCATGACAATGACATGAGGGTGGGTACCATTGTTATCATAACTAGTTTTATAACTGAAGGAACCTAGGTGTGGTTAGATTAAGTGTGTTGCCCGAGATTGCAAGGTTAGTTGCTAGTGGAAATAGGATTTACCCAAGCAGTATGGCTCCAGAGCCTGGTTGTGTTTTGTTTCTTGGGTTTTTTCCCCCCTAGAACTGGTGTTCTTTAAAGCCTCTTAAAGAAAGATAAGAAAGAATTCTATGGCTAGAATCTCAAAGGTTATTTCCCGGCACAATGGACAATATGATACGTGCAGGTGGATTACATAACAATGCCAGCAAATAGCTGCTATATGAAACCCCTCAGAAGGCTGAGATCCTTTTCTGAAGGTTTTTGAATTTTTCCAATTCCAGTCAGATTCACCATTGCAGTACCTAGGTCAGAATAACCACCGAGACACAGAAATTATCCAGAAAGGCAAGATTACTCACTTAGATTGATTGCTCCAACAAATAAGGATTTTCAAGTGGCTCTAAGGTAGCCCTCTCACCACTGTTCAGTTGAGACACAGCAATTTTACTTCTAGGTATTTAACTGAGGCATTGCTAAGCATACAGCCTTCCCAGCCCCTCAATAAAGAGTTTGAGGCCTGGGAATATGCATTAGTGACAGGTGTTCTAGGTGATTCTCATGATCAGGGGAGTTTGGGAGATACTATTCAACATCGTTCTGAACCTGGGCTGCATGTTGGAATTACCTGGGAAATTTTGCAAAGCACTGATGATTTGATCCTTTTGCTGGATATTCTAATTTAATCAGTCTGGGCTGTAGCCTAGGCATAGCAGATTTTTAAAAGTTCCCTAACAGATTCTAATATGCAGCCAAATTTGTGAATCTTTGCTGTAGAGCAGAGCTGCTCAGCCAGTGTTCCTGGAACATTGTTTGGCTAGAAATTGAGAAAAGTTTTCAATCTGGTGAGATTTGATTCTTCCCAGCCCTTGGGAGGTGGCTAGGTGTGCTTGGTGAGGCAGAAGTGATGGTCCCCTTTCATGACCTATAGGTAAACTTTTCCTTTTACGCCAATGCATCCAATAAACACTATCATTTTCTAGGTCTGCCATAATGTGAAACAAAATGGCATGCACATCTTTAAGAGAAGGAATCTAGATTTTTTAAAAATCTCCCAGGTGATTGTGATGTTCAGGCAATGTTGCCATCAGTCTATCAGAATTTCTTTGAAACATTTTTTTTTGTATTAGTATAAAACTATAAGAAATATAAATATCCAGTAAGATAAAAATAGGCAAATAAATTGTATATTCATAAAGCAGCTAAGATGAAGTCTCTACATACAATGTAAGAAATAAAACATTTTTAGATAGAAATGTATGCATATATACATGTTTATTAAAGATATAAAACATGTATAATAATAATGAAAGCTAAATTCAGGACAGTTGTTATTTTTGTAAGTGAAGGAAGAGAAGATCAAGAAAGGACACACAAAAGGCTTGACACATTTCTTCATCTACATCTTTCTTTAAACGTAGAACTAATGGGAATATAGCAAAATATTATGCTTAGATTAATGGTAGGTGTAGGGATATTTGGTATATTATGTTTTATTATTCTCTGTAGTTGTCTGTGTGTTTGAAAATAAGTACAAAGTAGTTAAGGGGTCAGGGATCTACTATGGACAAAATAATAAGATTTACTATAGATAAAAGTACAAGATCATGTAATGTTAATGCCAACAAAACTGCAAAAGTTATCTTATTCAATACTCATATTTTGTTCATGAATATGAGGGCTTTCCTAGAGGAAGATGAGATCTTTCCCCATTACCTATTATTGGTCTTGTTATTTTTGAGGTTTGTCTAAGGAGAAAGGGGAGGCTTGAGTGCTTGCCTACCCCTTATTCTTCTCTCACAAAAATGGTGGGATTGCCATGTAAATGTAGGAAAATCCAATGGTATTTTCTTTGCTACACTCTCACACTCAATGCTTCTGTGATCAGATGTGTGGATTTTCCACACTAAGCAGTTCCCCAACTCTTTCTGGACACCAACTGGGTGTCTTGCAATTTAATTCTGACACTAATGCAGAGTTAGCAGAGACCTCCTGCAGGTTAAGGGCACTGTCCTGCAAGACTACCCCCAACTTCAGATGCCAGTCACAAGTAGTGGGTCCCCAGATTACCCACAATTTCTGTCCACTTGGCCACAAATCAGTGGTTCCCACAATCCCCTTCTTGTGTTTGATAATTTGCTAAAGCAGCTCACAGAACCCAGAAAAAACAGTTCACTAATTATTGCTGATTTAGTACAAAGAGTATTTTAAATGATACAGATGAATTGCCAGATGAAGAGGTACAGAGGGCAAAGTCCGGAAGGATCCTGAGCGCAGAAGCTTCTGTATCTCTAAAGTTGGGGTACACCCCCTCCTAGAACATCGATGTGTTCACCAAGACAGGGGCTGTCTGCACTCAGCAGTTCAGGGATTTTTATGGAGGCTTCATCAAATAGGTATAATTGATCATTAACTCATTTTCTAGCCCCTCCCCTCTACCTAGAGGATGAGGGTGGGGCTGAAAGCTCCAAGCTCATAACCATGGGTTGGTCTTTATGGTGACCAGCGCTTCCTAGCCACTCATTTCCTTTGTCATCAACCGTATTCACTGTGGCCAGAATAATCTTTCTAAAACTACCACTCTGGTTATTTTATTTCATTATGCAAAAACTTTGAGTAGCTCCCTGTTATCTTCCGAAGCAAGGTAAATTCTTTTAATTCTGGCTCCAATCTACCAATATAGTCTTTTTTCCTACTATTTCTTTTTTCTTTTTAGACCCTGCCTTCTCACATAATTGGATAACTTTTTATTTTATTTTTTTATTCTTTTAATTTTTTAAATTAGTACTCAGCACTCTCCCTCTCCCTTTTATCTGGAATGCTTTCTTCCCCATTTGCTTCTGGAAAAAATGTTTTCCTATATTTAAAGGGATAGTACAAATATCACCACCTTTGTGCAATATTTCAAATCCTTCCTCCTTTGAACTCAGAATGTGCACCCCTCTCCAGCACTTTATCATTTTATACATTGTAAACTAATTGTTTGAGTCATCTTATTTATTTTTGCCCTTAGCAATTTGAAACATTCTGAAAGGATAAGACTACATAGTTCTCATTTTTGTAGCCCCAGTAATATCTATTGGAGTACAGGGCCCTTAAAAAAAAAATAGGCTTCTTACTTTTCCCTTGAGGTTAAGGAAGTACTCAGTAGAGGGAGAAGTGATCAAGGCTATCCTTATGTAAAAAGAGGTTTCTTTCTGTGAAATTAATTGGCCTATCTGAGGATCAAACCTTTGGCTTTGTTCATCCCATGCTCTGATAAGCTGCATTGCTTCACAAAGTTTGTATGATTAGTCACTGCCTGCCTTGGATGTTTTAATCTTGCCAGAAACTGGTAAGTTTTGAATCTCCTTTGTGTTGTTATATAAAGATTCTCTGTGCAAAAAAGTAATTGCTTTTGCAGTTGAGAAGGTCATGACTTTTGATAATAGATAAGAATTTGTGCTTAAGTAATAAACTGACCACATCTATTTTAGTTTCTGTGAAATACACCTATGCTTACTTCTGTCCCCATTGCTATGATTGTGTGTTTAGTAAGTACCAGTTAGGACGTAAACATTATGTGAAAGCATAGCATTGGCATGTTTCTATTTGTTAGAATTCAAAATAATGAATTATCTGAAAAAATAAATCAATGACCTCTAGGGTCACTTCTATCCTTAAGTACGTGATTCTATTAAAAAAAGAAAAGAAAACAAATCTGCATTTCCTTCAACCTCCTGACTTCTCTCTTTTGTCAGAATTTGTTAGATTAAATATGCCCACAAATTCTTTGCATGTCCTCCTATAAAGCGTGGAGTCTATTTTCCTACCCTTTCAATCTGGTCTGTCCTTGTGACTTGCTCTGATAGGGAGAATACAACAGTGATATAATGTGACTTCTGAACTTCTATTTTAAGAGGACTTGTAGCTTTTACTTTGCCCTTTTGGAATACTTCCAGCATCATGTATAAAGCCAGATGAAAGATTGCATGGAGAGAGGGAATTCCAGATGTCACAGCCATTCCAGACATTCTCCTATAGCCCCAGGCATGTGAGTGAGGTTATCTTAGAGAATCGAGACCCACTGGAGCCACTAGCTGACTGAGCCCCACAAATGAGCCCAGGTGAGACAAGCAGAATTGCCCAGTAAACTCACAGAACCATGGAGAATAATAAATCATCATTAAGCCACTAAGTGTCAGGTTGCATTGTTATGCAGAAATAGGTAACTGATACAGTAGCCATATGTTGGTTAGGTATATTTAGCTTGATTCCCTAAAGTTTGGAGTGTGAAAAGCAGAATATTCCCATTCACCTTTCTCCTTTATGGCAGAACACATAATAGCATCTAAAATACGCTCAACATAAAGATCATTCCAGTGAAAGATTGGACGTCTCTAAGTGTCAGTTTTCTAATTTGTGAAGTAAGGATAGTGGGTTAAATGCAATTTAACAATCTCTCTGTTCCACCTTCCATAATACCAGCTCATTTTGGTAGTTGAATTCTCTGGAAGAATTGGAATTAATGATTCTAATTTTTTTCTTTGTCCTCTACCTGAATTGTTCTGGCAAGTTTATTCCTCAAGTGCCCAAGATAGATAAAAGATGCCAAATGGAAATGGATGAGAACTTAAAGCACATGGGAGAACAAGAATCTTCCTACTCTGCTTTTCCTGTGAAAATTCTGTTCTTCCTACACATAACTGGGCTGTGCTCATCCAAACCTGTGTCTGAATTGCCACATAATTGTGGAAGGAAAACCGGCTGGCACAGTCAGGAAGATGATCTTTGCAATGTGCTGTGCATCCACTGAATTTCTAGATGTAAAAGTTAGTGTGCACATTTTCTAAGCCCACGTCCCAAAGCTCCAAGAAGGTTCTTCCCATGTTGCAAAAGGCAAATTGTGACTTTGCTGTTGAGATTTGTCGGCTCAGGTGGTTTTGGCTGTTGTGTTTGAGGTCTCTGGAGCTGACTGATCATATGCTTGAGCTCTTAAATGCCGGCTGGCTAGCTGTTTTAGGTATTGCTCTGAGACCTCGGGTGGCATTATGTCAATTAAATCATACAGTGGAGAAATGACTTAGAATGCCAACAGCTATTGAAGAAACTTTCATTTAGCAATGGGAAAAAATTGGTGAAGATAGCAATGCATAGAATTTTGAAGTCAGAAAATACTTTAGAAATCATATAGTGAGGAAAGTGGGACTCCTACAGTGAGGGTATATGCCCAGAGTCACTAAGCTACTTAGTGGCATTCAATGCAATTTTAAAATAAGCAAACTCTATATTATTCTTGCATACTATTAGAAATCAGAAAAAGATATTAGGTGCTCTGATATTATGGCCAGTACACCAGGAATGCCAAATATTCCTTTGTACAACATTTATCTTCAAGGACATGGACATGGGTGGCTGAGCAGAGGCAGTAATCAGATAATCCTGTGTGCAGTGGTACATGCATATATATGATATGTGTATATACATGCGTATATACAGAGAGGTGGGATGGGGAAGAGGAGGGAAGGAGTTTGCCAGGGCAGTGATTTAGTCTGGTTGCTAAATGGAAAGCATGAAGAGCATGAAGAGAGAAGTAATTGCTTATGCTGACCTTTTCAACCCTCTGGAAGCTTCAGTCCTACAAAACATGGTCCAATCAATGTCTTGGAATCTGACCAGTCAGATCATTCCCTTGTAGGGGGATGGAATTTTCTCCTCTTTTCCTGACTTAGCTTTTAGGAAATCTAAGGGGAAGAGCCTAGAGTTCCCCCTAGAGGCTAATATTTATGCTTGCAACTTAAAAGGATCTCAGTGTTTTCAAAACCTGGACAATTTCCTGATGAATATATTAGCATGATCTCTATGCATTACCTTTAGAAATTTTAACAGGATGGAAGTAGAATATTCACAGTTGTACCTTATTGATAAAAGATTGAAAATAGATTTTTTTATGATGGACATTTAAAAAATATATACATTTAGTAACTTTTCACCTGTTAATGTGTGCTCTCTGGTAGCACATTGGGCTTCTATGATCCAAAGCACAGATAATCTCCAAAGTCAGGTGATAGGGTTAGTTATCTGGGTAGTGAGCTGGGAAAACACCTTATATTTCTAAGTGACTGTATTCGTAACTGAATAGGACTGAATAGGCCACTTGTCACCAGCTAAAGCTTCCATGGATAACATGGCGCATGACTGTTATGTGATGTCCCTCTAGTGCAGCAGGCTGTATTCAGAAACAAGCAGAGGCAACTTGGATGCTGTCATTTACCATTAGTTTTGCAATAGCAAATCCTGATAATCTCGGGCTTATAAATATGGGGAGATTGCACTTTCATAGGTGTTTAATTAACAAAAAGTAATTAGAGAGGTAGAAGGGTTTCTTTTCTCATTTCTTACTCTGTCCTTTGTTAGTGGAGTGCCATAAACCACCAAAAGGAACTTGAAGTATGATCCTATTAAAGTAGCAAGTGAGTTTTGTTAAATTCTTGGTGAGACATACAGACATATGAGTTGGGCATATTTTCTAGTGTAGGAATGTAATCTATGTATATTACTTTAAAATTACAAGTTTAATTTTCATATCATATGAAATATATATTTTAATATATTTATATAGCATAGTTACTATAGATGCAATCATATTTTTAATCTATTTTTCCTGTGTTTCAGTCCTGAGAATTTAGAAACAAATGAGGAAAGAACAAAAGTTGATATATTGTTTTCGTAGCCTCTGTTTTCACTTTCTTTTGTTGTCTTAATGCTGCCGCTGTGGAAGAAAGCCATTTGGGAAGCATTGGAGGTGCTTTCTTCAACCTGATTAGGCTTTGCTTCCTGGGCCTCCAGTTGTACTGTAAAGGAATTCCTGTAATTTACAGGAACACAAAGCAGGCTTTAGAAACACATTCACTGTGCAGACAGGAGGGAAAAACCACACTATTTGGCCAACCAGAATAAGAAAGCTCATGTCTGGAAAATTTTGCTGTACACCCCATCAGGAAATATTCATTACTTTTATTTTAAATAGCAGTTTCCAAGATCTGTTTTTATATTTATAGGATATCTGACAGCAAGCAAATATAAAAGAGAGCTACATTTTATTTAGCATTTTACTTTTGCTTTCTAAATTCCACTTTTAAAACTATATGGGAAATAATGAGCTTACAAGAAAGGTTTTGGCATTCTTTCAATGTGTTCACATTTACTGGATCATGACTGTTTCTTACGCTACGAGAGTAAGAATACATCTTAAACTCTTAAAACCATTAGGAATTATTGAAATTGAAGAACCTTAATGTGAAAATTAACCTAGGGCTTTGCACAAAAGATGTGACTTTGGCCATGTTCATCTGGGCCACCTTATTTACTTTCTATTTATGTTTTTTGATTGAACATGCAGAGTATCTCTGAGAAGAACTTTATTCAGATTATAAGCGGGAGCAGTTTCTAAAGAAAGCATGCTAGAATTAAACTTTGAGAACTGAGTTCAAGTTCCAGGTTTTCCTCTTACCAATCAAGTGATTAAATGTTACTAACCCTTTGTGAAATGGGGGCAATAATGCTTGCCCTCACTGCCCCCATCTGGTTACTGAATCAATCAGGGCCCAGGCAGGAAACAGAAACCACACCAGTGGTTTGAACATAGATATTAAATGTAAATAATTTTTAACTAGGCACAACATACTTGTTAATGAGATAAATGAAAGGGTCAGAAGAGAACTCCAAATAATCACAAAGGTGGCAACTGTAGGAGGCAGCTACCATCTCTAAAGCAGGAGGAACAAAGCGAAGAGCTTGGAATTATTAAAACTTAGGACCTTGGAGGAAAGGCCAGTAGAGCTAAAATATATCCCACTGATGATGAGCTTAGGAAAGTCCAGTAGGCCCGAGATTCACTCTGCAGAGGGAATGTGGACATGCTAGCTCTGGTATCTCTGAAAGGTGTGCAATAGGGCTGCAAATATTAGAAGTATTGCAAACTTGTTTCAGCTGTTGCTACAGGAAAGAGCAGCTGCTTCTAGTGTAAAGAAAACAGCTGAAGTGATGCTCTTAGGAACAGCAGGCAGACAGCTAGCCCACAGGAAGACAATGTTTCTTCTTTCTTCTCCAGCCTTTTCAGCTTCCATAGAGGGCCCTCTGCTGAAAGAGCCTAACATAGAGCAGAAACACGGTGTTGAGAGTCCCAGGCATAGCGTCACAAAGTAGAGTATGAGATAGACAAATGGGTTTGGAGTTGAAAGATAGTCACTGGCACAGTTGTGTGTAAAATGCTTTGCAACTTGGAATAAAAGCAAAGTATAATTTTGCAATGTAAGGGTAGAATTTTATGATCATTAACATTTTTGCTCTTTTGTATCTTGAAAAATAATAATGGCTTAGATATTCTTAAATGACCTCCATGTTGCCAAATATCTTACCAATAGCAGGATACTTAATATTTATACCACACGAGGCCTTCTTCTGGTTGAGGGTCAATGGGTAGTGATTAATTTGCTTATCCTGCTGTAATAAAGTAAGGATTAGAACATTAATGCAGAATGAGGTAAACCTAGGGTAAGGGTAAAGGGAAGTGTGGTGAGAATTTGAATTATGTTAGTATTGGTGATGTATAAGACAAATTGATTTAGGTTTTAGTTTTTTGTTTGTTTTATTCCAAAGAACATAGTTGGAAGAAAGATCACCAAGAAGAGATATGGTGAATGCTATGCATTATGTGCTCTGATTTATCTTTAAATTATCTTATAGAAATGGCAATTAAAACACGGATACCAATTATTGAACAGAGAATATGACAACAATGATTCCACTTTGATTATTTTGCTTAAATAAAGTAAGGGCTTACTGTATGTTCTTGAGGTGACATTACAGATCATATCCCCAAACTCTCAGAGAAAAACTAAGATCACGGGCTGTTTTTAACAGTGGAAAACAACACAAAACCCAAGTTCTTTAGCCTCACATCTGATGGTAATTTTCTTTCTATGGATTATTGCATCTAAGAGCATAAAAGGTAACTTTGATTGTGGTGATAATAATGTCTCCTACGAAATGACTTTTTTAGAGAAAATGGAGTATCTTTTTAAAAAACCCTATATCTCTATAATACATGGAGGAGAATAAACAGATACTCAGTGATCAGATAGTGGTGATTATGATGAATTTTTTTTGTAACTTCTCTGACAATATTGATTTCAGGATGATCTGGAGTTATTTTAGTATAAAATACTTGGTTTGTTTATATTTTTCAAACTGTAGCTGTAAAATAAAAAAAGTGTTTTGTGAACCCTTGATTCCTTGGAGGCGTGGGGAAGTATCTAAAGATGTGCCTTTTATGGAGGACAATTCTTGATATTATATTCAGATAAAGTGATTAATATTTTTCCTTTTATTCTCACAAAATTTCTTCCTCAAAGGGTATTTTGTCATTATATAAGGAATATTTATAAAATATTTTTATAAATTATTGATATTGAAGGGCTTATATTTTATATTTTCAGTAAAATATTCTTATGCCACTGCAAGAAACTGCAAAAGCTGATCCATGAGATTGTCCATGTGTCCAAATCATTCTCTGGTTTTAAACTATTTGCTGAGAGTGGTTTGACTTTCATTCTCTTAAGGGACCATTTAGTGCTAAGCTACTATAAGAAAGTAGATGTTTTTTTCTTAAGAATTTAACTTACAAAGAGAGAATACCAACAGACAATACAAAAAAAGCATGCATTTTACGTTCTCTTTCTTTCCTCCCCTCATTTGGAAAGCGATTCACAATGTTTCTTTTATCTCTTGTGTATCAGTTGTTTTTGTTCTCTGGAGGAAATAAAAAGAGGTATGCTGAGAATGGCCCATCTTTGTCAAAGTTTATATAGTATCTAAATTAAGATATATCGCTGATAATTGGCTCAAGTTAATTTATTTTAACTCAGATTGTAAATAAATGGCTGTCGCCATGACGCTCTTGGCTACTTCACAGAGTATGTAGCAATAGCTAATAAACAGCCAAATGTGATAGAAATTTGGAAGAGGAACAAGAAATCTTTCTTCCTAAAGGAGTGTAAAAACACTAGAAAATTAACATCTGCTCTATCATCGCTCCTCACTGGTGCTGGCAAGGCTGAGCTGTAAATACCAGCTTCCCATAGCAGCATCCTCCAGCTCCCTGTGCTGAGCTGGCTGTGAAGTGCCTGAAATCACTCTTCCTCCTGCAGAACAGCTCTTGGGAGTAGGCACTCACCGAAGTTGACATCTGGGGAGCCTTATGAAAGATAAGGCTTTGCTCTGGTAGCCTTATGTGGCTGTAGAGAGAAGGACTCTTCCTTCAAACTGTTCACTAGGGACATTTTAGACAATCATTGCTCTGAGTTGAGCCGGTTCTAGTTTGCAGCCTTGAAGCAATGTTACTTTAGATTGATGTGTCACCACACTCCTATTGAGAAAGAAGTTCTTTTACGTCCTTATATCCTCGATTTGCACTTGACAATTGTGAGGATGAAGATAAGAGGAAAAGGAAAGCACCTCCCACATGATGACGATTTCCAGTGTTTCTGTGATCTACTTCATCGCTGATGTTGGGAATAATCGGAGGGACAGAAGGGGGCTGCTGCTGGCATTTGGGCATTAACCTAGTTTGTGACTCTTTGTCTAAGGTAAAATATTCCAGAAATAAAATATTTTCTTTAAACAGGACCAAATACTAAAGTGACTGAATGGGGAATGCCTTTAAAATTCGCTAAAATGGCAAAAGTTGCCCCATTTCTTTTTCCCTGCCAAGAGAATTAATAATGGAGGGATTGACTTAGGGGCTGATGGAAACAAAGGCTCCTCGGTGACCTCTTTGCAGTAGCAGGGTTAGGGGAGGGCTCTACAATACCCCCTGCTCAGATCTTATACCCCTGTCTACCCCACCCCTATGAAGCAAAGGCTTCAGGATGGAAGGATATTATTAGCTAAAAGATAAGCTCACAGACAACATGGTCTGTCATGTTTCTGACAATTATAGTTCCCTGTCTCCTCACCTCTTTAGGGTATCAGAAAATTGTTACTATAGAACGGGAATATTTCATCTCAAAGTGGGAGCATCATGACTCTATGTCTACTCTTTATGGGAGCTTATCACCCTTTTCTGAACCACCTTTGCTGTTATAGATGTGCCTAATTTTAGAAGAAAATATTCACCTAGTGCAATCTGTCCCCATCTCATAAATGCTTTTGTATTTCATTTTCAGTCTTCTGTATCATGTTATGTAGAGAGAGGTTTCAGGAGAAAAGTTTACATAGAAATTATTTGCTGAGATAGTTTCATTAAAGGATGTTTAAAATAATGTTTTTATTGACATTTAATATTTTTCATTTTGATATTTCCAAGTTGGAAATTAAATGAAAATAGTAGCATGTTTCTAATTCAGCTAAGGATGAATACATTAATTTCATTGTGAATTTTTTGAGCCCTAAGGCAAATGCTCAAACCAATATTTACTTGACTTTTTCCAATCTTCATTTTGCATGTCAGCTGTGATGCAATACTTCAGTGCTTTACAATGATGAAGGCTGTACCTTGCCCTCAGACCACTAGCCAAATAATAAGCAGGTAATTGGAATGTATGTAGCACTTTCATCTAAAAAACTAATTCATACTGGCCCTGACTCTTTAAGATTCTCCTTATGTTATCCTTATTGAGCAACTAGTTGAAGAATTTTGCTCCCGGTGGCTGGAACATAGTAGATATTAAATCGATATTTGTCATATACCTATTAAAGTTGAAATTAAAATGACATTGACCTTTTGTTTAAGCCTCACTGGATTAATTTGAAAAAAAAATATTTGCTATATAAACTTACAGTAGAATGGCATTAAATGTGATGAAATCAAATGAAATCTACTATCAGGACTACATTATTTTTCTCATCATTTTAAAGATGTGGTTATCTAGACATTCCAAGACAACATATTAATTAACAGAGAGGTTGTTTTAACGTTCTTATAAGGGAAGACTGGGCTATATGTACACAAAGCAAAATGGGAAATTAAAGCCACCATAGAATTTCAGTAAGCCTGGCATCTTTACCTATAAAATCTGAATCAGTCATGAAATTGAGCCGGGTCAAAGGTGGCTAGCACTACCCATTCTTAACTCCTCTGTCATCATGGAACTTGCTCTACCTCTTAGAATGTCATTGTTCAACACTTTTATGCTACTCAATATTGCACCTTTATGTACAAATGTTGAAAGATTCTGATTTTAGTTGTCTAGATAATATAGGTTTGAGTTTCTTAATTCTTTGTCTAATTTAGTCTATTTTGGTGGGTTGCTAGAGCCATAATTATATTTAGGAAAATTTAGTTTGTTTAAGTAGCTCCCAACCTCTGTTATTTTTTTTAATATTCGTTATTTCCCTTTATTCTTGGCTATAATTTATACATGTTGATTATCATTGTTCACCCAGATAGCATCTCTTACTTTCTGTTTACTTGGGTGGTAGTTTGGTTTATGAAAGAGACTTTTATCCTTTTCCACATGATCAATATGTCATTTTTTTTCTAGTCTAATTTCATCTTCTATTATTTCATGTTATTGCATGTTTGAAAATATTTTGCCTTTTTGATTCCCTCTCTAAGCCTTCTTTTTTCCCAAAGTCTCTTTAAATTATGGAGTGATAGAGGGCAAGAGTCAAAAAGAAGAAAAGTGAAATGAAATAAAGCTAATGACCAGTTTATCTTAGGGCTTTACTTGGATTTAATTACAAAGCCCACAGGGCAGATCCTCTTGGAAAGGAAGGAGAATGTGTTGTTGATGTTTTAGTTCATAAATTCCTAGGCTTCAGAGACCATGTCTATTTAAATTAAGTGCCCAGCTCAGCTCCATATAAGATGATGATAATGATGTGTGATAAATTAGAGCCACTTCTACTGCTCTGTGTTCCTTTCTACAATGCCATTTCCTTGTTGTTGTGACTATATGTGCGCAACTTAATGAGAAGGATTTGCAACTGTATGTTTACATCAGCAAACTGAGGTGGACAGCTGAGATGAAAAACAGTTTATCCAAACTGCCACAATTACATAATTAAAAATAAATAAGAAACCATTTTCCCAAAGGTTCACCTAATTGGTTACTAATTCCCTGAAGAGGGAATTAGTAATTAGAGAAAATGGACAATTATCAGTCCTACACTCATGTAAGCATAAACCCTCTGTTTTCTTTGATTATTCTGTTTTTTTGATCATTATTAAAATAAGTCCATTGTAAATTACTGTGGTTCTGTTTTTTCGCTATTAAGACTGTTGTAATTTATGGTAATTAAACTATTTAAGTGTGACTTGAACAAATGAATTATCTACCTCTGCTCAGATTCTACCCTTTCTAATTAACGTGGCCCTTACCCAGGTTTTGGTGTCCCACCAAGTGTGTGCCTATGTACATGCGTACTATTCCCAGTCCAAAAAGCCATGCACGTCGAGTGATGTAACTCAATGTTTATCCACGTCTGGAATTTGAAATCCTTCTTTCATACCTCTCTGAATGCATAGTCTACATTTTTCCCTATTTTTTTTTAATCACTGTCTTTCAAATGCTTTATTTTTCAACACTATTTTCCCCCTATGACTTTTTTTAAAATCAGGAAATAATTATCTGACAGCGAATACAGATTCTTTTCATCAAGAAATGCCTTCTTTGCCTAGAGTTCTGTCACCTTTTGTGTGTCTTATAATAGAATTTAATTAGTTATTAATATATCTGCTGCTAAATGTCTCTTCTCCACTAAACAATACCATTATGCCCTTATAAATGCATAGATTCTTCTGAAAGATCTTTTGATTGTGCATGTTTCCCCAAATATGGGTGAGTTAGGTACATTTCAATGTTATTAGGTTATAAATTTGAGACTGCATAGAAATAAGCAGAATCAAGCAAGTTAGCTTAGAGTAATTTGAGGAGAGCTTATGTAGCACTTTTATACAAATTGAATGAGTTGATAGACAACCAAGAGAACAATGTGTTATGTTAAAATACTCACCTAGAAAAAATATTGTTTTGTACTAACTGAATGACACAAAATGGCAAAAAAAAGTGGAAATTAAGGATTATTTCATACCTTTATATTTTAGAGAAAAACTATCAGTATTTTCAGTGGTGAGCCTTCATCATGTTGTCAAACAAAGTTATGTCCTTGTTTCTTGGATGACTGATGAGTGTAAAGCTAGAAAAGGAGTTGATCTGATTGCTGCATCTGGTATCTTTTCCCATTTATGTAAATTTACACCTTGTAGAAGCTATATGATTGTGAACTCTATGATTGTGTTGAGCTTCTTGAGAACAGGCATGATGGAAATAGGAAAATTCACCACATATATATTTCCCATTATAATGTTGTCCTCTGAATTATTCACCCTTGTGGTTTGGCTAAAAGGCCTTTAAAAACACTTTATATTAAAATATATACATAATATACAATTTTATTTAAAAAATATATTTATGTCACTAGCTTCTCTTGTTTTATAGCCTGCATCTGGCTACAGTACTTTATTGTGAAAGAGACTAATGCTCTCTTTTGCATGTGCAAAGATTTCTCTTATTTCTGTGGTTATTTCTCTTTAAATGCATGCTATTCTTTGGGGACGATTTTTGATAGTGTGAATGGATTAAAACTAATTTATAGCCATTATTAGATAACCAAAATATACTCAAGATTAAAAGCAGCTAAATGATGACATCTTGAATGCACAGGAAATCTCATTGATAATAGATGTTATTAAATTTCAGCTTATTACTTAACAAAAGTGATACTCAATAAGCTATTTGTGGGCCAGAATTGATAACATTAATATTTATGGTAATTTTATGTTGAATTTGTATAGTGCCTTACTGTTTTCAGTGTGCTTTCACATAGGTTATTGCTCCTGAGTGTTCAAAAGAAAAGAGTAAAGAAAACAGTTCCTCTCTTTTACTAGAGACAAAGGGTCAAAGAGACTACGTGGTTTGATCAAATTTACAATTAGTGACTGAAAATTACTAATAGCCACCTATTGTATTTCCTTAGCATTCCAGTTGAGAAGGAGGTAAATACATCAGAATATAGGGTAAATAAAAGTTGTAAAAGGCATCTGGGGTGATTTGGAGCTATTCATCATTTTTCCGTTATATCAGCTAGGAATTCTGATTATAGAATTCATATAAAAAAGAAAAAACAGCCAAAACTCCAATTCCCCAGTTTAGCAAAAGATCAACTAACATTAGTTTGATTATTATAAACTCTTAGGGTTTTTTAAGCTTTTACAAGTATAGAAATTTATGTGAACTCACAAGCAAAGGATATTCATATAATCCATTAGATAAATGTCCTATATCTATTTCCTCATCTCTAGAACATTAATATCTTTTTTTCACTACAAAATACAAAATCCACCTCTTAAAATGGGCTGTATAGTCTACTTGGTTCTTGAAATTCCCAATTAATTTACCAGTCAGAATATCTATTTTAGTGATTCATGTTTTAATGGTTATATTAGAAAACATCTTTGCTACATGTGAATCAACTGAGACCAACGGAGACCACAGAATTGTTTCACATCAGCTTCTATGCTGCTAATGTTAAAACATCTTCTATTCGCATGTTTGAACTGACAGGATATAAATGGAATCTTTTATCTTCTTACTGATGATTCTTCTTATTATGAAATTGAGGGATGGTTAAATTTTAGTTTTTAGTTAATGATGTTGATTTGTACCTGACATACTTAAAGTACTAGTCACCCTTTGCTTTGCATTTCCTCACTAATAGCAGAGTTTCTATCGAAATTTCTTTATGATGGCATTTGCTTATAAAAATGGTTTATAGAATCTTTGGAATGAGGCCACTAACTATTCTAACTTTAAAAATACCACATAAGTAATAATCTATTCAGTGTTGGTACTTGCTTTTTATTGGTAATTAAAATGATCTGAAATCAAAATGAGAGTAATAAATAAAGCTCAGTTTCAGAAATTAAGGCAGTAAACAAGATAGTTCAAACTGCTATTAAGGAACATGAATGCTTTTTTGGCAAAATTTTTCTATACAAAATGTATGAAGTCTATTCTGAAATTGTTATATATCATGGAAATGTTTACATCCTTATAAATATTTCCCTGTAATTTTAATTTAACTCCTTGTGAAAACTTGCAACAATTCTTATATTCTGGCAGCAGAGACAATTGTGTTTCTGGTGTGGCTCAAGCGATTATAAGAAATTACTGAATTTAAAAATAAATTTTAACAACCTCATAGAAAAAAAAGATTCTCTACTTGAAAATGGTTCCCTGATCTGCAACATACACAGCTACTAAGAGAAACTGAGTACCTAAGAGCTGAGAGATTGTGGGAAGGAGGAAGAGAGGGCTGGCAAGGATAAGGGGAGGGTGTTCGAGATTAATTTATTTCTCAATTTTGTTTAGGATTGTTCCAAAACTTAGATGTAATAAAATTAAATTTTGCCTGGATTAATCAGTACTCCATTTGATAGCATCTTCATAATTAACATTAATAAAACTTACCTTTTTCTAAAGCAATTATATTTACTTTTCTGAGATTTAACTTTCCAGTATAGTACTGTTCTATAATGATGTTACTATCACCTTTTCCATGAACTGGGTTTGGGGCTGTGTGTATTGAAAACAGTATCCCATTTGAATGCTCACAACTACTCTGGGAGGTTCTGTCATTTTTATTTTACATGTAAGGAATCTGAGAATTAGAGAAATGTATAATAAACTACCACAAAATGCAACAGCTTAACACAATGTATTTTTATTATATCATAGTTTCCCTGGGTCAGGACTTGGCCTTAGCAGAGTCCCCTCCCCAGGGCCTCACAAGGCTACAGTCAAGTTGTTGGGCAAGCTATGTTTCCATCTGGAGGTTCGACTAGGGAAGAACCTTTTTCCTTGATCATTTCTGTTGTTGGCAGAATTCAGTTCCTTTTGGCTATATGACTGACGGCCTCACTTTTTGCCTAGCTTTTGACTTGAGGTCATCTCAATCCTAGAGGCTACCTGTAATTTTTTGCCATATAAACTTGTCCAATATGGCCACTTACTACATCAAGTTCACAAGAAGGGTCTCTAGCATCAGTCTGCTAAAACAGAATTTTATATAATAGAATATAACTACAGAATGACATCCCATCAAATTTGCTATGTAATGTAGCTATCACAAGAGTAACATCCTATCACCTTTGCCATATTCCAGGTTAGAAGCAAACCACAGGTCCTGCCCACTCTCAAGGCAAGGGAATTATATAAGACAATAACACTGGGAGTGGGGTGGGGTGGGGACCCTGAGGTCTGTGTGCTGCATTAAGTAAATTAACTAAGGTCACACAGCTACTAAGATTCACAGATAAATGTTACAGGCAAATGCCCATGTATTAACCACTGCATTTTTCCATCTCCATAGAATACAAATGGAGTAAACTGAAACTATATGAGATTATGTCTGTAGTACTTTGATAGGTTTTTAAAAGTATAACTTAAGTGATATAACTCCTACATATGGGGACCTTCTGCATCCTAACTTACCCCTAAAAATAAAAGATGTACATGTTATATCACATCTGTTTAGAAACATAATAATTGGTGTAATGCTGAATTAGACATCAAATAGCATCAACATTAAGAGATTCACTTTTGCTTTCACTGAAGTGTTGAGTGGGATCAAAGGAGAGAGGAAAGTGTCATTCCAATCAAATGTGTATATGTATATATTCACTGTATAATGGATATATAAATGCAGTGGAATCTGAGTAGTGTTTTTTGTTAAAAAGTGTAACTTATTGATTATCATCATAATCTCTAGTAGATTAATGGTAAATGCATTGTGAACTGCACTTTACGTTCCTGGAGTATGATGATGTGGCTATGAAGTTTAAGCTGTCTAGGTCCTTTTTCAGAACTGAAGATGATTACACAATAGAGCTGCAGTTCTTTTTTCCTCCAGATGGTACTTAAAGACCTATTAGAAAAAGCTCCTCTATGATTTTGTGCCTGCTTTAGGGCCCTTCAGATCATTTCCTATTTAGCCATATCACTGATTACTAATGGAGGGGAGGTATAGGGCAGAAGCTCCTCCCTGCTGGCAGGCTGAAGAGAAGGACCCTGTTTAAAAAGGGGACTATCAGTACACAGAGGGGAGGGGAGATTGTGGCTGACTCTCATCTCCATTGTTGCCTCCGCTACCTGCTACAGCGTCTAGTAAGTTGGGGAGTAAGAAATCCTCAAACTAAGCTGTCCTGACTTTTTCCTGTGGAAATTAGGCCACCTTTGCTATAGATGAACAGATGGGGGAGGCCCCACTGCTGTTCCCTTCACCAGATACACCTTATATATTTCCTGTTGGTAATCTCTCTCCATTTGACGTGCTTTTTGTGGTATTAAATAAACCTACTTTGGCAGGATCTTCATTTCTGTAGCATATAAACAATGAAGGTTTTCCTTAAGAAGTCTTGTGGCTGAGAAATAAAAATATTTATTTGTAGCATCCTAAGGTATATTTATTCATATTGTTAATTATAATTGGTTCCTTTTTATCCAGTTTAATAAGTACTATTTAGTTTTGCATGAACTACAAATAAGAGGACTTTAAAAAAAATTTTAATACTGTATCAAAGCATGAGAAAGTAAGAGACCTGCACAATGAGAAATAGATGAGTGATGAATAAGCATCAAAACTGCCTCTTTGGTTTTTTGTTGTTGTTTGTTTGTTTGTTTTTTAGGGAGAGAGATAAAAACAATAAGGGAGAAAAATTCTGAATAAAGTTCAGAGTCAGGATTTATTGGGTCACTTGAAACATAATTCACTTTCCATCACTAAAAAAGTTCCCTTTCAGTTTTAAAATGTGGTAGTGAGAATGAATGAGTTAATAAGAGGGTGCTAAGAATTGTGTGAGGGAAGCGCTTTCCACCAGACCCCAGATTGCTATTCAGCTGACAGACAATGACTGGGGTCTACAACCTAGTTCTGGTGAAAAGAACTCATCCTTTTAAAGGGAAGAATAATTTTGTTCTTCATTATTTATTATATTCCCTGGGCCTAACATAATTTTTGTGCTCTGTGATTATTGTCTGAGCTCTATAGAAAAGAGTACTTGTGCTTCTATGTGCTTTATATACGAGCCTGGGAAGGCAGCCCTTACAGTAATCTACCTTAATGCTTTGTTTTGCTTCTCTTTTTGCGCACAAGCATGGCTATTAAGTCTGTATCAGTCAGAGTCCCAATAGCAAACAGATGGCACTTGCAAATTAGGATAATTCCAGGAGGGTTTATTTACAAAGGGACTATTTGCAAAGTAGAACCACAAAAAATAGTGCAGTAACCTGGTTTAATAATGGTACAGCTATTATCATTCTTAGATTTAAGAGGGAAGTGGGGGAAGAACAGTTTCCAGAAAACAGAAAGAGTGAATCAAATAGAGAAGGCCAACTTGGTCAAGCAACACAGCTGGCCAGAAGCTACCCAGCAGGAAGAGAGTGAAGGGCATGTATATTCTGACCTCCCCCCCCCCAACCCCCTATTCTCTTACCGGGGCCCACCACATTGTGGACACCTAACTGGAAGCCCTATGATGTAGTTTATAGAGCTCGTTCATGGCTTGTGATGACCATAGTAAAATAGCAAGTATTTAGTACTTATGAGGAGTTTAGGCTTTGAGAGCTCTGCTTAATTGAGTTTGAAAAGCAGGAAAAACAAAATCCAACTCACTCCTTAGTTGGGCTTATATCAAGGCGTATGAGCAGATTTCCATATGAAGGCTGTATTATTTTGTTTAAAAGTTGACTTTAATTTTAAACTGCTAGGACAATTGGATGACTAGTCTCACGTGGCACTTAATCACATGATTTTTTAAGTCAATTTGTGAGTGATAGGTGAGTATCTAGGTGTTGGGTTCTGTGGAAGGGAAAGTTTCAGACACAGATGGTGACTCTTAAAAGCATTTGCAAAGCAACACATAGGAAATTCTGGGTTGATATAGTTGAAATCAGATATGTAGCTGCTGATGGGTCACTTCTAGAATGCAAAATTGGAGATAATGGCATTAGATACATTTTCAAGAATTAATTAGTCTTATAAAGATATACGATCATATACTCCTTTTTTCCCCTCACCTTGTCATAATGCTTTCAACTATGAACATCTAAGAGAGTCAGGTGAAAAAGACAAGTTGTAGAGCAGGTGAAGACATTTGCAACACATAAAAATCACAAAGCACTAAGATCCATTGCATATATAAAATGTATAAAGGACCCCTACAAATCAACAGAAATAAGATAAATAACTGTAGAAAAAAGAGCAAAAGATCCAAAGCAGCGTTTCAAAGAGAAAATTCAAATGGCCAGTAGACATTTGAGAATCAGCCTCATTAGTAATCAGAAAAATGTTAATTAAAGCTACAGTGAGATATAATTGCCTATCAACAGTTGGGAAAAAATTAAAAAGTCTAACAATTTCAAGTATAAATAAGGATGTAAAATTTTTGTATGGTTCAGGGGTAAATAATATAACCATTGTGAAAAACAGTTCTGCATTTAGTCCAGTCGAAGATGTGGTCCCTACCCAGCAGTTATTCTCCTGGGCCTGTATCCTAGAAAGTGATTTACACATGTGCAAGAATTCCATAGCAGTTCATTCCAGTTCATTTCAGCCAATACATGAAAGTAACCCAAATGTCTATCAAGAGGAATAGGGATAAATAAATTATAGTATACTCATACAATAAATTGCTATTTGACAATGAAAATTAATGAAGCTTAGGTATATGTAGCAACATGACTACATCTCAAAAAGATGTTGTGTAAACAAAGCAAGACAAAGGAATCCATACAGTATTTATGTATTTTATATAGTGTAGAAAAGTAGGCAAAAAGGAAACCCACACTTTTTATTTAGGAGGGCATTCTTTGGTGGTAATTCTCTAAGAAAGGAAATTATTCCAAAAGGACAATGATTATCTCTGGTGGAAAAGGTTGGGGTTGGATTGGTAGAAAGGCTCAAAAAGGGGGTTTCCTAGGTTACTGGCCAAGTTGCATTTTTTCTACAGGTAGTGGTTACACACTGGTGTTGCTTTGTAATTATTCATTAAACTGTATATGTGTGATATTGCAGGTTTCTTTCTGCTAAAAATAGATCAACCACTTTTTAAAAGTCAATTAACTCTCCTTTTCTCCATGTTCTGCTGTTTGATGATTGACTCCATCTCCTAGGGTGTTTAGTGTCACTGTTTTTAAATTTAAGATTGCATTTTAGTGTTTGAGAATTTAAACATAAGTAGCTTAACAGAAAATGTGAATATACAATAGGTATTCATTAGACTTGCACCATTATTTCTTTCCTTCCAGCACTTGGAAAGCAAAGGTATCTTTAAAGTATACATAGGAAGTTTTGGGTTATAAGGAATAAAATTGATGCTAGCATTAATGGCTAAATTCTAAAGGATAGGATAATTGAGGGAATATGGTAAGAAGTAAACTCAAGGTAGTTTGGACTAGAAAAATAACAGGATCAGAGCTGCAGCTAGGGAATAAAGGCATCCTGTATCCCAAATAAATGTTAGGAACCAATTCATGAGATTTTTTGTTTTTGTTATTGAAAGGTTTAATCTGAGTCACTATTAATAAAGAAAATGGGAGAAATGAAGAAGCTCCCATGGAAATGGTCAAATGCCTTTCTTTTTATAACTCTTCCAGCTGCTTTGGGAATTTGTGGATCCTCAGAGAGATTTGTACTTTTTTTCCCCTGCATTTTTCTCAGAAAGTAGCAGACAGGGATTTAACCAGCCTTCCTGAGTTATAGGCTTCATTCTTGGAAGGTCTTGGAAGGCCAAAATTCTAGCTGGTTTTCAGGGGAGTGTTTGCCATGGGTGTGGTTGCTTCCTAAAGAATTTATCCACTTGGCATTCAAAGGCAATTCATCATCAACAAAATGAAAAGGCAACCTATGGAATTATAGAAAATATTTGCAAACCATATATCTGATAAGGTGTTAAGGTCCAAAATATGTAAGGAACTCACCACTGAATAGCAAAAAACACAAATGATCTAATTTTAAAAGGTCTGAGGGGCTGGGGGTGTGGCTCACGCCTGTAATCCCAGCACTTTAGGAGGCTGGTCAGGAGGATCACTTCAGGCCAGGAGTTTGAGACTAGCCTAAGCAACAGAGGGAGATTTCATCTCTATAAAAAAATAGAAAAATTAGCTGGGGCTTGGTGGGCTCACCCCTTTAGTCCCAGCTCTTCTGAAGGCTGAGACAGGAGGATAACTTGAGCCCTGAAATTTGAGGTTGCAGTGAGCTATGATGATACCACTGCACTCTAGCCCAGGCAACAGAGTGAGATGCTGTTTCAAAAAAAATGATAAGAAAGAAATAAAAAGGGCAGAGGATCTGATGAGACATTTATCCCCAAAAGACATACAAATGGCCAACAGTTACCGAAAAAGGTGTCCAGCTTCACTAATCATTAGGGAAATGCAAATTAAAACCACAATGAGATGTCATCTCACACTTGTTAAAATGGCCATTATCAAAAAGTCAAGAAATAAGTATAGGCAAGGACGTGGAGAAAAGGGAACCACTGTGTACTCTGATTGGAAATATAAATTGATATAGCCAATATGGAAAACAGTGTGGAAGCTCCTTAAAAAATTAAAAATAGAACTACTGTATGATCCAGCAATCCCATTTTGGGGTATATATCCAAAGGAACCAAAATCAGTATCTTAAAGAGCTATCTGCATGCCCATGATCATTGCAGCATTATTCACAATACCCAAGATGTGGAAGTGTCTTTTGATGGATGAATGGATAAAGAAACTGAGATATATGTAGTTTACCTACTCACTTACCTAGTTTCCCAAGGTCGTTAAGAAATATTTTTGTTTTGCTTTAAAAAATGTATAGGGGCCAAAGGGAAAACTTCTCCTTTGCCCTCTGAAGGTTCACTGAAAAATCAACTCACAAAAGGCAGTTTAATTGGAGAAAAGGCACACAAAATGTGTTAATATATAGACAGGGAGCATCACAGAGTGATTACCCCACCCCCAACGGGGTACAGAAGCTCATATACATCCTGAGGTTACAGAAAGAATGGGTGCTTGGATTAAGGCCAAACAGGCTATGGGAGGGAGGGAAGAGCAAAACTGTCTTGTGATGGTGATGAAACCTCGCGGGTAGCAGCTCTCAGAAAGAATAGATGGTAGATGTTTCTCCAGACTTTTAAAGGTGTCAGACTCTCAGTTAATCTTTCCTAGGTCTGGACAAGGGAAGGCCTGGCTACATCAAGGCAGATTCTCTGCAGATGCAAATTTTCCCCCAAAAAAGACAGCTTTGCAGGGATGCTCCTGATTATCTGGCTATCTGACAGCCATTTCAAAATATATCAAAGAAATACATTGTGGAGTAAAATATTTGTATTTCTTCCATAGCATTTAATACTTTTCTGTTCCATTGCTCTTTTCATGGCTACTGATATGTTCATGAAGGTTACTAATCTAATTATTATAAAACCTGTACTAAATGTCTAGCCATAGTTTTTTTTATTTTAAAGTTAAAAAAACAAACAAAAATAAAGAGTCCCATTACACTGTTGTAAATTTCTTTTTTTTTTTTTTTCTAAGTACAATCAGCTGAGGTCCCTGAAACATGAAACATGTTGTAGTATAAGCATAGACTGTCATGTTAGGTAGCATGGTTTGGAATAAGCTTTAAAATTAAAGTTATACAAGACAGCTGTACTAAAAATTAGCTTTTCTTAAGGAGGCAATGTTGTCTGCATTGTTAATAGACTTAAAGAAGCCTCTGTTGACTTAAGTGGAACAATTTTTTAAGATTCCTTAATGGAAGATTTTTTGAGTTTAGACTCTAATCTAGAAGTCCTGGTTATGAGCCTATTTATGGGCTAGAGGATGCACTAACAACCTCAGGTTTTTTTCCCAGCTTTGTGGTACATTCTGTAAGAGTACTTTTCTAAACACTGATGCATGACACGATCTGTGGCCTGTGAGGACGACAGTCATAAGCTCCAAAGATAGAGAAAATTTCGAAGTATCCAGTACTAGCTGCCAGGGCACTTAAAACTGACCCTGGAGCCCAGACATGTCATGAGACCAATTCTGGTAAACCAGATTCTTGGTGTGTGTATGATTCTTTCCCATGGCCAAAGTTTCCATTGGTTTTAAAAAAATTCCTCAGCAACTACTGGGAATCTTATTGACTAGATAATGCTAGTCATCTCCTAGACAGACACTTAAATTCTACTGAGTTGAAGCCTAATTAAAATCATTGGTTCAGGGCTGGGTACAAGGGCTCACACCTGTATCCCTAGTTACCAAGGAGGCTGAGGCAGGAGGTTGTTTCACTTAAGCCCAGGAATTTGAGGCTGCAGTGAGCTACAATGCAACGATTGTGCCATTGCACTCCAACTTGGGCATGTCTCTAAAAAAA
>VBSM01000483.1:12812343-12854565 GCA_008086735.1 Cheirogaleus medius
TCCCCCCAAGAAACCTTAAAACTAAGTTCCCAGCTGTGAAGGGATGGGAGGTCAGAAATACCTCATTATACCCCCTCCCTTGATAACAGCCATCAAGCTTTCTTCTCTAAGGGCTAAACAGAAACCAATCTCATGATTCTGATCTGCTCCTCCCCTTTTATGGATTTGACATCACAGCTGAGCACTCTTTCCTGATAAGAGACCACCAACCATGGAGTGGTTCTAACCAGTCTAGGGAGTATGCGCAGAGAGGGTTTTTGTGTACTTTGCTTCACCTTTTGACATCAGAGGGCCCAAAACTCCACTCTTGGATCATGGTAAGGCCACCACTTTCTGAACATGGACCCCATGAAGGGACTTGGAGCTTAATTGCACACAGGTGTTTCTCCTTTCATAATTATTCATGACTCCTCCTATAGCTTTGTTAAATATGTATCAACCACCCCGCTCAGCATAAATTCTTGTTCCCCGTACTGTTCCCTTGAAGTATGTATTTTTAACTTCTGGCCAGAGGCTCGGCTTCTCAGTCTATCAGAATGGCCTCCTACAGGCTGCCTCCCATTATAAGCAATAAAGCTCTCCTTTCCAAATTTATGAACCTTGTCATTTTTCAGTTGACAGTAGTATACTAAGTTCTTTCTGGAATGGATGCCCGTGCTACCTGCAGCCAGGCTCACAATATTCCAAGATCTGATATAGATCTGGATCTCAAACATCTCTGCTCAAACACTTCTCCAAAGTCATCTGATGGTGGTATGCAGGAGCCTGCTGTACCAGCCCTGGAGAGCTGATCCCACAGACCTCTTTCCATCTCCTTGGTCAGTGATCCCAAGTCAGTAACTGGAAATGGGCCTGGATGGGAGTATGTACACCACAGAAACTGACACACACCTTAAACGATAGCTCGTCCCACCCCCATCCTCTAAGAAGCAATTATTAGATAATTACCTGCTTATCACTCTCCTTAAAGGCAGAATCCTATTCCACATAATTAGATTAAATCCCCCGAATTTCCTTCACCTGTGGTTTCATCTGGTCAGTGCAAATCAGGAGCACCCTTACTGAGAATGTTTTAAAATTTCTTCCTTACAGCATCAAAGAAAAATTCACTTTAGGAAGTGGAAAATATAAAAGTACAACTTTTGATAGGACAAATTTATGAAAATGTTCCTTGTTTCTCGTATCCCTGTGAGTGGACATTGCTTAGTGCAGTTTAGTTTAGTTTTGTTTTTCTTTCTTTGAGAAAGAGTTTCGCTCTGTCACCATGGGGTCATCGTACCTCACTACAACCCCAAACTCCTGGGCTCAAGTGATCCTTTTGCCGCAGCCTTCAGAGTAGCTGGGACTACAGGCTTGCTCTACCATGCCCAGCTAATTTTTCTATTTTTAGTAGAGACAAGGTCTCACTTTTGCTCAGGCCGGTCTTGAATTCCTGAACTCAAGAGATACTCCTGTCTTGGCCTCCCAGAGTGTTAGGATTACTGGTGTGAGCCACTGTGTCTGACCACTAGTTTTAAATAGTTTCCTCTAAAGTGCCTGAATCTCCATGCACAGTTGAGACTTATTTAAAAATAAATAAACAAATAAAATAAAATGCCTGAACCCATTAGCTCCAATTTAGTCCACTCTTTCAGCACTGAGACAACAAGAACATGGAAAGTCCACTTTAAGCATAAAATATGCATTACGTATGAAAAAGATACTCCAACTGTTAAGAATTTTAAATGTTTAAATTCTAGATTTCAAATGTAGTTTCCTTGAGACACTAAAGTCCTTAGACATCTGAGAAGATATATTTTAAAAGTTTTTGAATGGTTTAAGGGAATATGAATATTTTGGCATTTGTTAAATAGTTATAGTTTAATGGAATCTCATTGCTTCATTGAATGTGTGTGTGTGTGTGTGTGTGTATCTCTGGTTCTGACTGCCAGTATACTTTGTAAAACAGACAGAAAAATTTTGATTCTAAAATAAAAGACCCATCTCACAGGCAGCTACTGCTCGAGTGCAGATGCAGAGTGTTTTGCAACTTTAAGCACCCAGAGACGGCTTTCCCAGATGCATTTTAGTCCAGGCCAAATGATGTGCAGAATCGTGCCCACATGGAAAGCTACTTTTCAGAAGTCCTGTTAATAGGCCTCTTGGTGCTAGAAAGTAGGAGGTTGGTTTAAAAAGTGAAGGCTCTGTTTTTCCATTTTGTACTCTTCCATACATGCATCATTATTTGCTATTCATAGATCTTTGAATCATTGCTTACTGATATGGTTCAAATGCAGAAAAGTAACAACGAATATATTTTCCATGTGCTACTGCCACAGGTGCCTTCCAGGAGGGCTGAATCCATCCATAAGCAATCTTATTCATAGAGCTTTCATTAGTAATTATAATTTTGTTATTATCACTCAGTTTGCTCATAAATTTTTTCCAGGTAATTGAATTCCCTCATACTTTATGTTAGTGTGCCTCTCCTGAATTTTCTTTGATTTCAAAAGCTGTGCTATTCTTTCATATTTACAAGGTAAATAGTACAACATGTATTATTTAGCACTAAATTTATTTAAAGAATTAGTAATCCATAAATATCCTTGTGACCAGTTGAACAGTAATACCCTCATAGATGAATGTAATTATACTTAGAGGGAATTTATACACTGACTTTATTTCTCTGTCAGTCTCAAAGTGCTTTCTATAAATATTTGGAAACAACTCGTGGCTACCCAATGACAATTCTAAAACCTACATACCTAGCTTGATCCTGACTCTAGAAAAAGGGGAGAGTAAAAGTTTAAATAGTAGAGTAATGGTAATAGAACTCTAATGTATAAATGGCTCCTCATTGCTTAGCCTTCCGCTCTTGACCTCTTGCAGTCTGTCCCCACATATCAGAGTACTACTTTTAAAGCAAAGCATGAAAAGGATCACATCACTTTTTGGCTCATAGTTTTGGCTGCAGTTTGGCTCCATTGTAATTACAATATACATTCTATGTTACCAGAGCCCTGTCTTTCTTCATCTGGACCTCCCACTTCTTTCTCTTTGGTTTTACAGCTAATCTGGCCTCAGTGCCTTTGCACTTGGTGCTGCTTTGGTCTATGATACTATTCTCTATATTTCTCTGAGCTGGCTCCTTCATAATGCAGGTTGTAAGCAAAGTCACCTGCTCAGAGAAACCCACCCTCACACTGTAGGTAAAGTACTCCCACCTAGTTACACTTTATTTCATGACCCTATTTAAATATTTTACCTACTTTATCCATTTTTATATGTTCTATCTCCTCCTAATGCTAGAATATAGTCCATAAAGTGATTATTTCTTATTCATGACAGTATTCTGTGCACTTAAAAAGACAGTTCAGCACATGCAAAGGCACAGAGGGAGGAGAGAGCAAGGAGAGTTCAGGGAAATATAGGGGTTCGGGGTAGCTGGATTATGGGGTGCTTGTAGGAAACATCACATCCACCTCTGAAAGAACCTGTGAGGCAGAAGCCTTCTTAGAAAGGGTAAGATCAGCCCAATGTTGAGGCTCACCTGTAGCAGTATTTCTCAAACCTTTGTTCTCAGGACCCCTTGGCATTCTTAAAATTTATCAAGAATGCTAAAGAGCTTCTGTTTATATGGGTTATAGTGACTACAGTTATTTCCCACATTAGGAATTAAAACTCAGAAATTTTAAAATTCATTTAAAATGACAAATAATAAACAAAATATTAAATAAGCAAATGTTAAATGGTGCATGTTTTTCAAAATTGTGTTTTGGAAAACCAAAAAAATATACCAAGAAAGTGGCATTGCTTTAAATCTTTGCAAATCTTTTTAATGTCTGATCAATAGGAGAGACATGCATTGTCATGTCGGCTTTCATATGCAATCTGTTGTGATATCACATGTCTTGTAGTCTCTGAAAAATTCCACTGTGCATTGGCTCTGTATTTCTGCTCAGAAGGAGGATGTTGGTACTTTCAGATGGGAGTCAGCCAGCCTCCTCATTTGCTGGCAGATTAATAAATCTCTCTTTCCTTCTCTTCAAACCACTTGTCCTCGTTCTTCTGATGCACTTTGGGGACAGGTGCCGAACTTTTGGTAACAGCATGAGCATTTTTTAAAGCATCTTTGAGTGATTCTAATATGCATCCAATGTTGAGAACCATTGATCAAACTATTAGATGCTTTGGTAGAATTTCACAGAGAAAGAAAGTATTGTGATGGTAGAATAGAGCTACTACAGTTATCCCATTTTTGCCTGAAGACAAACAGAACACGTCGTTGGATAGCTACATTGAAAGCCCCTCCACTCCATGTCCCCATATAGCTTCATTTTTTCCAATTCATTAAACAATATACTTCATAGGTTGATTATATAAATTGCTTTGGTGGGGGGCATGGTGATTTTCTTTTGAATACGGTTAACAAAGTCCAGGTTGTAAATGATTTCCTAGAATCCTTAGAAATATCACAATGGTTTTGTTTTAAAGCTATCTAGAAATTATTTAGCCTTCTATTGTTTAGACTAATGATTTTCAGTGAGCAACAGATTAATAGACATGTGCTTCTGTTGATATTACTGTTTTCTGTCTAATAGCTTGTTCATTAACTCTTGACTGTGGTCTTAATTGAGGGCTGTTAATACCTAACGATGGTGTTTTTGAGTCTGGCGTTGTGATAAATTGTGTCTGTTTCTATTCCCTAAGGCTAATAGATTTTTGCGTTTTAAAACTCTCATTAAGCAGCCCTAGGGAAGACAATTAAAGTCACCATCAGTCTGGGCTCCGCAGAGGCACACTGTCTTGGAAGGGGCACAGACTTTGGAAGCAGACTGTTTAGTGTCTAATCTGCAACTTATGCTTTGTTAGAAGTGACCCTGAACAATTACTTCCAATTGCTTTGCCCAGTTTTCTCATCTGTAAAATGGGCAAAGCAAAAATAATATAACACAACAGAACTGTAAGAATTAAATAAGATAATACAAGTAACACATGTGTCCCTGAAAGAATCCAAATGTTCAGTATAATTATTATTTCCTTGCTTCCATTATTCATACTTATCAACTGTAAGCTTTATAGTATTTCTTTCTAGGGTAAAAAGTTTCTAGGGTAGCAGATATTCCATCCAGGTCTAATGCTGAGGATAATGGATTAGCCCTAATACCGTTTTTCACTTGTCAGAATAATGGTATAATTATTTTTGTATAGTGAGGCAATAGAAAAGGAGAGGAAGGGAGATAGAAGCAGTTCTGGAGGTTTGACCTGGTAGCAAATTGTTAATGTAGAATACATGAGATCTTAATTGAGCTCTCTCTATATTTCATGTTAATTATATACTGGTATGAGGCTTTGGGAGTCAGCAAGAATGGAATTCTCAGCTTATGAAGAATAGTTGTTTAGCAAGTTCTCAGTTATTGTCTTTAGTGCCTATAAAACACACTTTTAGATTGTGTTTTTGCAGTGCAAAGTACTTTTTTTATATCCATTTTAAAAATATCTAAGCATCTCTTAACACTTAAAGGAAATCTGTTGTCTGTCTTGAATTGTACAGCTCTGTAGAGGTTTGTCCTTTTTGCTTTAGGTAAGTGCACAGGACAGGATTTGGCTCATATGCATGGTGCAAGGAAACTAATGGGGTCTGCCTAATGCTAGTTTCCCAGCCTCTACTGTTCCTTCTGGGAAGATCTAGAAGTAAAACAACATGTAGGGCAGAATGGTTTACTCTCAGAACAGCTGTAGCGAGACCTCTTTGATTTCCATGAAAACCAAACCTCAGTTTTGGCACCTCTTATTTTCAGTAGAATGTGTATCTTTCAGCAACTCTCTGACAAAGGAAGGAAATGTCTATAGATATTTTTCTGTTCAATATTCTTTCACCTGTCTGTAATAGATATCTGTAATAGTTGGAAAGGGAAATGGAATAAAATGTGCGTAATGGCAGGGATACTCAGAGTTATGTGACTCTGGAGCCACATTTGCAGTCAGCATTAACCTAAGGAACCACATGACTCCTGCATGACTGGTATAATGACACATTCATATAGAGAAATTAGAAGTGTTAAAGAGCCACCAATTAAACATAAAGGGACCCACGTGACTAGAGGGCTGTGGTGTGAACATCACTGCCTTGGAGAAATGGAAAACACCTTAGGTTAGAGCATCCAAACCGAAAGAGTGCTTATATTTGTCTTAACTATTATTTCTTTTTGACTTGGAGGCCTATAGAATGTTCTTGTGTATGTATTTGGTATAGCATGCTTTAACATTTCAAAGATGATCACATTTGCCTAGTAAAGACCAAGACGGTATATCACACTCAATATTGTTGAATCATTTCTGGATGATGTTTAGGCTTCCAGGTAAACTCTACTTTTGCCAAAAGAACCACCTGTAATTATGCATTTGTAACTGTTTTATCAAAAACTTAACAGACAGACCAACATATACTGGCATTCTTCCCTCTCCAATCACATTTATCTATGCTCTGTTGAATATAATTTTTCAACCCTTAACCTCATGTTTGGAAGATTCCTTATCTTTCCAATAACTTTTGGATATTAAGAAGGTCAGTTTGAGTAGGATGTGGTAGGCAGGGCAAGCCATACTCCCTCTGACAACACCTAAGAAAAATACCAGACAGATTATAAAATCTTATGAAAGCACTGTCAAGCTTTGGGAGCAGAAACAACTAGATAGATTACATTTCCAGAGAAAGGAGGACCTTTCAATGTTGAGCTATCATGAACCATGATTTTTTGTCTAGGGGCATTTGCTGACTCTGAGAGTGGGCTGAGGAATAGGTCTTTGCCTAGAAAAAACAGGGTTGTTCCAACAGGCTGGTTGGAGAAAGAGAAATCAGCAAAGCTTTCAGTAGTTGCGTTGGATAAACTGAGAAATGGAGACTTCAGCGGGCTTAAGTATGTTGCCATTTTTTTCTCAGAAGGGACTTGCTGAATTCTAATGCTTTCCAGGATGCTAAAGAACCAGGCCAAAAGCTTATAAAATCCAGAGTAAAAACTCCCACTGTTTCACAGTATTTAGGAAACCAGAGAGAGAAACTGAAAGCCGGCAAGAGATGCCCTAGAGGGAGTGCTGAGTTGACACTGAGGAGCTAGAAAGCCATTTTTTACCTGGGGGCACTCACAGAGACTCCCTGTAGCAGGAAGTCTGAGTATCAAGGCTTTGCCAGACAGAAGGCATCAGCTGACAGAGGGAGAACTCAGAAGAGTTTCTGGTTTTCATGTGTCACTGGAATGACAGATTTGGAGACCAAAGGGGACTCAGATTTTGAGGCTGTGTAGGGCACAATTCTAAGGAGCTATACTGAAACCTCAGAGAATCTCCTATGCTCTGTCAGGGATGAGAAGCAAGGACCAGCCAGGTTCTTGGCTGAAAGTCCTGGAGAGCCACATCATACAACACAGGTAAAATGAGTGTCTTAGCTCACTGGGTTGCCCATAACAAATACCCTGGACTGGGTGCCTTAAACAGAAAGTTGTTTTGTCAGGTTTTAGTCTGAAATGTTTGTTCTTGATGTACTTATGGCCGAAGAATGACCATACACACCAAAGTAAGGCAAGCACGGAAATGAGATTTATTGAGGAGAGAAAGATAGGATTATAGGGCGAGAGCAAGATATAGGTTTACAGAGCATGGTACATATGCCACAGAG
The DNA here is from genome assembly GCA_008086735.1 of Cheirogaleus medius. Lineage (NCBI taxonomy): Eukaryota > Metazoa > Chordata > Mammalia > Primates > Cheirogaleidae > Cheirogaleus > Cheirogaleus medius. Next base: position 12,819,998 of record VBSM01000483.1, read on the forward strand.
GACAACTTGACCCATTGTCATAGCGAAGGTGGAGCAAAAGGAAGGGAAAAAAGAAGTTGCTTATGGTCTGCATCTTGTTTTATAATGCCCGGATTGGGACCTCCCTAGTGGCTCAGACATCACCATGGAACCACTTTGATTGGACAGTTGGGAGCTGCATGACCTCAGTCTTACTGTGCATGCAGATCTCCCATGAGCCTCTCCGAAAGCCCATTGCAGGGGTGAATTGCAGCCGCACCCACTTTCATCCCTAGGAGACCCGGAATCCCTCTCTATCTACCTAAAAGTTTTTTCACAGTTCTGTAGTCTAGACGTCCAAGATCAAGGTGCTGGCAGTGTTGGCTTCCTCTGAGGCCCCTCTCCTTGGCTTGCAGAGGGCCACCCTCTTGCTGCCTTCTTCACATGGTCTTCCCTTTGTGCATGAGTTTTCCTGATGTCTCTTCCTCTTCTTATACAGACACCAGTTATATTGGGTTAGGGACTGTGGTGTTATATACATATATTGATGTTCCTCCTTGGTTCCTGGTTCATACCTTCCATACCCCTTGTTACAGTCTTTTGTTATAATGTTGGGTATATTAGGCCTCAAGAGCAGGTGTCAGGAAATAGAGTCTCTATGGCATCCCCCACCTTTTTGATCGTGGATCGTAAGACCCTCATTCCAGAGAAGGTCTCGCCCCCATACCCTGAAGGCTAATCACATTTTAGACAGTTGTCCAGAAAAACCCAAGAGGATAGGTTTAGAGAGCTTCCTGATAGGCAAACACGTGGAGGTTCCTGGAGGGTGGCACGCCTGGGGAGGGCATGGAGGCTCAGTCCCCCTTCCCCCATACCTTGCCCTACTCTCTCTTCAGCTGTATCCTGTGTGATTGATACCCTTTATAATAAACCAGCAAATGTGTTTCCCTGAGTTTTGTGAGCTGCTCCAGCAAATTAATGGAACCCAAAGAGGCAGGGGGTTGTGGGACCCCCGACTTGAACTCAGTCAGTCAGAAGTTCCAGAAGCCTGGACTTGCAACTGGTTTCTGAGGGTGGAAGGTAATTTGAGAGACTTAGCCCTCACCCTGTGGGATCTGATATATCTCCAGATAGGTAGTGTAGAAATCGAATTACAGAATACTCAGCTGGCATAAAGTATACACTGCTTGGTGTGCAGAGAAAAACCCCCACGTTTGGTCACAGAAACCTTCTTCTGTGTTGATGATTGTTGTACTGACGTGGAATTTAGAGGAATGCACAGTTTGAGAGTTTTCCCAAAGCAGGGCCCACACACTAAGCTCATGTTAACTTAATCGCCTTTCTAAAGGCCCTGTCTCCAAATACAGTCACATTTCTTGAGGTACTTGGGAGTTATGGCTTCAACATGAATTTTGGGGAAACACAATTCAGCCTACCACACTGAGTCTTACCAAAATTCCAGCCTGGCTCTGTCCCAGATCAATCTCTGACTTGATTGAAGGGTACAACCTCCTCCCACTCCACCCACTGTTTGCCTCGCAAAGGAAAATGACACTTCTCTGCTGGTAGATGTTGTCTGGAGTTTTACAGGTGCTTGACCCTTGAAAAAATACTAAATATCTTCATAATCAGAATAATAAAGCTCATCCCTTATTTCAGGCATGTTTATGTGCAAATGAATATCTACCATTCTCATCAGTGACCCATTTCATTCATAAGCATTCTTCTAAACCAGAGCTTCTCAAACATTAACATACATACAAATGAATTAGGAACCTGATCAAAATGAAGACTGGTTCAGTGTGTGTGAAGTCAGCCTGAGATTCTGCATTTCTTACCAGCTCCTAGGGGAAGATCTGGAGACCATGCTCCTGAGAAGCTGCAGACCAACTGCAGGTGGTGAGCATGCACTCTAAAGTTACGATGTTTAGGAAAATCACCTAACTATGGCTATGATCCCTTTCAGCTCTGAGATTCTGTTAACTTTTTTGTGTGTCTTCTTCAAAGGGAGCTTTATTTCAAGTCTTAACCACTGTACAATATATTTTTGAGACTTCTGATAGGATTCAGAGCTAGTTTATGAGGCTCACACAGAAAAATAGTCCCATTTATTCTAGAGCAGTACTTCTTAAACTTTGGCTGCCTATTGGAATCAAATAGAAAGTGAGCCTTAAAAAATACATATGGCTGGGGTCCTCATTTTCTCCAAGCAAAACAAAAATTAAACAATTGGAAAATCTTTTTTTTTTTTTTTTTTTTGACAGAGTTTTGCTCTGTTGCTTGGGCTAGAATGCAGTGACATCAGCTTAGCTCACTGCAGCCTCCAACTCCTGGGCTCAAGAAATTCTCCTGCCTCAGCCTCCTGAGTTGCTGGGACTGCAGATACATGCCACTGTGCCCAGCTAAATTGAAAAAAAAATTTTTTTTATAGAGACAAGGTCTCACTATTGCCCAGGCTGGTTTTGAACTCCTGGGCTCAAGCGATCCTCAATCCTCCCCGCTTGACCTCCCAAAGTGCTAGGATTACAGTTGTGAGCTACCACATCCAGCCTGGAAAGTCTTTATCAAAGACTAGCTGAAAGGTTTTGGACAGTTGCAGATTATTAGCCATTATTCTTAGATATTTTGATTCTTACCATGTCATTGTTATTGCCTCTGGGCAAAAAATACCTTGTCTTCTTAATCTCTTACTCTCTGAGATTGCCAGTGCTTATAATAGTGGCTGAATCATAATAGGTGTTTAATGCATGTTTGCTGGCCTTAAAATAGTGACTTAGATTTAATAGTAGCTATTTTGCTTTATTTCCTTATAACCACACGCTAAATCCAAAATTTCATTTAAAACAAATGGAAGGTCTAAATTATTTTAGCTGTTAAAACAAATGTAAACATCCAAATTTCAGTGTCTTAGCACAAGGGAAGTTTATTTCTTGATCATTGTGGTAGGCAGAATTCTAAGATGGCACCTGAAATTACCACTCCCTGGTGTACATCCCTGCAAATTCCCCGAGACTGTGAGGTGGTGGCATTTGCTCCCATGATTAGGTTATATTATATGGCTCACTTGACTATAAGACAGGGAGATCATCAGAGGAAAGCTGGACCTAATCAGGTAAGCCTTTAAAAAAGAGTGTGTTCTCCCTGAAAACAGAAGTGCAAGAAAGATTTGATGCCAAGAAGATTCTCTGTTACTGTATCTGACGATGGTGGAGATCACTTGGCAAGGGATGCAGATGTGTGGCCTCTAGCAGTTTAGAGCAGCCTCCTGGGGAGAACCATACAGAAAATGAGGACCTCATTTCTGGAGCTGCAAGAAACTGAATTCTGAGACCTGCCTAAGGGAGCTTGGAAGCACATCTTTCTCTAGCAAAGCCTCTGAATGAGGACACAGCCAGGTGACAACTTGATTTCAGCCTTGTGAGACCTGAGCAGAGAACCCAGACATGCCATGCCTAGACTTCCGGCCTACAGAACTGTGAATGAATAAGTGGATGCTATTATAAGCACCTAAGTTTGTGGTAATTTCTTGCACACCAGTAGCAAACTAACACAAGCATTTAATAGTCTAATACTGGTAGTGATGGTTGGCAGACGGCTTTCTGTTGTGTGGTCATTTTGGGACCCAGGTGCAGCTCTGCCATCACTTAAGGACTGGAGTCCTCTACTTCTGGCCATTGGAAGAAGAAAGAGACATTGCAGAGGGCACACTCTATCCATTTCTGGAAAATCCAGCTTGGATACAGCAAACATCACCTGCACACACATTTCATTGGCAAGAACTAGTTACATGGCTACACTTGGGTGCAAGGGATCCTAGGATATATAATCCTGACTGAGCAGCTTCCTTTCAGAAAATTCATATTATAGAAGGGGGCTAAACATTTCTGTCCCAGTTAGGTTTCCATATGTTTGAATATTAAGGCAGTTATGTGTCTTATTCCAAGACACAAGAAAATGTGATGATATTATATATTTTAATGTGAGATACATGGAGAAGTAGAGCAACCTTTGTATTAGCAAAAAAAGAATGTGCTTTAATGACACAGTCATTATCAGAGATATTACCAGATGTGACAATATACTTGGAAGAGGATCTGGGCTGTCTCCCTGCCTAGAGATGTTCCAATTCCTTTCCCTCTGCCTTCCAACTGAGACTGTGAGAGGCTACTCCTTCCTCACCTACCAAGAGGAGATGCACTTGCATGAGGTCCAGGCACTGCCAGCCCTGTGTGCAGACTCAGGGCAGCGTGGCCTTTCTCCTCCTCTGGTCTGGATCCTCAACAAAGTCCTAGCATGTCAGGCAGCCCCCCTGCCTCATTCTCAGATACTCGCTTCCAAAAAATGCAACCATCCTCAGGACAGCGACACCTGTCCTCTTTGTAACAAGATTGTCTGAGGAGTGTTTCTTCCATGGATTTTGTTTTGTTTTCAAGGTAAGTTCAGTTAGTAAAATTTTGAACTTCTCAGGTTGATAAAGAAGGAAATGCATTTTACATGAGGCTTAAGAAATGTTCAAGATGGAATATAGGCTGGGCACGGTGGCTCACGCCTGTAATCCTATCACTCTGGGAGGAGGCCGAGGCGGGAGGATTGCTTGAGGTCAGGAGTTTGAGACCAGCCTGAGGAAGAAAGAGACCTCGTCTCTACTAAAAATAGAAAGAAATTAGCCAAACAACTAAAAATATGTAGAAAAAAAATTTGCTGGGTGTGGTGGTGCATGCCTGTAGTCCCAGCTACTCGGGAGGTTGAGGCAGGAGGATCGCCTGAACCCAGGAGTTTGAGATTGCTGTGAGCTAGGCTGATGCCACAGCACTCTAGCCCGGGCAACAGAGTAAGACTCTGCCTCAAAAAAAAAGATGGAATATAGAATGTGATCTTCTACATAGTCACTGCTATCAATTTCTCTGCTTTGCTTTATTTGTATCATAAAAGTCCAGACAAAAGGAAGCTATAAGAACTTTAAGTTTGCAGTAAGGAAGACATTCTTATGTTCCAGAAAGCGACAGGGAGGGGGATAGTGAAGAAAAATAGGGAGAAGAACTGCTGAGAAGACCAAAAAAGGGAAAATGAATTCCTAAGGAAGGCTAGTAATTCTCAGGAGGCATGACATTGTCCATGAACTGGAACATTCCAAATGCTACAGTGACAGCCATTGCTTCATCCTCTCCTCATCAAGAGGTCTTATCTAAATCTGTTCAGAGTTTATTATTTTTCAGTGACACATTCCTCTTTCCTCCCTGCCTCCCTGTCTCTCTGTCCTCCTCCCCTTCTTCCTCTGTCTTCCCTTCCTTCTTTCTTTCCTCTTTCCTTTTATTCTCCTCTACCCTCCTCATTTTCTCTCTTCCTCTCTCCCTTTCTCTCTCATTTCCTCTCTCCTTCCCTCTCTGGGTTAGGTGCCCTTCCACATGCTGAAAAGGATGTAATATCACAACCTGTGGGCTCTGTTATTAACCCCATGTTAAATAACTGACACAAAGGCTGAAAGGTGGCTTGAGAAGGGTAAATAACTCTCCGAGGCTGACTCAGAGGCAGAATTGGAATTATTGAAGGGTTCTGATCATGTCATTCCTCTATTCATATGCCTTCTCTGATTTCCTGTTGCTGGGATAAATAGATAAGTAAAATAAAACTTCAATTCTATTAACATGATAGGTAGCCTTCTACAGCAAATGGCCCCAACCTATTCCCCCAAACATACGTAACTCCATCACTTCCCTGTAGAGCCTGAATAGCATCATCAGAATACTCACTCTTTCTTAAACACAACTGATCTCTTACAACTCTAGGACACGTGCTTGTTACGTAATACCCTGTTTGCTTTATCATATCCTTCCTTGCCTAAAACTCCTACTCATCCTTCAGAACCCAGACTACCTCTTCTATGAAGCTTCTCCTGACACTCACAGGCTGAACTAGTTATTCATGTAACCCATGTACCATAACTTCAGTAGTATAATTTTAGAACTATACATATATATATATATATACTGATTAAATAGATGTTTCATAGGAAAATCTAACTTTACAGAATTTAGAATTAAAATCTAACTTTATAAAATATAGAATTTGGAATTGTCTTTCAGTTTTTCTAAATCAGGAGCTCTGCTAGTGGCTTAAACATGCCTCAATATAGGAAAATGTGACATACATGTACTTGTATTATGTAAAGTGAAAGTGAAGTTTATTTTTTCCCTCACTGCCTCTCATTTTCTCTCCTTCACACATACACACACATACACACACATACACTGGATATGGCAAACTAGTCCATGAATATCTTTAGGGTTTTTTTTCATATATACAACTTTGGGATAAAAAAAATCTTCTTTTTCCTCTGTAGTTAATTCATATTTATGAGAAATAAGTGTTCTACTTATAAAATTAATATAAATTTAGTTTTATGGGCCATAGTGCAAGAATAGTCAGATTTTTCTACTTTTGTCCAACATTAAATCACATAGTTTTATAATTATATATGTACATATATATATGATCCTAATCAAGTATTTCATACAGTTGTATATATGTTGACCCTTACCAATTTCTGACTGTTTTTAAGGCTTTGTAAATTCAAACATATCTTTTTGGAAAATGTTATTAGACTGTCAAATATTTTCTTAAAATAATGTATACATGCACACACATATGTGTGTATGTGTTGCATGTATATGGATATTTATTCAATGTATGTATAGTCCATTATACCGTATATATGTATGTGAAGAGAGAGAATTTATATTTATATACACTATATATATAGTCCACATATATATAGACTATATGATCTACTGTATCCTACTATTTATATGTGATATCTTCATCCTTTGAGGCCAGCTAATGACTTTCAGATAATGAGACTGAATGGTACATCTGGGCCAAAGAACGTTAATGAAGCTACCAAACTGCGAATGCTCTTAGCTAGTGAGCACTCTGTCATGCAATCCTGAGTTGATTGTGTTCTACAGATTGTGTTGTTTTCTCTGTTGGGCTCTCTCCTGTCATTTATTTTGTACTCTGGTGCACAATTTTGAGTTATAATGACTGACAAATTGTGCAAGAGAGATAGTGCTAGATCTATCATAAAGAAACAAAGAAAGAGAGTTAAGGTAGAAGTTAAAATGCGCATTTTACTAGGGCTCAAAGCTTTTTTCAAGGAAATAGAAATTGTGTTAAAGATTAGCAGACCATGAGGTGCTGGATCAAGTCTTTTGCCATTATTAGGATATTATAAGCATCCCTTCAACTTGGGAGAATTGCCCTGGTCTAGTCAGGTATGTCAAGACTGAAGGGATTTTAAGAGAAGTATAATTTGCTGCTGTGCCCCAAAGGGATTTTTGTTAAAATGACCCTTTAAAATGTTGGTCCATCGAGTGCTCCTGTGCTGCCATTCCCGGATTCCTCCCTTCTCGCCCTGATGCTCTCCAGTTAAACAGGGTGTGCTTGTATATTGCTCTGTATTAATCTAACTTCTTTATCTCATCTTTATTTCAAATTAAGACAGACTAGATTTACGTTTGATGTTTTTTCTTGCTTTTACTACTTTTTCCTGAAGTGAAAAAGATAATCATAGTTTTCTTTTTCATTTGAAACATTTTTTCTTAAGACAATCATAGAACCAGTAGCTGTGCATTAGAATCAGAATATTTTGGGACAGTGAGGATCACCAAGAGTTTGAAAAGGTCCCCAGGTGATTCTAATGCATAGCCAGTACTGAGAATCAACACTCAGTAGAAGATATGTGTCTATTGATTACCTAAGAAGTTGATATTTCACTTGGCACACTTATATGAAAAGCTTCCCCAGATGACCAGTTGTTTTCCACTATTCCCCTTCCTCCAAGTGAGAATTACTTTTCAAATGAATTCAAATGATGTTATCTGGTAATTTGGCCCAAAATTTTCAAGTGGGAGAGGTATCCTATAAAGAGTGTGGATTTGGATGCTCGTTCAGAGAATAAATATTTATTGAGCATGCATGGAATTACTTTCCCTGCACCAACTCTTTCCTTCCCTTTGAATGTTGAATGAAGATCGCTTTTTTTGGGAGACTAAAGGTGATCTGCCTAAATCCAGTATAGCTCTGTATTTGATAAGGAAGCGGTGGGGTGAGTATCCAAGCAACTCTGCCTCTTTAAAGAAATCAGGAAGTTTAGGAATAATAATCCAGCTTCATTGTGCTGCAGCAGGTGTTGTACACAGGTAATTTTATTAATGATTAACACAGTCTGGATTGACAAAATTGAAACCGAGCACCTGTGTGAAGCTTCTGCACTAATTTCTATTCCAAAGTCATATAGAAAATGTTTTGTTTTTCTCCATAGGTTCGAACCAGTGTCCTACCTGAACATAAAGATCCCCCACCAGAAGTTGGGGTAAGTGTTTCATATGTTTGCAAAACGCACACGCTTTGCTTCTAAGTTAATCCTTTGGATTTTCTCTGGCCTCCTGCCTGGTAGCTGACAAATGAAATTGAGATAAATTAACAGGGTGTGACTATTTGAGGAGGCACTGCCATGTATTTTCTGAGTTGCATGGAATTCATTCCTTGTCTCCTGAAAAATCATCCTCAAATGAATTCATATTTAGTTCAGCTTGCTAGAGAGGAGCCTAGATATTACCCTGCAGGTAGCTGAATTATAATTCAGAGCCAACATTCCTGGACCAACAGGAGGTTAGGGAAATTACAGATGTGATCTCTACCGCTTCAGTAAAGGGGAAGAGAACGAGCCATAGAACTGTGATGTCTTCTGCTTCCTGCCGCTTGAATACTGCAGTGAAGGTCAAAAGAGAGGCTGCCACCACTGTTCAGGCCACCGGTGGAAAATCCTTCTGAGGTTTTCCTGGGCGTCTGAATATCACATCACCAGTCTTCAGAAGGTGGAAGAAGAGCAAGAGGGTACTAGGTGCTTTTTGCTTAGACAAGGCTAGAGTAGGCGGTGGCAGCTCCTAAAAGATACAGCTCAGCAGGCTGAATCCCTGCGATCTGTGTGTTCAGAGAGGTGGGAAAAGTCCGGAAGTAAATTGGGACTAAGAAACCCTGGGGCTGAGCCATCTGAAAGCGCTATTTGAAGTATCCCTGAAAGCCTACAGGGCACTTGACAACCTTCTTGCAGTTAGTGTGTGGAGTCCGGCACTAGGTACTGCTCATTTTCTCATTGACAGCAGCCACTTCCCAAACCTGCAGAGGGAGTGCTCCAAAAATAGGCACCAAAGTGTGCATTGAGTAGACTGAGCAGAATGTCTGCCAGTTATCTCTGCATTTGGTGGTGCAGAAGAAGGAGAAGCGTAGTGTGCGCTGGCTCTCTCATGCCCAACACAAACTTCCTGTCTCTTCCTGGGGACAGGTGAAGTAACTCCTTTGATATAAGTGAACCTTTACAAGTTGTTTTCTGCCTGACCCCTCCCCCTGTTGTGTCGCTGTCACTTCCACCACCGATCTCTATGCTCAGGCTACACGGGCCTTCAGAGGGCTCAGCAGGTCCTCCCCAGCTTCAAGCCTGCACAGACACAGGCAGGAGCGCTCTCTTGGCCTGAGATGCTGCTCCCCACTGACTCCCTCCCCTGCGTAGGGCTCAGCTCGCTGCTGGCTTCCACCTCATGCACCCCTGCAAACTAGATCCTCGTCCTCCTGGGTATGCTCTCATCACGCCCTTTACACTGCCTCATGAAACACTGAGACCCTTTAAAATGTGTAGCCATTAATATGGCTAATACATTATTTGACCAAGCTGTTCCATTTATCTATTGAGGCTCAAGAAGGGTGAGATGGTTTAAGTTTTCCTCCTCTAAGTTCTATTCTCCCAACTACTCCTGTGTTGAATCCCCTTTGCCTGAAGCTTTAATGATACTTTGGCCTGTGTGAATCTCTCCTTTGAAAAACAACTCACAGGTTCTTGGGAGTCCATCTTACTCATTTTAAACCTCAAGTCTCTTCGATTTTATTTTTGTCACCTCTTCCTCCCACCATTTCCCACTACTGGCTAGACTTTCTGTGACTCCAGCAAGGTGCAGTGGCGGGGGAAGCATGATCTGAGTCCCACGCGTGTCCTGCCATTTCCTCTTCTTGTCACTCAGCTGCTGTGGTGTGCAGGAAGGAGAGGCAGACAGAGGTGTGTTCTGTGTTTGCCCACGGAGAGAGGCAGAGGTTTCCTTTCTGCTGAATTTGATGCTTGTCAGGCTCATGCCGCCTACCAGAATGCTGTGTGTGGCAGATGCAGGAATATTGGCTCTCTTGTGGGGCACATGTGTAGATATTTCTGGGGGGCTTTTCAGGTACTCTCCAAGGCATATTTCCCTACGATGGGGGGTCTGATTCTGGGCCAACCTCCTCCACTGCCCATCTGCACTGTACATGCTGTTGCTGTAAAATCCACTGTTCAAGCACATGACTCCAGCCACTTTCTGTGCTGTCTCCTTGTTGCATGTGAAACTCACATGTATCGCCATGCCATGTGGAAGAAATGCAGGCTGCTGCACTGTGTGTGCTTCTTCTCTTAGCTCAGCCATGTCTTTGCTGACCCTTTCTACAAGCCCCAGCAGCCTCAGGTACTAGAGAGTGATCACTGGTTCTAAGAAAAGAGGCAATCATCAGCCGCCAGTGGAGGGAAAGATGGTTTGGAAACCTCCAAGCTTTATAAGTGAGTCTTTGGTAACTGACCCCTTGGCTTTGGCTTTGGGGACAAAGGTGTCTTCCTGGGAGTTGATTAAGAGAGAGCTAGTATACCTCCCAGAATGCTGACCTCTCCTCTCTTCTAGCCTTACCTCTGTATTAACTGGGTGGGGTGTGTTATGGTTACTTATGGGCCAGCATCTCTAAACTGGCTCCTCAGTAAGCATCATAGTGAAATAACTGGCCCCAAACACTGGCAGTTCTTTGAATCCATAATGGGGGACATTTGGTATATTGTGTCCTTATCTTGATAAAGACTCACCTACAATTCCTAGATCAAAAAAGAAATCTCAGTTGACATCCCATGACATGCATATAGTAGCAATTAGGAATGCATTTTGAGGCAAGTAACCTGACCACCTGTGGCTTAAAAGTAATTAAGACGTTTTTTTTCTTTTTTCATGTTATAAGAAGTCCTGGGAAAACTGTTCAGGGCTGCAGCTACTCAAAAAGGACTTCAAGCAACCAGACTCTATCCATCTTCCCATTCCTCCTCTCTTAGAGTATTGCACAGTCTGGCCATTGCATCTCCAGACATCACATTCCAGGTCAAGTGAAGAGTAAAAGGCAAGAAACTCAGAACAGCTGACCTGTTCCTTCAATTCTGAAAAACAATAACCTTTTGGAAAATCTTGGTTTACTGCCACTCACATGTCACTGAGAAGAGCTGAGCCCCTAGCTAGAAGGGATTCCCCATTTAAACAAAATCGAGGTGTTATTAGCAATGAAAATTCGGCAGAATGAGTATTTGGTAGGCAATTAGCAATGTCTCCACATTCCTTCTAGATGTTACACTCCATGATAGCCAAGTCCCTGTTTACTTCATTCACTCTAATATTCCTAGCTTTGTGCCTGGAAATTAGCAAATACGTTGTATATGTTTTGAATGAATCAAGAAGCATGCCATGGTTTTGTCTTGCCAATTGTTTTATATATTTTAGAACAGCCAGAAAAAAAAAGTAGCTGAAGTCTAGAAATGATTATATTAATACAATAATAATATAGTAAAAATCTAGCACATTTTATGATGCATCAGAACTCAATAAAATGGCAAATGTGACTTCAGAACTAAATTTCAAGTATAGTATGAATGAGCCTAAAAGGGAACAAGTCAGCATGGCTTGGCTTCCTAACATCCTCAGATTGTATGTTATTTTTGATAGGGAAGAGTTAACACATCTTGAGCACCTATGAAGTACCACTGGTTAATATATATACTATTAGTTAATCCTCAAAATATTTCTTTGGACACTGCAAAATAGGTCTGAGAGTTTAAGCTCTTGGCCAAGGACATAGAGCTAGCAATGACTCTATTATTACAACCTGCTAAGGACATAGTCTTTACGTACTCTAATTTAAAAATAAAAAAAAGAGCTGAGCTGTTTTTTATTGTGAATCTATCAAATATCTTACATATATTTCTATACATTCTTAAACAGCATTTACTGGATACATTCAAATATATTCTTGATGACTTAGTCAAGCAGATACCAGTATGTGCTCTTAGACCTTTTGAGCTACATTCACAGTAAAAATATAATTTTATAAGGAATGACTTTTCCTTAAAGTGCTTTTTAATCTTTTATTGGGCTATTTATCAGCTTTTCATAGATTTACTCACAATTATTTTTTTCTTTTTGATGTCATTTTTAATGTCGATAGTTCATGTATTCTGGTTCTCTTCCTGTGGGGTAGGAAACAATGTAACCACATCTGTTGACTATGTAAAAAGGCCTCCCTATAAGTTATGTATATGAAATGTTGTGTATCAGCCTTATGATACCAACTTCAGCTCTCCAAAGACCTTCTGAAATTTCCATCATAGCTCCTGTATATAGTTTTATGAGAATGGTCCCAAATATTATTGACATATTTATTTAACCTCTAAACCAGCAGTGTCCAATAAAAATATAATGTGTGCCACAAAATGCATGCCAAATATATAATTTTAAATTTTCTAGTAGTCATGTTTTTTAAAAAAGTAAAAAGAAACAGGTTAAATTAATTTTGATGTATTTTATTTAACCTAATATATGCAAAATATTATCATTTCAAAATATAACCAATACAGAAATATTAATGATATATTTCATATTCCTTTTTTCATACTCTCTTCTAAATTCAGTGTGTATTTTACATTTTGAGTATAGGTCATCTTGGAGTAGGCACATTTTATGTGCTCAAGTTAGTGGCTACTCATTGGAAAGTACAGCTCTGAACAGTAGTGGAAAAAATTTGAGGTCTATGCAAATTGTAGTATAAAGGAAACCTATACTTTGAATAAAGACTTTGTGAGATGAACATGAGTGATGGAGGTTTGTCCAACTTGTGGCAATGTTATGGGGTTGTACCTCCTCCAACTCCCTTAATGGTGATCAGGGAGCCACTAAGGACTGCCACATGGAGGTGACAACCCCTGGTGAGCAGTCTGGGTATCTGTGACTTGCTCAGAGTCCCTGCAGGGGCTGGCAGAATAAACTGTTTGTGTGTACACTCCCCGTAGAGAGAGGCCAGGGATTACGACAGATGCCCCACTTTTCCCCACTCTGTTTGCTATTACTCTCCAGCCAGGTGAGTGATTGAAATCGTGCATCAAGCAATTTAATGATCATCTGCTTTGGGGTTCTTGCACCAGAATAATAACTGTGAGTGTTCCCTTGTCATGAGCAGGCAAGAAAGGTTAGAGCTGCATGTTGTGCAGGCAGAGAAGCTGTCAGAAGGAACGAATTGCCACCTGTCCTGGAAATGAGGCACAGCGTGGTGGGGATGAAAGAACTCTGGACAGAGAAGCAAGAAACCTGGGCTCTAATTTGGCCTCTGCATACTAACTAGTTCTGTGACTTTGTAATCCATTTCACTCTCAGGGGCCGCAATTCCTTCATCTACAGATCAGCAATGCCTTCACAATCCTTAAGGTTCTTTTGACATTCCACATGATCCAATACAAGTTTATGCTATAAGGAACCATAGGTAACATTTTATCAATAATAACAACTATGTAGGACTTTAAAGCTTTTGTATCTTTTAAATATTTTATTTAGGATTTCTTCTAATTTGTATTTTCCCTAAATCTAATTTTTATTTTAAACAAATATTTTTCTTTTTGTATTGCTGGCATTTCTCATAGACTTCTTCATCTTCGTCTTCTATTTTTTAATACTTTGCCTTTTCCAAAGAGTGTTTAATCTGAGTATCAGATACATTTAAGGATCTGACTTGTGAGTGTATCACCTCAATCACTTTGCAAGCTAATATTTATGGCATAACTTCCTATTTTCCTGGCACTGTGCTAGAAGCTTTGCCTGGATTACTTTAATTCTTAGAAAAGTAACTATGAGAAAGCTACAGTTATCATATGTAATTTTTTTTTTTCAGGCAGAAACTAAGACCTAGATTAGTGGAGTGACTTTTCCAAGAATACAGACTTCATAAGAGAGAAGACAGGGAAACAAGAGCTGACAAGGCCTATCAGTGGGGAGTGAGCCCAGGGGCTGGGAAATTGTCCAGATTTCCATTTTTGAACAGAATAATTCAGGACCACACTCAGACCTCTGAGCTCCAGTTCTATTGAGGCTGTACTTTTTTTGTTTGTATTTATTTCCCCCGATAGAAACAGCACCAGAGAAGATATGGTAACTTTGTCCCTTGAATTACATTTGAAATACAAAAAAAAACAGTTTTAAAGGAGTTCTTTTAAATTCTATGGTTATGATTAGAGTGATAGCAAAGATAAAATAGATGTATATTAAGGTATTCTTTTACATTAGCATCATGTGCTATAGAGAAGACTGTTTTCTAATTCATTCTGTTGCAGTGTCCAGTGAATATCTACATAGATAGCTAATTTGTTTTCTAACTTCAGGGGTTGCATGATCCTATTTTTATTTATACTGAGGTAAACAAATAAAAACCTGCTAGAAAGTAAACATACAGGAAATTCCATTGTTTGGTATTGTAGGGTAAAACAAATATCTTTAAATGTTTGGATTTTGTTAATGCATTTTATGTAACATGTAGTCCCAATGTACAGTTATTTTTAGAATAAATAAGATAACATTTATACCTAAATAACACCTCTTCTGCTTTGACAAGATTTCATAACGTAATGCTTTGGTGCCATTACCAAAATTGATTTTCAACCGATTGTATTATTTCTGTAAGTGCTCTCATCATCCTGATCAAGCATGTGGCTGACAGTTGTGATGGCAAAGCCTGACTCATGGGCATTGTTCTTGGCACACTGCATGCACTCACAGTGGAGTCCCCATGCCAGGCACTGGGCTTGGCCAGGAGATGGACAAGCCAAGGTCCTGCTTCCGCAGGAGTTCCTGCTCTGGTGGACAGGAGAAGCATTCAATAGCTTGTGGTCATAAATTTTACTTGCAGCTGTGCCTTATGATGTGTCTGCAGCTTATGTCTGAAAATAGTGACTCCACCTGTCTCTGGTTGCCACAGTCTAGTCTAGGGTGTTTGCTGCTTTTATTGATGAAAAGACTGCAATAATCTCATGACATTGTAGTTTGTTTTATTAATTCTAAAATCATCCACATCTAAAAACATCTCAAAAGGCAAATAGAAAATAATTTGGAATTTTAGGGCATTGTGAAATTTATGATTGGTTAAGAGCTTTTTTTTTTGAGTGCAAGTAATGAGTGAGGGGTGGGAACTTAAATTAAAAACCCTGATTATCAGTGAAAGTGAGATAGACAGCTCTTTAAAATATAAAGTGCTAAATTGAAATTCACTACAACAGTATACAATCTGCACACCATAAAATTGTTTTGATTTTCTACATTTCAGTGAATTAGAATAGTTTGTAAATAACTGCAGAAGGAGCATTTCTCTTATATCTATAATAATAGAATAACTTACATGAAAGCTAGTGTCTATGCCATTCATCCATTCATTGTAAGTCTATATTTATCACGTGCCTACTGTGTGCTAGGCAGTGGGGGGTTATCAAAAAGCAAAGCAAGCTCCTCTGGGGGTTCAATTCTCTATTATTCTTTTGAAAGGACTAAAAAACAATTAAATATATAATATATCAGGTGGTAAGTGCCAGTGAAGAAACATACTAATAAAACAGGGTAAGGAATAGGGAATAAAAAAATGTCTATGTGGGAAAGGAGTAGTCTTTCATAGAGGGATATTCTAGAGGCATCTCTGATGAGGAGACGTAAGTGCTTTTGTTTAGTGGTTTCTCTCCTAGGCTCTCTCTGTCCCTTTCTGAAAAGTCGCCCTAATTTCTGTGTGCGCTGTTCATACAGCTCCTGAATTTCCTTCTCTGCTTTGATCCACTCTCACTTCATCACTCATGGATATTGCATCAGAGCTTGTTTTCATACATCCTCTGTTTTTGTCTAATGTTTTTCACCTAATAATTTAACCTCAGATTTTTCGGGCTTTGGTAACTTCGTGTCTAAACCAGCTCTTTGAGTTTCAGGTTGATTTGGGGTTTATCATTAGTAACGTATAAGCATCTCCAACTTTAGAACGGAGTTATATTTTCAAATGTTTGACTTTAACCTTTCAGAACCAGCTCTTCTAAATTAGAGTTTTGAAAAGAGGGAGAAAAATTCTGACCTGAAGCTTTTTTCCCCCCTATGCCCAACAGTCACTCAGTGTGGAACAATTTCCATTTACTTCTAAAAAGATCCAGTTGACCTCAGACTCCTTAAGTCCAGCCCCTCATCCTAGTGCAGCCCAGCAGCAGACCTGCGATAAGAGAATGTTCTGGAAGAAGTTGCATTGACTTCTTGTAGAGTATTACATTGTGTTAGACAGCAGCAGCCTAGGTAATAATAGGGGTTTGATATTTTCATGTTTATTCCTTGACCTTAAGGGAAGAATGAAAAATCCTATTTATGTTATTTATACCATAATATTGTGACTTTTAGATCAGAAGTAGCCAGGGATATTAAAAAGAGATGAAAGAATTTTTTTTATCCTAGAAAAAAAAAACCAATTTGGTGTTTTATTCTTTACACTGAGTCAAAAAAAAAAAAGTAGAAAGCAGATATTCATAGTCAACACCCAGTATAATAAGCTAAAAAAGCAATTTTAGAAAATGTAACTGAATAAGTACCATTCATTTTTGTGTATTGGAATGAAATTGCCCCATGCTAGTAAAGAAATAACAAAGGAAACAAATGCTTTTAAATATTGCCGTGATGGGGGAGAAATATAGCATTTCTATTTATAACTTGTACAGAGTCCCACATAAAAATAGCTCTAACTAACAGATTTGCTCATATCTGGAATACAAATTGTGGCTGCCAGTGATTTGAGGAATTCTGATAAGAAAAACGACAGCATTGGTAAATATCAAAAGTTTATCATCTTTTCTTTTACTTCAGTTTTCACATGTGGATAAAGTTATAGTTAGTGGCAAAGTCCTGGCTGCTGTCATTTTAAATCTTGTTATTTTCTAGGCTATTGGTTGCTTTGTTTTTAACGAGCATGATACATTTTTACTTCTCAACCCTACCCCAGCAGATGGATATATTACTGAGAATTGTCTCTCTGTTAGTGAAGTATTTGTCAGGCTAATAGATTTAATATTTCATTTTTCAACAAAAGTATTAAGATCCTCAGAAAGTTAATGAAAACTGCTCTTTTTTCTCTCATTTTCAGAGAAGCTTCTTGGGCTATGCCAGTTTTAAAGTGGGGGAGCTACTGAAGTCAAAGGAGCAACTGCTGGCCCTGAGCCTGAGGTGGGTCTCTTGGTTTGCAGAAACTGTTAAAGTTAATAAGCCATGATATTTATTGATGGCCAGGGTGTTTGAAAGTCACGATTCTTGCAGATATTAGATGTCAACTCTCAAATAGCTTATGTTCTCCACTGCAACAAGTTATAGTGAAACAGCAATTATTCAAGTTCACATTCAAGTTCAGGTTTCAGCTTATGAAATGTTATTAGTCCTTGTAGGAATTACATTATCATTAAAGTGATGAAATTCTTTGAAAGTAAGAAAGGAAATATGAATTATGATCATGCTATTAAATAATTTTTCTATTACTTATCAAAATACTTTTTAAATCAAGTAAGTTTCTAGGTTGGAAATGTGTTAGAGACAATATTGTAGCTTTATGATGATAGAGACTAAGGAGCTTATTCTTTTTTCAGCCTATTTTGTTGTTATACTCTTAAACATAAAACACTTATACGTTAAAACAGACTCACTGAAACAGACAATAGATCACGGCTAATTCTGAGATGAGTACAATTTGTTTTGATATAGGTGATGAAACAACAATCTTTAGGATATTGCAGAGTATTTTAATACTGAAAAGGGTATTAAATAGGATAAATATTTGTTTTTAAATTCATAATAAATTTGAAAACAATATTCTGCTGTTTTCTGTATAACTTATATAATTATATATACATAGGGAATACTACCTTGCCATATTTGTATAGTATGAATGAATATAAAAATTATATAGAACACTATTTGTAAATATTAAGAGGGTCTCGTTTTGATGAACCATAGAGACCACTTTCGGGAAACCAATGTCTCCAGTTTTATTGTATAGTTTCCCTCCAAGGACCCACTTACAGCCAACAATTTATTTCAGTAAAGATGCTGTGGCTCATGCTAGAATTTGTTCTCCTGGCTTTCTCTGTTTCTGATTTTTCCTGATCCTTACAGCTCTGCATTTGATTTGATAGTGTAGGATAATTTAACATAAGCAACACTCTAAGCAGAGAAATGAGTGTTGGTGGGTTCTAATGAGGCTGCCATCTCCTCTCCAGCTTTGTTTAGGTCGTGCCTCTTAAACGTCTGGTGATGGTGTTGATGCATTTTGTTTGGGAAAACATATAAAAATATTTAGAGTTTTGTGATGTTATTCCCAATAAAATTTTGCTGCTGTTATTATTTTCAGTTTGAAGTGTAAAAGGGCCAGCTGAAAAGGCTGACTAGCAATGTCACTGATACCTCAGAAAATATCATCATTCCAGCATGACCCGTTGGCTCTGACCTACATGGCCTGGATTCATGATATGAGATGTCAAACACTGAACTTACTGAGGGCTCTGGCAGTGCACATGTTTTCTAGGTCAGATGCATAGCACTTTCTTCCTCATCTTGCTGACTCACAAACCACAGTATCGATTATATCATAATGGTCATTAACATCAGCAGTATACTACACAATAGTGCAACATTTATACACTGGTTTGAAACAGAAATCAGAGGACCAGAATGTCTTAGTGAACTGAAAATTAGTAAACACACAAAATGCCTTAGAGTATAAAAACAGAGAAGGGTCAAACTTAGAGTACTACCATTGGAAGAAAAAAGGAATATATAAATTTCTCATTTAGATGACAGCGAGACAAATTTCTACTTTTAATTTTAATACCCCTGATTCCTATTCATTTGATCTTGATTGTATAAAAGGAGAAAAAAATTAACAAAATATTTGAGTTTTCTCAAAAAAATAATTTTAGAAAACAGTTTTGAAATGGCTAGGTTATGATTTCTCCTCTTTTTTTGCTTTGCGAAATGTGTGGTCTTCTCTCCCTATGAACCAGACAGATAATATATTTATCATAGTCTTTTGATTTCTGGTACATGTTGTTTTTTATTTCTGATGTAATTTATCTTCCTTCCACTGACTGTCTCTGAGGTATTGAGTTGGAAGAACATTAGGTCAGGGGTAAGAAGCATTTTTGTTTTATTTTGTTTTGTTTAATATTCCTATGCACTGATTATTTCTGACTTTTTTGCCTATTATATTCTAGTTGTTAATTTTAAAGCAATTTAATTTTCAGATTTCTGTAAAACAAATTCAGGATAAAAAGATCATATTCATAGGCACTATTCCTTGATGGGGAAGTTCCTTTTCTTCATGGCGTGTTTTAGCTTCCCCCGATCTTATGATTCTGCCTGTGCTCACTGCCCCTTTGGGG
This sequence comes from Cheirogaleus medius, assembly GCA_008086735.1. NCBI lineage: Eukaryota > Metazoa > Chordata > Mammalia > Primates > Cheirogaleidae > Cheirogaleus > Cheirogaleus medius. Next base: position 12,839,541 of record VBSM01000483.1, read on the forward strand.
GCTTCTTAGCAGATGATTCCAGTTTTAAACCCTCAAACTGGTTCCACAGAGCATCATGGTTTAATGTGGCTTCTGTGTCATATGTGCTTTGAACTGGAGATCAAGTGCTTGAGATATTTTTTTTCCTACAGAAAATTTAAAGGGGCAAGAAGTGCACATCTAATTTATAGATGTAGGTTCAAATTCCCAATTTATGATAATGACTTCCTTATATTTTTATGGATGCTAAATGTAAACCTGCTAGCAAGAATTTATTTCTGGATGGAATCAATCTGAAGTAGTAAATATGATATCGTGTGTTTTTGAAGATGTAAAATTTGTTTGCATATGTTGGGGAAAAACATCCAATATATAAAGTGGTTTCTACTCATATAATATAAACTAATTGTAATGCCTGGTTTCCTATGTTTATGAGTGTTCTAGCATCCCAAATGGATTAGGGATCTTTATTTTGTATTAACTTCTTTACCTTTATAGTATATCCACTTTGTTTTCCCACATTACCTTTGGTAGTTCCTAATCCCTATGACTTTTTTTTAAGACTGAGGAGGTCTGTGGAAACCTCTGACTTCTTTTATATCTCAATTATATTTTCTGTTTTTGTTCTCTAACACATTGCTGTATAATCCTGATTTTTATACTATAATGTAAACAAGGCAGAGGCCTTATAGAGTATTATAATTTTAGGAATGAAAGATACTGGGTAATTTTAGAATAATGATGATAAGAAGAAGATGAGGAAAAGCAAGAGGCAGAAGAAGAAGAAACCACTATGTGCTTTATGCTCTAAGTATCTTAGAGATGTCTCATTGACCCTTATTAAACTAGCTTATGATGTTGTTATTATTTTATCCATTTCGTGAAACAAGAAACAGAGGTATTGAAAGTAGCAGTTACATAACTTGTGCAAAGTTATAATGCTCTTAAATGGGAAAGGCAAGGTGTGAAGCCGCCCTACGTTTACTGCAAAGCCTGTGATTTTATTGATCCACATCTTGTTTCCTTCAAGAAAGGGGAAAGCTAAGAACTGGTTGAAACATACGCTCCATGTCATGTAACTTACTAATGGCAGAGCAAAGCCAGGACTCAGGTCCAGGACCACTTTTTCACAGTTTCTTTCATGTTTGATCTCAACACAGTGCCTGGTCTTACTACAGTAGATGATGACCAAATGACTGTTAACATGCCATGGAGAACTCAGGAATGTTAATCATGAGGGCAGAAGGTGGGAAGCAGCCTATTAGTTTAAGGGGGATTAGAGACAGAGAAACCTACCAGAGTTGGATATGATAAAACGTTTTCTCGAAAACAGATGTGCAAGCATTTATTCATACAAAAAGAATTTGTTTTCTTTCCATTTATTACTTATGCCACATTTGCAATAGTGCTTTTATGGAACAAACAACATAAGACACTGATTGACCTTAAATGGACATATGCTGTTATGTTTTATAATATACAGATGTATGGGAAAGGCTACGAAAGAAAAAACATTCAACTTTTATTGTTTATTTTTAAAATTTTCCTATTTTATGTAGCATTTATATGTACATATGCATACATATACACATATATCCTCCATTGTGTAGATGGATATGTGTGTGTACCTTATTTTGCTTTCTCATAAACCATGAATACTTATTTTCAATTTTTTAAAAAATGTTTGTGCTTAGAAGAAGGTAAGATCCAAATTGTGAGTGACTTAGTTTTAATTTTTGGGTGATTTGCTTAATTTAATCTCCTTAGACACACACACACACAGAGTTCTATTTTGTTGTTTTTGTAAAAAAAAGAAAGAAAGAAAGAAAGAAACCTACAATTTTAAACTTAATCTTCCAAAGGAATGTTCTTGAGAGCTGATAAAAAGATGAAATTGTTAGTAGCATCCCACAGGTTGGGAGGCCAGGAATGTTCTATATGCCACGGGGCAGTGGGTCAGAATAAGTTTGTTCCTGGAATCCTACAAGTAGGTCTGAATCCCCAAAATGACCTGAGAACAACCCTGGCCATAAATTGACAATAGGGTTTTAAATAATAAATTTCTTTTTCTTTTCAAATGAAATTAAACATTCTTAGACTTTTAATTAGCTACTGCTACTCTTTTCTTGCCCACAAAGGTTATGTAGCTCTTCTTACTTTAAGCACAGGGTCTATTTTTTAAATTGTGTGTATGATGAATACTTCTATGATGATATCTTTTCTTATCAATGTCTACTTGAGATGATTTTAAAAATCATAGCAAGCATCTTAATAGTTATGTATATTTTGCATACATTTCATTCTCTTTTAATAGTCTTCCAGTTAGCTTCTTTTTAGGTACTAAGAAACTAGGATTATGGCAGAAAATTCTGATGGTCTCCACAAAATATTATGTATATCTAAATTATTTAGACAATTATTAATTGCATAGAAAAAACTAAAACTTTATATCATAAGCTTTAAAAGCATTGCATCAAAACATTGCATTTTTCTCTTTGGGAGTGAACAAGGAGGAAAACCTGGGAGTCAATGGCAAATGCACACTCATGAGTGATCCAGATGCACATGCGCAGGAGAGAGCCTCCCACCCCTGGAGTGCTTGTGTCACTGTGTGTTTGGCAGGACTGAAATTAAGGTGACAGGTAGCTCCTCCACGACAGCACTGACACTGACTCGGACCTCAAACATGGAGGAAGAGGAAACAAATACTATTTGATGTTTCTGATATGTTAAGCATTTCCAACATTTTATCTTATTTTATTGTCTAACCATCTTAATCTTCTAATGGCCTAGAAGATATTATTCCTGTTTTGCTAATAAGCAAATTGAGAAATAGCAGTTTGGCTTCATAAGATCACAGGGCTGGGATGGGATGGAGAATGGAGATTGTTAGGGAAGAAGGGTTTTCAATATCAAGGATTTTTCAGAGACTTTGTGTTTTGTTTAGAATCTTACAATTAAATATTTTAGAGACCAGAGAAGATCTTGAAACTGGCACTTCTTCTTGGACCCTTTTAGTGAGAGGGGACTCACACTCACAATTTTTTTTTTCCATTTTCATGCAGGTCTAGTGTTAGAAAAATATTCCTATTAATATTTTATCCCAAATTTTATCTCCTTACCATGGTTCCAGCTCTTTGTGGAGTTAAGTAGGACACACCTCATGCTTTAGCTCTATGACCACATTTGAAAGCAGCTCTTTTATTTAACTTTAAATCTCTCCCGTTTTTCTTAGGAAGCAATGTGAGGTGGTAGAAATAGGACTTTGATGCCAGACTTGGGTGTGAGTCCCAGCTGGGTCACCACCTGTGTCACCCAGGCATACTGTCTACTTTCTTTAACATCTGTTAGTGGAAGTAGTAACGACTTCCCTCCCAGGGTGGTTCTGAATAATTAATACATGCAGTGAAGTTCCAAACTCCACCTTGAATTAGAGAAAAACACTACATAAATATCCTTTCCCTTGCTTCTTGAGTGAAACTTACTAATTCCCTCAACCATCTTTTAAACTTTTGATTAGCTTGCTTGCTGAGTTTGTTGAAATTCTTTTTTTAAACGTGACAGCCACATTCCCCACACTTGGTCAGTGGAATTGTGGTTGATTTAACCCTTGATTTGTATGTAACTTTTCTATTATTTAAGACAAAAAAGCTTACCTGAAACCTAAATTCTAGTTTTCATCACTCTGATGTCATGTTTGGCTTATTACCAGGGAGCAGAACACAGCAAAAAGCATATGGAGAGCAGTTTGGTTGAAGCAGGCAGCATACCAATATACTTGGGGGGGAAATAAAACGTGTTTTGACTAAAAATATTAGTAACATAACATTGAAACCGGAGAGAAATTCATAAATGTAACACAGGGTATCAATTGCTTTTAGAGTTTACTGATGCATTTTATTGCTGACTATATCAAAAACTGTCCAAAGAAGTAAATTCAAGTGGCACTTCTTGGGCCTGGACTGTGAGAATGAAAGGAAACATCAAACACAAATATTGGGACATTTACTTATAAAACTGATTATGTTCTTTTATGTGACTGTGTTAAAGCCCTTAGGGACACAGTTACCTAACATTTTCAAAAGGTGCTAACATGAGCCACTTTGTAACAACTGATAAAATGCCATTAATTTAAAAAAATTGGAATAGAATGCAAAGCATAGCCATATGAAATTAGGACAGTGAAGATGCAGAAGGAGCACATGGTTTAGAGACATACCTATGCCCGAATCCTGGCTCTTCTATTGCTAACAGGATGGCTGATTGCTCTGATACTCGTTTTTCTTACCTGTGAAATGGGGATGAGGGTGGCACCTACTTCACAGTGTTTGATGTGAGAATCACCAGTTACTAATGTGAAATGCTTACAACAGTGTCTGACACATAGTAAGTGCTTGATAAATGTTAACTATTATTTTTATAATTTTATTTATTGATTAGCTTCTCTATTGTTGGGTTTTTTTCCCCAGGAGAGGATTAGACATACTGTACACAACCTGAAATGGTATATCATGCAAAGCAGGTGCTCATCATATTACCTATTATTTAAACTATCATCATCAGTATTGTTGTTTTCCATTTTATTCACCTAGACTTTTTTTCATTTATGATTTAAATGGCTATGCAGTTTCATAGTCTGCATTTTTCTTTATGTTCCTAATCTATTTGCATAAAGCTGTAGATATGACCGTAGAAACCAATTAGCACTTTCTTATTTTGCATTATTCAAAAGATGTCTGATTCCTCAGATTGCAAATTGGTTTAGAGTTCCCAGTAACTGAAGGGACAACACATACTTAAAGTACACTTCAATAGCTCCTGCGTTTGTTTAGAAAAGCCTGAAACCTCTCCTCTCTTAAAATGCAAATCACATAAAGTTAATATCTGTACACAAAGACCTACCTGCTTAAGAAGTTGGAGAGCTAATTTAGCTTTGAAGATAATTTGCAGGAATGATTAGGACTGAAAGAAATTATATTTGGCCTGAAAATTCGTTATTGGATTTGCCTATATTTACCAAAGTCACTTTCATCATTATCACCGTGTTTCTGCTGCTCTGGACACATTTATATCAGCTTTTTCTAAACAGTGTGTTTTATAACACCAGTATCCATTTGGTTATTAGTATCTGTTTTTTGAATAAAGGAATTCTGTAGTCAAAGAAGTTTGAGAAGCCTCTATTTGAAAAAAAGTGAAGTGGGTTTCCTCACTGTAGGAATTCTCAGAGCCTTCATTAGCCCTTCAAGGCCCTTTGGGACTCTCAGAGGACACATCGCCTGCAGCTTTTCTTAAATTAATTTGAACACAAGAAGCTCTCTTCATGGAACACTTATTAACAGTTTGTTAGACACTATGTTCCAAGAAACACAGTGACATAGTTTAGGAAATGCTGATTTAGAAGAACGACAAAAATGTATTTTCCAGAGAAATATATGACTGACTGCCCACGTGTATTTATGCACTTCTTACTACACCGGCATATTGTCTAACATACACAGCTGTAAGCAAGCTTGCAGTCTTCACCCAAATGGCACTTACACCCCCACTCCTGCCCCCACATTATCCCCCCATCCACATGCAGGTGCCCACCCCCGGGTCTCCCCCACACCCCCACCCACAGTCGACAGACCTGTGGCATCTTATATTCATGCTCATGGCCTTTATAGACAATAATTCGTGACATTTGCACAAAATGTATGGGAAAAGAATGGCAAAATACACAATGTCTCTTTGATGTTCATTGACAGATTCATTTTGAGCTGGGATAAGTGAACACATACTTATTCTCATAATCACCTGATATTGTAACTACCACAAACTGAACTTAGCTCTTCCTCTGAAAACTCTGCCTTGTGGTGTTTTTTTTTCTTTCTCTTTTTTTGGTTAAACTAAGGTACTCAAATTCAAGCACCTTAAATGTAGCCCAAGCTAGAAATAGCATTGTTTTCAAATTGTCCTTCTAAAATTCTTAGCTGGTTATGTTCTTTTCCTTTTTTGAAACTTTATGTGTCCTCTTCCCCTTCCCTGTACTACCCCTCTGTCTTCAATGAGCACGAACATGAACATATGTATGAAAAGTCCTCAGCCAAGGTATGCAAGTTCTCCACCTATGGCCTCGTGTTGTCTCATCTGTAGCGCACACATTACTCTTGACACCGACCACCACTTCCTCCCTCACTTTTAGTGGCTTATGGATACTTAACATGTTTTGAGGGTGGAGTCAGAATTCCTGTTTGCAATCTCTCTTCTCCTGTTCTTTGAGCTCAGTTTCAACTTCAACCAGCAAGAGAGCACAGGTTTTATGTGCAGATGGTTTACCTTAGATTCTTCCCTACCCCGACGTCCATTTTTTTCCCTCCATTTTTTTATATCCCTTGCATAAGGAATATGTCTCTTCCATCTAGAAGACCCTGGTAGTCTCCAAATTTACTCTTATTAGGAACTGAGAGGTAATAATCTCCAGGCACATCAGTGAGGTCCAGTCAATATCCCCCACCATGGCTTACCCTTTGCTCCTCAATTTCCTAAGACCAGTGACTATCTTTCTGTCATCAGGCTTTTAGGTGCTGGAAAAAGCAGGTCAGAGCATATCATTCCTGCTCTAGCTAAGAGGTTTATGATCATTAGAAGCTCACCATTTTTTAACTGTTTCCAGTGAGGTTTTCTTTTGCTTTTCTATTTATATACTGTGAGTTCTACTAATATGTGTTCTACTTATATATATGTGTGAGCTACACTAAAGTTACCATTCCTGAAGGGATACAGAAAGCTACCTGTCCCTTGATAATGTATTATTCCTCATAGCATGCTCTAGCCCAGAAATTTCTATCCTAATCTATTAAGTGAAATTCACTGATGTCTGTTGTGAACGGCACAGCTGGCATAGAATAGATATTTCACAGTACACCTGTGACTTAAGAGAGATTTTTTGCCATGGCACTTCAGTAAGATAAATAATTGAGTCAGGGAAAGAAAGAAGAATACAATTTAATTCATGGAAGATAGGGAAACATAGAAAATACATGCCAAATAATATAATAAATAAGAATTTAAGAAGGCAGAAGAAAAGGATGAGATCAAAGAGAAAAGACAAAAACATGTAGAATAAGAAAGAAGAAAGAGAGAATAAGCAAGTTTATTTTGCTTTACTTAAATACATCTAGTACTGATATAAACAGATTGCTTCTCTTAATGCTGTGCTACAATAAGGAATGGTTGCTCTGGGCCCAGCCTAGAGTTTGATGGTTGATCCACTGGGTTCCCTGATCAATGTACTTAAGCTTATTAGAATTAGATAGAACACAATAGGTAATTAAGGTTTCTTTTTTATAACATTATATTGCACCAATGAGTTTGTTGCTTTGTAGGGCAATTTTACCATCTGGCACAGAAAATAACACTTTAAAATTAACCAAAATTATATGAATGTTTAATTGAACCTGACTCAAGTGTTACTGGGCATATATTACATTATATAGGATAATCAAATAACCAAATTCCCTTGTAGATACATGCTGAATTATTATTTCCTTCTGATATTCACATATGTAACTTGGGAAGCAAACAAACACAATCCTTTAGAACTTAATATAAAAATTTGTTGACAAAACAAATCTAAGATATCATAATAAACATTGTCTAATCTTCATCCATCCATTGAAGACCAGAGTAGATAACTGGAATTTTATTTTATTTTTTAATCTTCCCTAATATTTCTCTGATGTAGTCTCTCTTATTGAAAACAGGTTTAAAAGTTTCAATCCTAAACTTATACATGGTGTATAGTGGGGATTATTTTTCTATTATCTAGAATCAAATTGAAGATTTTCCTGGTACTCACACAATAAATAGGAGAGACCGTCTCTAGGGTTCTTGGGTTTGCTTGTTTGTTAGGCAAACTGCCAACTAACACTAAATTTCTTGGCTATTAAGACTTGCTTCTAGTATCAGTAAAAATGAATTGCTTCTATGCTCAAGTGATATAGCCTTTTAAGCACTTTAAGGATAGGCCTGTGATTTTAACATTGATGGAAGTTAGAGTTCCATTATTGTCACTAGGAGTTAATTACTTTGCTTAAATTTCCAATTCTGTCTAGTAGTGATAATAATACCACTGAGATGACTTTAAATTACAGGTTCATAAGCCATATTTAAAGAAAAGTATCCCCTTATATTTTAATAGAAAAAGAAACAGTTTTCTACCTAATCTTTCTTCCATGCCATCTCTCCTTTCTCTGAGCCCCCACTAGCCCTTGAAACAAGTACTGTTTGAGTGATGTTATCTTTCCCACTAAGTTTATTTGAAAAATATATTGAGACAATAAAAAATGTGTGAAGGGTCCAGAGAGGAGAAATGGTAAAAATACATTTAACTTGTTTTATTATATTTGTTATGAAATCATATTATTTTCTTAGAGATTGTCTTTGTAATGTCTTTAAATTCCTTGAGTCCAAAGATAGTAGTCATGGATATGAAATAATGCAGCAACATTTTCTTTCCATTTCAGGGCCAAGGGGAATAAAAAGTGGAAATGCATTTATTTTCTGGAGAGTATTTTTCCTTTCTCATACTTTACAGATCCACTCCTCAATGAGAGCTTTATAAACTTTTCACCTGATGCCTTCTCTGCAGAGAGGTAAAGCCAGAAAGGAAGGCTAATGATTTTCCAAGTGATATGGAGGATTTGTTTCTGGAACTCATTTTAAGAATAGGATTCTAGGCAACTATGAAGCTAGAAGAGAGGCTGAGAGCAAAAAACAAGCAGCATTTTATAACAGAACATGAATAGTCATAGTTTCCCCTTCTATGTTTGAGTCATACGTATTAGTAATCACCATATAATGCTGACATGTGAGTCAAGTGCAGGCTGTAGGATGGTCATGTACATAGCCTATGATGACAGTTGGGACTGGAAACCAAGTCACATCACTCCTAAGAATTGTGCGCTAGGTTCTACCATTAACTATTAGTAGAGCATGACTTCAAGAAGTAGGTTTTTTGTGCTTCAATTTTATCATCCTTAAAATGAAGAGTTTGAATTAGAAGAGCTTTAAATCTCTAGTGTTAGTTGTATGATGATTGTCTCCATCTATGACTTGCTTGCAGGAGATGCGGGGAGGGGAGAGAAGAATGAAAATTACTTAGATGATCTGATTAGTGAATTATACAAAGAAAAGGTTTTGGTCTTTATTGGATAATCTCTGTGTTTCTGGAAAAGAGCCCTTCCAGGATTAGGTTTAAAGAAGTCTGAAGAAACAGAGACACTGACTCTGAGGACATCTCACAATCCTCATTTATAACTGGTAATAAGAGTAGGATAGTCCTCAAGGTTGATTTGAGACTTTTTTAAAAGTAATAAATGCAATGCAATTGAAATTGTGCCTGGTACCTAGCCCCCAAGAAATATTGGTCATCATTACCATTATCATCATCAACCTGAATGTCTCAGAACACTGAGCCCTTCAGTGTTCCTTGAAAATGAGTATCCACCTCTGGAGTGTTTGGTGCCTACCTGTCTTTGGCCATATGATCTCCCCACCTTTGGCCAGCCTGGTCCAGTGGGTGATGAGTGTCAGTCTCACTGGGAAGGTGACATTTGAGCAAAAACTTGAAGGAGAAAATAGCCATGCAGATGTCATTTGGGAAGTGGTGATGATGGTGGTGGTGGTATTTCAAGCAAAAGGAATTGGTAGTGCAGACGCCCTAAAGAAGGAGTTTCCTTGGTATATTTAGGGAATAGTAAAAAGTCCCATGAGGCATGAGTTGAATGAACAGCATGAGGAAGAGAGTTAAAGAAATAAGGCTAAGGTGGTAAAAAGGTCCAGGTGGTATAGGTGTGAAAGCCATTTACTCTGAGTAAAGCTGGAAGCCATGGTAGGGTTTTGAGCAGAGGAGTGACATCGTCTGACTTATGCTGTGTCGGGAATAGGCAGATCGTGGGAAGGAAGAGTAGCAGCAGGGAGACTCCTGGTGGGGAGTGATGATGGCTTGGCCCCAGGGAGGTATTTTGGAGGTGGTGGGACATGGTCACATTCTGGATACATTTTGAAAAAAGAACAGGTGGGATTTGGTGACTACATGGATGTGAGACTTGAGAGGAAGAGAGGAAACAAAAATGACTCCAAGAATTTCAGCCTAGGGAACGATGGAGTTCCACTGAGTATGGGAAAGCTGCAGCGAAGCAGGTTTTAAGAGAATGGTTGGGAGCTCAGTTTTGAACATTAGTAAGTTTATATGAGTTAAATTTGTAAGAATGAATCAATGAACTAATAAAGAAAATAATGAAACAACCCTGGGAAGCCTATAATAGTGTGTTAAATTATACCAAGAGAAGCACATTTCTGACTTAGTAGATAGAGAAAAATCATCACCATAGTTTTAAAATTCACTGATGAAAGGGTATTTAGAGAGTATGTGTTTGATACTATCAATAAGTCCCATAAAACATCAATTTATTAAACAAAAACATGATGAAAAGGAGAGAGTATGCTAATCTCAGACTTCCAGCTTCTAGAACTATGAGAAAATCAACTTCTACTTTTTAAGTCATCAATTACATGGTATTTTGTTCTATGGTATTTGTCTTAAGCACACTAAGACATAGAGTTACTAGATTCAGATAGAGTTTTTGAATGGACTGGATTCTGATAGAGTTCTAGAAGAATAGACATTTAAGATCACATTCTTACTAGACCTCATTTTCTTGTTGTTACCTGTAAGAATTAAAATATAAAAAGTTACCACTATCATTGTTTGTGGTAAGCCACAAGCTAAGGGTTTCTGTTCCACAGGATGGGGTGTGTTAGAGTTGTTAAGAATAGGACATACTTTTAGAGATAGCAAGTGAGATTTAGAAAAAAGCAGAAGGATAAACTGATTACTATGCTTGGAAATGCTTAGTAAGCCAGGATAAAAATAATACAACACACCCAAATACAGAATGATATTTTGTGCGACCAACAGAGAGATCATTTGTCTGATTTCTTATACCTGTAAAGAAGGGGATATGATAGTTTGTGCAGTTTATTCTTATGAACTCCTAAAGTATGGTGTGAAGGTATTTTGTATTTGTAGAGACGAGGTCTCTCTATGTTGCCCAGGCTGGTTACAAACTCCTGGCCTCAAGCAATAATTCTGCCTTGGTCTCCCAAAGTACTGGGATTACAGGCATGAGCCACTACGCCTGGCGGTATTTTGTAATTGGATGCAGGTTTTGCCAGAACTATAACTGAAAATAAGGTTTTTGGGATTCTGAAGGGAGCTATGGATAGAAGCTTGTCTAATCCTCATAGTACCAAATGATTCCCTCAGTATAATTCAGAAAGCAAGGAATTCAATGCAGAAGTACTTCGGAAGCACATGACAGATCAGAACAGATCCATTGCAGATCCTAAGTGTGATCTAATAGAAAAAGACGGAGATGCTTATAAAGTACAATTATCTTAATGCATAAAGAAAAATGGGACCTCAGATGTGGAAGAGATATATAAGAAAGTTCATGCTGCTATACTAAGAATCCATTCTATGAGAAGAAGCATAGGAAAGAAATTAAAAAGAGGTAGAACCATCTAAAAATACCTCTTGCCCTAAAGAAAGATCAGGTAGCTTAGACAGAGAAAGGTTTCCTCATAGCTTAGTAGTAGGCTGTTGAGAGCTAAACCAAATCATCACAGCTAAAACAAAAATAAAAAGATAAGTAAGTTACTACCACTTTATGTCTTGTTTTCAGAAATAAATTTTAAAAAATTAGATGTAGCCTTGTGATTTCCACTGTTCTTGGATAAATCCCAGGACTGCTGATGACTTGTCAGGTGGCTTAAGCCTTTCACTTAACCTCTCAAGGCCTAGGTTTCTACACAACTTATTGGATGATACTGAAAGTTACTCTGTTCCCTAAGCATTCCCTGAATTTAGTCAATCCTAATACTAAAAGTTCTGAGGAGTTTATCTCAGAATAAGAGAGATAAACAGCTAAATCTAAGGTTTTTGAAAGTAGTGAACCCTTTCTTTGGAACACAAATTTTATTTAAATTCTCAAAAATTTATAAAAATATATAGCAATACTTCCTGAATTGAAAATTTTAATCCCATGACTCTGAATGTGTACTGTCTTTCTAATTCCTATAAGAACCTCTGCCAAATACCAAAAACTTATTCTTTTTGTTATACGGATTCTTTTTTAGAAATATGATAAAGACCTTTTAGGCACTAATAGATATATTCTGTTATCATCAGAAATTTTGAAATAATGTTTTAAAAGGAAGATGGAAAAAATATAGATGCATTTCCCACATACTTTATGTTGAAAATTAGATACAGGGCATTTGATTTATTCCTGATGATCTTCAAAATCTACTTAGCATGAATAAAAAAACAGAACACTGTTTCTGTGTAGCAGAGAAATTTGAACTTTGCTTTAATTACTTTTCTTCCTTTTAACAAAAAAAAAGGTCTGTAGGAATCTTTATTGTTCTATATAGACTGCATTAACTGTGAATCAGTCACATTTTGACCTCTAAAATAATTACCAGATGATTTAATAATGAAGAGTCGAGATTATAGAGCAGAACAAGTTAAAATCAGAAAATGGGAACTTTCAGGTCTTTATATATAATATTTTAAAATTAATGCTGCCCTGCCTGCCCTTGCATATTTTGACTAGCTAAACTGAGTTTCTTTATTGTGGCTATAATTGTTACTCGTTATCCGGTGATTTGTCACCACACAGAAGGCTTGAATCCCCAGATCATCCTTCATCTGCATGTCCACCCATCCTTCTGCCTCTTTGTCCACACCCCTACTCTGGATCTAGTAGCCACTGCTCCCTAATCCTATTCTGATACCCAAGGTCCATCCTCAGCCCTGTGACCTCTCCTCCTTCATTTCCCTTTATTTAGCTGGAAGCTGGCTCTCTCTCCTGCAGCCCTGCCAAGTGGCTGCCCCTCATACTGGGTGTCGAACAGGCTTCCTCTGAAATTGCTTCTGCATTGAGGCTGTTGGACTCAGACAAGCCGATTCCCCACTTTACTGAGGTCACCCTCAGATGTCACCTCCTATCATTTTATGAGAATTTTTACTTGTGGTACGCTGTCTCTCTCTTGAGTTCTACTCCTCTCTGACTTCTTGTGATCAGTAGCCACATGGATCCAGTTCATTGGCCTCTCAGGCTTTTCTCCACCCTACTTCAGTAGCCCACTGCCATGCTCATCCCCTAGATTTTGTCATTCACCCCACCACTCCAGAGTCTCAATTTTAAGCATCCTATTTTCTGGCTTCCATCTCCTCTCTTTCCAGCACACTCCCTCTAGTTGCTCTTTGACCTTACTGAGTCCTCTCTTCTATACTTATCCAGGTGAGATGTCAGGGTCCATCACTGGGAAATCACAAAATAATTCCCTTGCATATACCTTCAACTCCTGTGCCCCTCTTTCCTGTTGCTATACTCTCTGAGTGAAATATGAATCAATTAACTAATTCATGAATTTAAAATAAAAACTACAACAAAAACTGTGGTTAAGCCCAAAGCTTTGCTTATCTACTCCACACCTGCATCCCTGAAGCTGAACGGGCTGGGGAAACCTGACTTCCACACTTACAGGTTTCATTTGGTACCTACATAATCCTTAACTTGAGGGGTGTCTGCAACAACAATCGATAGCCCCACTACGTTTCCCTGGTCATGTACACCCTCCCACTCACTGGGACTGTTATTTTACACCCCATCATTCCTAAAATCTCCAAAATATCTCTCCTCTTCCTCTTTCTCAGTTGATTTATCTGGTTTCTGTTTCCCTGAGAAGAAGAATCTGACAATTTTCCACTCTGTATTTATCAACCTATCAGCTGATTTATCTGTGGTTTCTGGTTTCCCTGAGAAGAGGAATTTGACAATTTCTCATGCCATATTTACAAACCTACCTGCATCTACTCAAAAGTCAACCATTCTACTAGTGTTGTGGCTATCAACATAAAAAATGCTGTTGAAACTGCCATATCTTCTAACTTAGGCTCTATTTCGCTGTTCCTGTTTGTAGCATAACCGTAGTAAAAGCTGTCTCTACTTTGCCTCCTCTGATTGCCTTTTGAACCTGTTCTCATCAGGTTTTCATTCCTTAAACAGCATTTGTCATGATTACCAATGGCTCCATGTTGCTAAATCCAGTGGATAATTCTCAAAGCTCCTCTTACTTGGCATATCTGCACAGTGGATCATTTCTTCACTCCTTAAAACATATTCTTTGCTTGGTATCTGGGACACCAGACTTCTCTTTACCTGTGGCCCTTCTTTCCCTGTTTCTTTTGCTGGTTGCTCCTCATTGCCTTGACCTCTGCATGTAGAAGTGTCCTACACCTAAGTTTAGGGTAGAAGCTCTTCTCTTTTCACTCTTCACTCACTCTCTTCCATCCAGTCTCAAATCTTAATACCCTTTAGATTCTAATGATCCCTATATAGTCATGTGCCATATATTGATGTTTCAGTCAACAACAGGCTGCCTATATGATGGTGGTCCTATGAGATTATAATGCCATATTTGTGCTGTACCTTTTCTTTGCTTAGATATGTTTAAGTGCACAAATACTTATCACTGTGTTACAGCTGCCTACAGTATTCAGTGCAGTAACATGCTGTAAAGATTTGTAGCCTAGGAGCAAAAGGCCATGCCATATAGCCCAGGTGTGTAGTAGGCTAGATCACTTAGGTTTATGTAAGTACATAAACTTATATGATGTTTGCCTGTGATGTTTGCACAATGATGAAATTGCCTTAACAATGCATTTCTCAAAATATATCCCTGTTGTTAAGCGATACGTGACTATATTTATAACACTAGCCTTGGCCAATTGCTTGAACTCTTGGTTCTCACATCCGACCACCAAAAGATAATTGAACATTCAATAAGTCTCACAAAGTGTTCAAAACTGAGCTCCCCATTTCTGCTTACTGTCCACCATTTCGCCTAAACTCCTGTTTATCCTCTTCATCTCAGGAAATTGCAGTTCTCTCCCTCTCCTTGTCCAGGCCTACATCCTTACAGTTTCTTTTTT
>VBSM01000483.1:12854665-13006391 GCA_008086735.1 Cheirogaleus medius
GCTATATGAGGATGGTTTTATATCTGGGTTCTCTGTTCTGTTCCACTGGTCACCCCCCCGTATCCTAATTTCTCCTAACTCATCTTCATGACCCTTTTTTTGTCCCCCTACAGTTTATTTTCTACACTGCAGCCCAAGTTCTCATTTTAAAACTTAGGTCCATTCAAAATCCTCTACTGATCATGCTACCTCACTCAAAGGAAAAGGCAAAGTTCTTACAGTGGTCTAAAAAGCGCTAGATTATCTCAACAACTCTTCCTGCTTGTGGTAGGCAGAACGCTAAAATGTTCTGTAAGATTTCCAGCCAGCCCCTGGTGTACATGCACTACAGAATACCCTCCCCTTGACTGCAGGCAGAACCTGTGAATAGGATGGGGTAGTCAGTCCATTCATCAAGTTACCTGATATACCACCTGTAATTACACATAGGTGGCTGGAGTAACTGTGTATAAGACACTGTCTCAGCAGACTGGAGATGGAAATTCTCCTGTTGTCCTTGAAGAAGCAAACCCCTCTGTTGTGAACTGCCAACAGAGAGGGTCTCATGGCAAGAACCTAAGGATGGCCTGACAACCAAACCTTATCCCACCTGATAACTAGCAAGGAAATAGGGACTTCAGTCATAAAGCCACAAGGGAGTGAGGTCTACCAACAACCGGAATGAGCTAGGATGCGGATTTTTCCCTAGAGCTTTCACTTGAGAATGCAGCCCAGCCTACATCTTGGTTTCAACCTTGTGAGACCTTGAATAGAATATTCTTACTGGACTTCTGATCTACAGAAATTGTGAGATAATAATTCCAGAGTTTAGGTCACTTGGTTTATGGTGATTTGTTATGCAGCAACAGAAAAGGAATATATATGTGTCTGACGAGGTCTCATAGTTCTCTCTTCCCCATCTGCCTAGTTTCAGCCACATTGACGCCTTTGCTGTTCCTTGAATATGGGAACCATGATTCATTTCAAGGCTTTTGGACCATCTGCTTTTTTTCTGAAGAGATCTTGCCCCAAGAAAGATGTATGGCTCACTTTCTTACTACTTTAGGTGTTTGTTGAAATGTCACCTTATTTAAAAAGGTCTTTCCCAACCACTGAATATAAAGTAGCAGCTCCAACCCAGCACTTAACCACTTTTTCACCTTGCTTAGTTTTCTCCATGGCACTTACCATATTTTGACTTATTATTTGTTTACCACTAGAATGCAAGTTCCATAAAGGCAGGGATTTTTGTTTTGTTCTCTGTTGTATCCTTGTGCATGGAATAGCGCTTAATAGTGCAAGTAACTACTTAATACATGTTTGTAAATCAATTAGGGGTGTTTTTGTTGGTAACTCTGACCTTATTTTTATATTTTTGTGGATTTTGTTGTATTTTGGAAGTGGTTTTGGTCACAAATGTCCGATGAATAGAGAAAAAAGGATGTAAAAATTACAAGATTATGTAACTGAATTATAGAAAAATTTAAAACAAATCCAAATGCAATTAAGCAAAAAAATATAGGCAGTAAGAATTGCTCAGTTTCAGAGTACCTGCCTTACTGTGTAATTTAAAGCTCAGAGAGTTTCTGATTGTACAGTTTTGACATATATTATACTCTAAAATTATATTCATACACTGTATAACTTTGACCTTTCAATACTAGCTTTTTAAAGATATTTCTTTACACTGTTTCCTACTATTAAAAAACCGACATAAAATCCAAAAGCATAAAAACTTTGATAAAATATATGTAAATCAAAATTTGAATATTAAATATCCTATCACTAGTATTTAATGCTGATTATTTAATAATTGTATCCTCCAATTCTCCATGCCTGTTATCCATGGAATGTTTTCAGAGTGCCTAAAACCATTTTGATTGATTTTGTGACATTTGCAAATCATTTGTGTAAAAAGTTTTTGATGAAGGAGGCCAGGTGCAGTTGCTCACACCAATAATCCAAGAACTTTGGGAGGTTGAGGTGGGAGGATCACTTGAAGCGAGAAGTTTGAGACCAGCCTTGGCTGGTCTGATGGTGAGACCTCATCGCTAAAAAAAGAAAAAAGAAAAAAGTAGCTGGTGTGGTCGTGTGCACCTATAATCCTAGCTCCTTGGGAGGCTGAGGCAGAAGAATTACTTGGGCCCAGGAGTTCAAGGTTACAGTGAGCTATGATTATACCACTGCATGCTAGCCTGAGTGACAGAGCAAGACTTGTCTCTAAAAATAGTAAAACATTTAAAAACATTTTTAAAAAAAGTTTTTATTGAAGGAGCAAAAAAAAATTTTTTTGCTTAGCTACCTTTCAAGATTGTGTGCACCTGGCATTAAAAATGTATATATTTTTTGCTTTAAAAAATTGCTGCATTGTCAGAACTGAGACCTTCATGGTATTTTGGTCCATAGATCATTTCTCAAATTTTCTGATATCTTTTTTGGTACCAGATCCTTGCATGCACAGCTTAGGGTGAGCCCTCAAGTTCATGAATAACATTAAGAATTCTCTCTTTCCGAGCTCCTTCCTCTCCGTAATCTCCCAGGCACTTCCAGTTTCCCATGGCTTCCCTTTTTGATCCATTAGCTAGAAAGCTTGGGTTTTATTTACATACTCTCCTGTGCAACTCTACCTTCTTTCTGGGCCCAAGTGGCAAGAGAACAGAGAGATAAAAGATAAAGTGTATTTGCCCCACACTCTTGGGATCACAGCTTCTCCATTCGGAGAGTAAACCTTCCCACTCTCATAGTTTCAGGCTCCTGTGAGCCCTGGTTGCTGCCGCTTTGCTTGCTGCCAACACCACAAAGATTACTTAGGGGCTGGGTCATGAGAGAGTGGAGAGAAGAAAAGAGATTTCTTATTCTTCTGAGCATTAGGAGACCTCTTTCTTGCTCCTTGAACCTGAATTAGAAGGGTTCTCCTAGAACTCTCTTTGTCTACACCAATGCCCACCTCTGGATTTGGGGCTGTTTTGAGTAAGTCTAGGTTGGGACATACCAGAGGGGAAGAAATGGTAAACTCACTGCTGGTTCAGTGGTATTTAAGATTCTCATCTTCTTCCCCGATTTGCCTAGTGCTATTTACTTTCAGAGTCTTCAAATAGCTGCTCTATGCATTCTGTCCAGGTTTTATAGCTCTATTTAGCAAGTGCAACAGGGTGGAGTGTGAGTACTCCATCTTTCCTGCAACTGGAATCCATTGGTCATATTGTCATATTAATTTTAGTCAAATTTTGGTTGCTTCGGAATCCTGACAAAGACATTGATAAGACGCCAACCTTGTTTTCTCACCTTACTGATAGGATATTTCTTTATTCAAGAAGATAATTTATATATCACATTTAGCATTAAAACAAGTTTCCAAATATAACTTGTTGTGTATTTTTGGAATAGAGTCGTGAGGAGGGTGCAAAATTTGCCTTAGTTGTATTAGCTTAGTTGTATAGCTTATTTGTATTTGTGGAATTCCTTATATTTGGATAGTACAATATTTAGCAGTAAGAGGACTCTAAAGCCAATTAGTCTGAAAAACTGATGCTCAACATTTCTATGATATGCTCTTGAAGCTTTGTGGCCCAAGCTGTATAACTAAAGTACTCATTTCCATGTACTAAAGCATTTTTTATATTTAAGCCTAAGATCTTTTATTTTTAGTCACATAAATCTTGTGAGATAAGTAGGATGGTTTACAATCTTATATTTTATAGCTGGAACATCTTTATAGAGGCTGAGTTGCTTGCTCACAATCACACAGCTGTTTCCTGTGAGAGCTGGCGCCATAACCAAGGACTTCATTACACAAAGTTCACTGCACTTTCGTCTAAACCATACTTCATTATTTAACAGTGCATGATGAGGTAGATCAGTTCGAGCCAAAAATACTGAGCTGTCCACAGACTTTGACAGATCTTGATATATAAGGCCTTGAAAGATAGGCTATATAGTTCAGCCACTCTGAGTAGGTACCGGGCAATGTCTAAGGACTTTTAACAGGGAAAAGAAAATGAAATAGTGAAAGTAGGGCTTTAAGAAGAAAACCTGGTATGGATGGAATGGAAGAGAAAGATACTGAAGGATGGGAAATAGGTTCTTCAAGTATAACATAAGAAAAGTGGTGAAACTAATTGAGATGGGACACATGTAAAAGACATTAGGGAGGAAGAATCAGTAGGGCTTAGTAACTGATGAGAGGGTAAGGACAAGGCAAAGGTAGAGATGGAGTATTTTTGGTTTTCATTTTTGGAGAACGGCATGCTATTGATATGAGTGAGTTCAGATTTGAGAAAATTTAGGGTTGGATTTCAAGCTTGTAGAATGTAAAATGATAGGATCAGGATAAAAGGAATTTGGAGTTCTAGATCAGAAAATCAGGAGCAAGTTGGAAATACAGAATTGTGGCAGATCTTTATAAAAGGATGATTGAATCCCATGGTAAGGGATGGAATTTCTGAAGGCCAGCTTATTGTGAGAAAAGAGCAAAATCCAAAGACTAAACCTTAGTGTATATAAACTATCAATGTTAAGAACTACTGAAAAGCTTTATTTTACTATAAGTTTGAAAGTGTTTTATGGCTTCTGTCATTTGTGAATTTCAGCTAGAATAGAGGTGTGTTTAGTTATACATACTTAAATAGAACTCTAACTTCTGTGAGCCCTAAATAAATGTAACATTGCTGTGTAATTGTGTTCACCAGAAAGACATCAGAGTGCACTCACTCACATACTGACGACATTTGTTTACTTATGGCCCTTGTTTATTTTCCTGTCTGGGTGAGATTTTCATCTCCTAGTTATATATCTAGATGGTTTAAATGCAAGGCATGTCTTGCAGCTGAAGATTTCCGTGCATAGCACCAGGACTACTTTATATTCACAAAGACTGACATTGCTAATGATGGTTTTTCCCTGGATATTTACAGAGTCATTTGTTGGTTTTATCTCTGTGGCATTTCCAAAATAGAGGAGTTATTTATACTTTGCTGTTTAACATTTCCAGAGGTGGTTTTTTTTCCCCCTCCATTAAGGATGGCAGAATAGGTGGGGAAGAAGTTTAAAGAAAGGGTGTCGTTAAAATTATTCTTTGTTAGAAGATTATTTTACATTCCTTTTCCTTCAGTCTTCTAAAAATATTTGTACGTTTCACCATGTGGAATGGAATATTTCATTAGGAAACATTAGGAGAGTTATTAACCTTAATCACTAACGTATTATGTATGCTGAAAACCTAGGTAAGAAGGGAGTCTAGATTCGTGCTGCTGAAATTTCTCCCTTCTTTGCCTTCCATATCTTGTTGGCATGGTTAAGTATTAGTCTATCTGCTGAGAGAGGGAATAACTTGTTGTGATTGAAATACTGTATTGGCCATGAACTATCCATCTTTTACTTCTCTCTCAGCTCTCTGCATTAAACAGTGGTAATGATCTGGCAATAGATTGTCTGAAATGACATAGTTGTTTTTTTCTTATGTAGACTGAGATATTCATTGCTGCAGCCCCATCTAATTGCCACACAAATTGGTAAGAAATGGTACGAACATCATTTCTGTTTTGGGTTCTGTAAAATTTGCATCCATATAAATATACCAATATGCAGTTCTATAATGGCCATATATATAAAATATATGTAATATATGATATAAAATAAGCTAGCCTTTTTTCTTGTTTGACTATAAATCTTAAGTTACTTCTTAGGTTTGCCATGCATTTGGTTTATCTTGGGGGAAAGTAGGATGGGAAGGTGTGGAGTGAGGAGGAGACGCTAGAGTGTGCCTGAGATTTTTCTTGAGTCTATGTCAACCTATAATAGCTTATGAAGCCTTTGATGGAACCATTGGTGTGATTAGAGCATGGGGTTTGAGTGCTGATAGCATAGCATAGCTGTTAG
The DNA here is from genome assembly GCA_008086735.1 of Cheirogaleus medius. Classification (NCBI taxonomy): domain Eukaryota; kingdom Metazoa; phylum Chordata; class Mammalia; order Primates; family Cheirogaleidae; genus Cheirogaleus; species Cheirogaleus medius. Next base: position 12,860,522 of record VBSM01000483.1, read on the forward strand.
AGACCAACTCTTTGTTTTGCAATAAAGGAGACTGAAATCCAGAGAACTGAAGTGATAGGTGCTTGGTCACATAGCTAGTTAGTAGCTGAGTTGGAAGGAGAGCCTAGGTTTCTTATTCCTAGCCCAGAACTCTCTTCAATGTGTCTTCTGTGCAGATGTGATGAATTTCCATCAGATACAATTTGGTAGAATTTTGCTGATGAATAATGGTTAAGCTATTATTATTCGCTTCCACAACCTAATGGGTGGTAAATTGAACGCATAATCAAGCATTTAAGAATGAATTTTTTTTTCTAAATCTCTATGAAGTCATTTTTGAAAGGACCTTTGGGAACATGAAATAGATAATTCATTTGTCATTCTCCTGACTGAGAGAGAGGTTGATATCTGTACTCTTTGTGTGGTAAATTATTACAGAATAAATAAGAACTGACTTCTACATTTTACTTTCAAGTTCAATGACAGGGCGAACCATGCTTTTGAGTATCTTGGGTTCAGTTCTTTAGTTTATAGCCTGGATTCACCATTCTGTTTCCCACAAATCTCAGACAAGGAGACATACTTTAAGGTTCTCAAAACAGTTGCTTATCTAAAACAGTTTTGGGGCAAAATTGATGCTAGAATACTATAGTATCACTAGATTAAGCAAGCTCCTTGCTTGGATTCTACTCAGGGACTAAGTAGAATCTTGCTTGGATTCTACTCAGGGAGATAAAGAGAACAGAGAAACCTAAAAGGCATAAAAATCATTGAAAAAGTAGCCAGATACTTTTATAAAGGGAATAGATAGAGCTATAGTTCAGAAATTTACTTTCAGATGCGTTGCTTAGTTATCTACTTTAGTATTTTTGAAAGATTCACTTGCATTGTAATTAGTAAATTTGTGTTCTCTGGAGTATACTAGGAATGTAAGCTTCATAACATCATCTGTTATTACGAATGCTTTGTATTTCCAATGAGTATTTAATCACTGTTGAGATGCATATACCATGAAATATTAATAATCTTTTACTGTAGACTAGAATATCTATTTCAGTAAAATTTCTAGAGAGAATCAAATTGAATATAATTTAATACATTAATGACCATAGCGGTTCTGTTTTTGCTGCTGCTCTTGCTCCAATACTGCTACTAGGATGATTGGGGGGAGGGGAGCAATTATCTTGTGTAAGGCACTGTGCTAATAAGCACTTTAAACATCTCTCATAATCTAATTCTTAAAACAAGGTTATTATCTCCATTTTATATGTGAGGAAAACAAAGTTTCATGTGGTTAAGTGACTTGCCCAAGGTCATGCCACTAGCAGATAACTCAAACTCTTGAGTTTACACTTTTAACCATTATGGCATATATCAGTTTATTACACAGCTGTGAAAAATCTACCTACTCTTTCACATCATTTGGTGCATTATTTGGATTAGTTCAGTGAAAAAATTAGAATGTTATACATAGGTTTTGCATTCCTAGCAATTAAGCTAGCTTGTTTGTTCAAGCAAAAAATTCTAAACAATTATTTTGAAAAGAAAAAAAATCTTTACTTTTTATAAATAATCAGTTTTTTGGGGAAAAAATCTGCATATCTCTAGAAAAAATTATTAATAGTACCAATGAGAGTTCTTATAAATTCTTTATATAACTACTAGGTACTAGAGAATTATACAGAGATATACCACATCATGACTGTGACAAGTTATGTCATATTCAAATAAAAATAGTATAATGAATTATTTAAAACAATCCCAGAGTTGGAGCTAATATAGTCTTCTATATTACAGATCAATCATATTGTCACCTGTATACATACCTTCTTTGTGATGAATCTTTTAAGTTTTCTATATTAATTTCAAATAATTGAGTCAATATTATGATTTCCATTTATTTTAAAATCTCCAAGAACCATTTTACTTCATATTTTAGCAAGACATCTTATTATACTATAACAATAAATCACTTTTCTTTTTCTATGTATATCATTTTATTGTACTATGACATCAGCTGTGTACATAACACCAGAATTATCCTATTTCAATTTACTTAAAAACATAATTCAAAAAGTGTGTTTTAATTTGTACCTTATCTAGTAACATAATCAGGTTTCCTTTTCACTTAATTAATTAATTATTTTAATTAGCATTTTTGTAAACGATATTAATTTTTATACTCCTCTTCTCTGACATCTCTAATAATAAAATAGCATTTCAAAGAACTTGATTGAAAGAAAGACATCATTGGTATTCAGATTAAAGTTAAAAACACATTTCATAAAAGAACATGACTAATGACGAAAATGAATTGTCGTACAACCACTTATTCAGTCAATTCTGCTTAGATAGAAGTTATAGCAACATATCATACCGATGGGATAGCTTACCACCTATTTTCACAATAAGCCTCAAGGGAAAAATATCATTATGTGTCACGGTGCTTTCATAGTGTAATGGCACTATTAATTCTGTAGATTTTCTTGCCCAGAAAAAGCAACTGGAGAATCTTAAAATGTGATGGTTCTTAATTTTACTTTTAACTTTCATTATTATTGCCAGCCATAAAGTTTTTATGCTGATAAAAATAATGATGGAAATCTTAGTAATAAAGTTATTATCATCATTAAATATAGAAGAGTCGTCAGTGGTCAAAAGACTCGAAAAAGATAGAAACGTGGGTTCTCAACTTTGTTACCTTGGAAAATGTTTTTCATCTTTTTGGGTATCAGTTTCTTTATCTGAAAAAGTAAAGAGTTATACTAAATGAGCTCTAGGGTTACAGTCTGCTTTCACTCATACCTTATGTTTGCTAGGAGAGAGTCTTCTTTACCTAATCTCTTAGAAAAATGTTAGGGAAAAGGCACAGATTCAGATTTTGTAGCCAGTGGCCCAGTCATAAAGGAATAGAGGAATGTTTGTACTCTTTTCCATTGTATGCAGCCACAGTTTATGCAATAGACATGTGCAATATCTAATGCAGTTGGTACAGATGGTCTGTGGTTTATGCGGTCATAGAGATTTGCTGGTTGCAAGTATCGCATTGACCCATGACACAATGTTTTTTCCTTGAGGTTACTCCTGAGAGCCTTGAGGAGGTTTCATCTTCATGAGGTAGTTTTTGACAGTTCATGGTCTGACCTCATGAATCCATACTTAATTTTCATTTGAAATTAAAAACACCAATACTATTAACATGTTTTGCTGCGTGTCAAGCAGATCTGTTTAATTAAATGAAGCAAATAGCAATGCTAGTGTTTTTCAGAAACAAACCTGTTTTGGACATGTTTTGAGGAGAGAGAAGATTCTTACTATCTCATTTCCTTTATTTCTGATTGCAGAACTTCAGATGGTGGCAAAGTGGTTGGCACCATAGAAGTCAGCGTTGTGAAGATGGGGGAGATTGAGGATGGGGAAGCCGACCACATCACAACAGATGTGCAGGGACAAAAGGTAGGATCTTGGTCAGCTCATTGCACAAATCAAATTAGAGATGATCAGCCTTGCCAGATGCCTGTATCACCAACACCTCTGTGGGGTTTAAAATCTCATTATTCAAGAGTTAAATGAGAAATCATCTCTGGAATTGGAGTAGAATATGTGTATTTCATCCTCTGAACCAAAGGGCACATTTGTATGGAACTATGCAAAGCACTGTTCCATTCAGAAGCACCTTCCTCTTCCCTGCCAGCTCTCTTGTTGACACTGCCTTTTCTCATTTGGAACATCGGTATTGATCACTGTTGCATTCTACCATAATTAACCCTGCGTGACATGCACAGAAGATTCTGGGAGGGCTATTGCCCAAAATAACTTGTTCTCTACTCCCCAAACCCTCTTTGGAAAGAGATGAAATTTTGATTTGGATTTCATTTTTATGTGAGGGAGGGCAGATTTAACAGGAACTTTGTGCCTTATGAAATTGCTGGAAAAGTAGTATATGGCAAATGAACAGCTCTGGAGGACAGACAATGCCGGCTGGAGGAGAAGCCCAGAATAAAGGCTTGATGCATATAAATATGTGTCCAGGATTTTCTCTTTCTTTCTGTTCCTTTTCCCTAGGAAAGAGAAACTCAGTATAAATATTAGTCTTAATTCCTTTCTTAGAAAAGCAATTGCCTATTTTATTGAGGCAATGGAAGCACATGGGACAGATTTAAAAGCTGCTAATAGATTCTTTTAGGAAAATGAATTTTCTTATACACTATAATTTCTACCTTTTCAAAAGTGACCTTTTGAAATGTTTTAAAACATTTTAATACCTTTTAAAAATGTAATGCCATTTTTAATTGACAAATAAAAATTATGTATTATTACAGGATACAATGTGCGTTTTGTTGTATGTTTACACTCTGGAATGATTAAATCAGGCTACCTAACATATCCATCACCACACATACTTATTTTGTTGTGATGAAAACGTTTAAAATCTACTCATTTAGCAATTTTGAAATATACAATGCACTATTATTTATTACAGTCACCATTCTGTGCAATAGATAACTTAAACTTATTCCTCCTATTTAACTGCAGGTTTTTGTACCCTATCAACATCTCTCCTTTCCCCATCCACTCTCCTCCCCCAGCCCTTAGTAACCATCATTCTGCTCCCTACTTCCACAGGTTTGACCTTTTCAGATTCCACATATAAGTGAGATTATACAGTATTTGTCTTTCTGTGCCTGGCTTATTTCACTTAGCATAATATCATCCAAGTTTATCCATGTTGTCTAGATACAAATAGCAAAATACTCCCCCTCTTTAAGGCTGAATAGTTTTCCATTGTGTATATATACCACATTTTTAATCCATTCATCTGATGATGGACACCTAGGCTGCTTCCATATCTCAGCTATTGTGAATAATGCTGCAATGAATATGGGAGTGCAGATATTTCTTCAGTATATTGTTCTCAATTGCTTTGGATACTTACCCGGAGTGGGATTGCTGTATCGTATGACAATTCTAGTTTTAGTTTTCTGAGGAAGCTCCATACTGTTTTCCATAATGGATGTGTTGATTTACATTCTCACCGGCAGTGCATAAGGGTTCCCTTTATTCCACACTGCCCCTAGCACTTGTTATCTTTCATCTTTTTGATAATAGCCATTCTAACAGGTGTGAGGTGATAGTTCATTATTGTTTTAATTTGCATTCCCCTGATAATCAGTGATGATGAGCATTTTTTTATATATATATTGGCCACCCGTATGTTTTATTTTGAGAAGTGTTTAGGTCCTTTGCCCATTTTTTGATTGAGTTGTTTTCTTGCTATTGAGTTGAGTTTCTTATGTATTTTGGATATTGACCCCTTATCGGATGTATGGTTTGCAAATATTTTCTCCAATTCCATAGGATTTTTTTTTATTGTTTTCTTTGCTATACAGCCGCTTTTTAGTTTGATATAATTCCATTTATTTAGTTTTGCTTTTGTTCCTGTGCATCTGGGGTCATGTCCAATAAATCTTTGCCTAGACCACTGTCACAGAACATTTCCTTTATGTTTTCTTCTAATAGTTTTACAGTTTTAGGGCTTACATTTATTTAATTCATTTCGATTTTTGTACATGGTGTGAGATAAAGATACAGTTTTATTCTTCTGCATGTTCATATCTAGTTTCCCCAATACCATTTAGTCAAGAGACTGCCCTTTCTCCATTGTGTGTTCTTGGCACCTTTGTCAAAAATCAATTGACAGTATATGCATGGGTTTATTACTTGGCTTTCTGTCCTGTTCCATTGGTCAATGTGTCTATTTTTGCACCAATACTATTGGTATGCTGTTTTGATTACTATAGCTTTGTATTAATAATAGATTTTGAAGTCAGGTAATGTGATGCCTCCAGCTTTATTTTTTTACTCAATTGCTTTGACTATTGGAGTTTTTTTGTAGTTCCATTCACATTTTATGATTTTTGTTAAATTTCTGTGAAAAATGACATTGGAATTTTGATACAGATTACACTGAATCTTTAGATTATGTAATATGGGCAGTTTAATGCTATTAATTCTTATAATCCATAAACTTAAGATAGTTTTCCATTCATTTGTGCCATCTATAATTTCTTTCATCAATGTTTTATAGTTTTCAGTATACATATCTTTCACCTCCTTGGTTAAATTTACTTCTAAGTATTTTTTGATGTTATTGTTAATTGGGTTGATTTTTTAATTTCTTTTTTAGATAGTTTGTTGTTAGTGTAAAGACATGCTACTGCTTTTTGTGTGTTGATTTTGTACCCTGAAACTTTACTGAATTTGCTTATCAGTTTAAAGAGGCTTTTGCAGGGGGGCGGGGGGTCTTTAGTGTTTTTTTACATATAAGGTCATGTTATCAGCAAACAGAGACAATTTCACTTCTCTTTTTCTTATTTGGATGCCTTTTATTTCTTTTTCTTGTGTAATTGCTCTGGCTAGAACTTCCAGTACTTTATTGAATAGAAGTGGTGAGAGAGGTTATCCTTGTCTTGTTCCTAATTGTAGGGGAAAATTTTTATAAGTGAATAATTTTTAAATGATAAAGGCTGTTATGACTTATTTTCTGGTTTACTGTCTCTTATCTTGGAGCATTTTTGATGTTTGGTACTTAGGAAGCATCTACATGGGAGAAGGTATTTATTCAACAGTTAAAAAATAATTAACTTTACAAAAAATCTAAGATTTCCTTTCAAAAAAATTTTTTTTCCCCAGAATAGGCTAGGTCTTCTCTGCTGCCCCAAAGCCTGCTCTTCTCTGTTCTTTAACTCCTCCCTTGTAACATATCACACATTATGAAGATATTCTAAGGAGGCCCAAAGTTTAATTCGGGTTGTTTCTAATGTGAGTACTACGGTGAAGTTTTGGCACAGATCCTCTTTGGCTTTGTGTATTCAAGACCTCTGTCTTGGGGCTGGGTCCTTTCATTCCCTTTAGAGTTCTGTATAAGATTCGTCTTTGTCACTACCGCTTGAATAATTGTATCAAGATCAAGGAGAGGGATCTGGAGTCCAAGCTGGGGAGTGAGAGCAGAAATAAGCAGATAATCATGCCTGGACCTGTAGCTATGCACCAGGAAACCAAGAGCAGGAACACTTCCCATTTTAAAATAGAGCTCCCCCTTTCCCCGACTCTGACTCTATTACTAGCCATTTCTCCATTCTCCTCAAAGCTGGCCTACCCCTCACTCCAGACTGTGTCACTATAGTGTATTATAATGTAGTGCAAATTGAATCATGCTATTTTCATAAATGGAGAACTTGATACCTAGGAATATGCCCCACTGAAGTCCCATGTAATATTTCTGGCTCAGCATTGTGAACTTAAAAAAGAGCTTTTCTAGAAATAGGAGGTGGCAATGGCAGTACACACCGTGTGTGAGTCATAGGCTAACTAAAATGGTAAACACACCAAATACTGTTAGCATCAGCTCCACCCTGTCTAGATTCTTTATAAACCTTGACCTTTTGCAAATTTTTAATAAAGTGACTATATGCTCCCTTGGCATTCCCTAAGAATATTCATGATTGAGATTTGTAGTAAGGCCTGATATGCATGATATTTACTGTGTCAATGACATTATCTCAGTGTTTTTCAAAGTGTGGTCAGAATCATCTGGAGTATTTTTTAGAACTGCAAATGCATGGATCCTTCTGTATATCTGCTAAATCAAAATGCATATCAAGTATATTAACCCAATCTGTTAATAATGATTTAAGTCCTGAATGGCTAACATGGATGGAAAGAGAAAGTCACTGAAATAGAGCTTATTCTTTAAAAAAAAAAATTATTAAAATATGGCCACCACCCCTCCCAGGCCAACCCTCCACAACCCCTTTTTATTTTATTTTATTTTAATTTTTTAATTTATTTTTAAAATAGAGATTATTCTTAAAATAACCTCCCTCTCACTGGTTTGCATAAATTGGGAGAAAGGAATGAAATTTCTATTAGCAACTATAGTCATGTGCCATGAAAGTGACACACTATCTCTCATGTTGATTGAGGCAGATATTAAAAGAATGATACTTGTATTATTCTCTTGGGCTGTCATAACAAAATACCATAGTCTGTGTGGTTTAAACAACAGGAATTCATTTTCTCAGGGCTGTGGAGGCTATGATGTCCCAGATCAAGTTACCAGCCAATTCAGTTCCTGGTGAGGGCTCTTTTCTTGGCTTGCAGATGGCCTTTCCTCTATATGCACATAGGAAATGAGATAGAGAGAGAGAGAGAGAGAGCCTGTGCATATGCTCTGAGTCTTCTCCTTTTCTTATAAGATTACCAGCCCTGTAGATTAAGACCCCCCTTTGTGAGCTCATTTAACCTGAATTATCTCCATAAAGGCCCTTATCTCCAAAAACAGTCACATTGGAGGCTGGGGCTTCAACATATAAATTTTCGAGAACACAATTCAATGCCTAAGAATACCTTTAATATAAAATACTACACTTTAATTTTGAATCTTACATAAATTTCAGAGCATAGAATAAAATATAATAAAAATATAAACTCTTAACTCCCACTTGTTTCCACAAAATTATTAGTACCTATTTCTCATCAAGGGAAGACTGTACAGAGGGTCATTCATTATATTAGATGGGTTCAAATTTTGATATATACATACATAGAAATAGAAGATAAAGTGTTAAAATCACATACACAGAAATAGAAAGAAAAATTTGTAGAACAAAATTAAATTGCCTTTTTACAAAGCTATTAAATATATTATGTGAATAATGCATTAGATATCTAAAAAGTTTTTCTTTCTTAAACTTTAGAGTATCTTTTATTCCTTCTTTTCATACTCACAGTTAATATATTAGCAAATGTTAGGCCGGGTGCGGTTGCTCACACCTGAGAATCCCAACTTAAGAAATAAAATATAAAAGTGCTTTGCCAAGTATTGGTCTTTGATGGATTCATACAGAACTTTATGATCGCTTTTTCTTAAAACTTAGTTTTCTAACTCAATGCATGGCAAATTGATATGACATTCAAAATTACTAAGCTCCAAGAGTTTTACATATCTTGTGTTTCCTTGGGCTCTTACCATCAAATGACAGGGGTTTTTTTTTAAGTATTCATTGAAATCAAGAAGCTTATGGTACTATGTGTGACACAAAGAGTATATGACATTTACTATTCCTGCTCAGAATCACAAATGTGAAGTTATTACATTAAGAGCACACACCATTTAAGTATATAAGTAACACCGCAAATATCCATCAAAATGGTAAATAATGGTATATACAGCTTGAGCCTCTTTAAGATGCCACCTCATTTTTCTCTCTACATTCTCTGTAGCATCTGGCACAGCATGAGAATGAATCTATAGTTGGTTGTAAAAAATTAAATAAAATAAGCAAAAGAAATAGGAATATGATTCTTGGCTTTAAAAAATGTTCAATCTAAATTAAGACACAGAGGTTATACAATATAAGTTACTACAATTGAAGAAAATAGTTACTAAGTCCAAATAAGAAAATGTTAATTATTTTCATAAATATTTATTGGATATTTTTTGTTTATGTGCCATGATTCTAACTCTTAAGATTATTCTGAATATTAGGATTTTAAAATACAGTAAAGTCGCAAAAAATAATTCTATTAGGTTCAAATTGTCTTAAGTATCTGCCTTCTGGTTTGGATGGAAGATATGAGTATGTGAAAGTCATATTTCGGTACACATGTGATAAGATAATACAGACTTTCGGTTAGAAAACATAAAGTTATCTTTGATGATAGGAGGCAGGGTTGCCTCTATAAGAAAGCAGTGTCTCAGAATAATGGCATGATCTCTATGACTTATGGACTTCTTGACTAAGAAGATTTAATCTAAACCATTCCTGTAAGTTATGTTGTAGATGATGATGATCTTTTGGAAAGGAGGATGGCTTATAGCTATATACCGAATTATTAGGTGGAAGGATGTCAGGGACAAATTGTGAAAGGATTTACAGACCAGTCTGAAAATAGTGGATTTGATTGGACAATAAGTAGTTATTACACATGCTAGAGTAGAACGCTGATGAGTATAATGTTTATGAAAGATTATTTTAACAGCCCTATATAGGCTGAGAGAAGTGGAGGAAATTTTGGAAATAGGAGAAATAGAATTTCAAGTATGTCCAGGGATCATTACACATCACTTTAGTGATTTGGAAAGTGTATTTCCAAATTAGCTGGGATTAAAAGAAGAGACCACCTCTGACTTCTGGTATTCAGGAAAATGAATTAGAGAACATCAAATTTTAAGAGCTCTTTACAGTCATTCATTCTTTCAGTAAACTAGGACTTCAGTAAAGAAATTATGAAAACACATTGTTCCCCATCAAAGAATTTACTAACGTGATGAATGTTGTGATGGAGGAATAAGTAGTGGGCTGCAAGAATACAGAAAGTAACATTTAAATCAATGTTTTGAATGATTTGTCTTCCTCTTCCAAATATTTACGGAACATATATATTCCATCATTAACAGCGACCTCAGTGTCCATGATTCTCAAAGGGGACCATTAGAGCAGTTGAGAAGTAGCTCATGCAATTCTGCTGCAACCTGGGGGAGATTGGTCTGAGTCCCCTAAGAAGAGCCATGCAGAATCTACAAAAGGATGGCTGCTTCCCTTAGAACTCCTTACCAAAAGAATTTTCTCAGCCATAAAAAAGAATGAAATAATGTCTTTTGCAGCAACTTGGGTGAGACTGGAGACCGTTATCTGAAGTGAAGTAACCCAGGAATGGAAAATAAAATACTGCATGTTCTCACTTACAAGCAGGAGCTACTAAGCTAAGCTACGGGTATGGGTGGCCATACAGAGTAGAATAGAAGACACTGGAGGCTCCAAAGGTGGGAGGGTGGGAGGACGGTGAGGGATGAAAAAATTACCTAATGGGTATAATGTACACTATTTGGGTGATGGGTACACTAAAAGCTGAGGCTTCACTACTATACAATATATTCACGCAACAAAACTGCACTTGTACTCCCTAAATCGTCTGAAATATTATTATAAAAAATGTTCTAGGCTTTGTTTTGTTTGCATTTACTTGTTTATATCTGATGTATTTACTCTGAAAATGCACTCTTCCTTCTCCTGTCCATGTTTATTTTTGTTTTGTTTTTGGCTAGAGATAGAAGGAAACTCATTTGGAGAAACAAATGATAGAGTGTACTTATGAGAAAATAGGTCTCTCATCAAGCTCCTGGGGCCGGAAGAGTTTTGTTTCCTCTCTCAGTTTTATAGGAAGCTGAGGGAAAGTAACAACAGTTGCTGATGGATTGTCTGGGACAGTTTCTGCCATCAAGGCCCATTCACTAGGAACATGTCAATGTGCTCTTCTATGTCTCTTTTCTCTTTCTGTTCAGAGAATGTCAGTTCTGTAAATGTCATGGGCTTAATCAATTAGTTGCAAACTCCAGAGATCAGCTTATTTATAAATGCTCTCTATACTTTATGAGGAAGTGTTTATATTGTTTTGCTAGAAACAAAAATATTCTTTTGTCCAATGTAATTAGTTTCTTCAACATGTTTTATCTTTTATTTAAAGTTGCCATTACTTATACTCTAGAAAATAATTTGCTTTCTATTGATCTGAAATAACCCAGGTGAAAGAAATACAAAATGATTCAGCTTGTCAAATATGATTTGCTGTACTAAGAGTATATCTCTAGCATGTTGGGAACAATCATTTTCCTCTTTTTACTTTCTTCCCTGAGTAGCCCTTAACTAGGACTGAAACGTAGTCTATAATTATGTAACACAAAACGTATTATATATAAACATAAGTAAATCACAGGTTAAATACTCTCCATAGTAAAGGTAGGTTAAAAATAGATTTACAAAAAATGTTTTGTTTAAAACGTTTTGAAACCATGTACATAGACTCATGTTTTGCAAACAAAAGATTATCATTTTGATTATTTTCAAATATATATTTTTTTAAATTCTTTCCTAGTGTGCACTGGTATGTGAATGTACAGCCCCAGAAAGTGTGAGCGGAAAAGATAACTTACCTTTTTTGAATGCAGGTATGTAACTCAGTTTTGGATACTTACATTATTTGCACATGAAAATAAAATTTAATTTCCTATGAACTCAAGGCTGAACCTTAGCAGAATTCTCAGTGTCATTTGTGAAACTTAGGAAATGAGCTAGTAAATCATTGGGAGGCAACAGAATGAGGGCAGATGGTACAATTCTATAGGAAGGTGGTATACATACATCAGCTATGTGGCCAAATACAGTCACGCACCACTTCATGATGTTTTGGTCAATGACAAACTACATATATGACAGTGGTCCCATAAGATTATAATGGGGCTGAAATATTCCTATCACCTAGGGACATCTTGGTGATCCTGACCCTTTGTAGAACTAGACTAATAGAATGTTTTTGTCTTTTTAACAAAGATGTTTTAAAAATAAAAAATTTAAAGACAGAAAAAAGCTTATAGAATATGGATATAAGAAAAAAAATATTTTTGTACAGCTGTACAGTGTGTTTTAAGCTAAGCGTTGTTACAAAAGAGTCAAAAAGTTTTAAAAAATTAAAAAGTTTATAAAGTAAAAAAAGTTACAGTGAGCTAAGTTAATTTATTATTGAAAATGAAAATTTTTCAATATAACTTAGTGTCACGTAAGTGTACAGTGTTTATAAAGTCTACAGTAGTGTACTGTAATGCCCTAGACCTTCACTATTCACTCACCACTCACTGACTCACCCAAAGCAACTTCCAATCCTGCAAGCTAAACCGTACAGCCTAGGTGTACAGTAGGCTATACCATCTAGGTTTGCATAAGTATGCTCTATGATGTTCGCACAATGGCGAAATTGCCTAATGATATATTTCTCAGAGTGTATCCTGTCGTTAAGTGATGCATGACTGGAAATTTCTTTTAATTGTTGAATTATGTATTATCTGAAACAGACTAATAGAAATATGAGTCTCTTATTTAATTTGACTTCCTAATTATATAACTCATAAAATAAAGTTGTTAAAACAATTAGATATATGGATTCAGTAGGAGAAATTCTTAATCACATTTGTACTTTCCTGGGTGTGTATGTGTGTAGTGTGTTACTCATAGTAATATATTTGAATTCCAACAAGGTACTAAAGCATGCATTAAATGTTTTTATGAGTAAAATTGACACATGTGATATAGTTAAAATTAATGTGATAATATAAATATATAAAATTCTGTAATTAATTTTAAGTGATAATGTAAATTATATACCATTAATAATGGTAAATAATGACTACTACAGTGACAGACAATATTCTAAACGCCTTCCATGACTCCCCTTAGCCAGTCCTCTAATATGTGTGGTAAGGAAGGTACTATCATTATCCACACTTTGTAGCTGAGGAAATTGTTCAAGGTCATCTACCTAGTAAATAGTGGGTCCAGATTTTAAACTCAGTTTGATTCCAAGGCTTCCAAGTATTGAGCTATGGTATTATTACTAAGAAGCCATTAATCAACAAGTTGGTGTCTCAGTAAAATGCCTTACTATTTTTTCTAGCTCTGCCACATCGTACATTTAAGCAGTGACATAGAAAGCATGACAATCAGATTAATGAATAATACAGAACTTCAAACGCTCACTCATACATAACCCTTAAGTTATTAGCAGCTTTTTCTTGCAGGAGGCAGCTAATAGTAGGGAATGAAGAAGGGAAGGCACCCCTTAGGCTGTATTTATACACACAGAAAAGTCAAATTTAGTTGAGAAGCATGTTTAAAAAAGAAATCAACTCTACTTATACAGAATGAGGGATTATATCAAAGAACAGCTGCTTCTCAACCTATGACCAAACAGCATGGCATTTTGGTTTGTTTTTATAAAAATTTAATATTGGGAGGTATGTGCATTAAATAGAGTTGAAGGGTCTACTCAGATGGCTAGATCAGCCATACAGCATATAAGTACTTGATGAGTTATTAATATGGTTAAACTTTCTAAAGTATTATCAAAGGATCCTCCTTGTATTTTTTTTCCACCTGAAAGTTGACTAGTTCTTTACTTAGAACTAGTTCTTAGTTCTAAGTAAAGAAATCTTAGTTCTTTACTTTAATATATTCAGATAATCTATTTACTAAATGTCAATTTATGGAAATAAATTTGAGTGTGATAGATATTAAATTCATGTTAAATACAGTTTGACTCAGGTTATCAACAAAATTATCTATACCAGCGGTCCCCAACCTTTTTGGCACCAGGGAGCAGTTTCATGGAAGATATTTTTTTCAACGACGGTGGGGGTGGGAGGGCAGGGATGGTTTTGGGGTGATTGGAGTGCATTATATTTATTGTGCAGTCAAACCTCTCTGCTAATGATAATCTGTATTTGCAGCTGCTTCCCAATGCTAGCATCACTGCCTCAGCTTTACCTCAGGTAATCAGGCATTAGATTCTCATAAGAAGCCTGCAACCTCAGGCTTCTGCAACCTCAGATCCCTCATATGCACAGTTTACAGTAGGGTTCGTGCTCCTATGAGATTCTAATGCCACCACTGATCTGACAGGAGATGGAGCTCAGGCAGTGATGCAAGCGATGGGGAGTGGCTGTAAATACAGATGAAGCTTCGCTGGCTTACCTGCTGCTCACCTCCTGCTGGGTGCCTGATTACTAACAGGCCACCGACTGGTACCAGTCCATGGTCTGGAGGTTGGGGGCCACAGATCTATACTATATTTTTAATATTTAATGATTCACTTATGTGAACCTTGTAACTTTTTATACACACAAATATACCATTTTAAGATACTGTTTGGTTAACTATAAATTTCAAAGAGAAAGAAAAAAATTACTCTTGAAACAGGCAAATGTATTACTTAAGGAAGAAGAGACAGAAAGAACATATTGAGAAATAAATCTGTACCTCCTGGTACCTGTGTCATGAAATCTGTAAGTTGTGATCTTGGAAGCCATACTAACTCTTCCAGACTACTAGAGTATTGTCATGTGTAAGCAGTAATATGACAGAGACAACTGACATGAAATTGATGTGAGCAGCAGCATCCTGCAATTTGAATACATTTAATAGGGTGAAGGATGATTCATTACCACTTTTCTCCTTTCAGGTAGGTAGCAGCTTTGGTGGCGATAGTTCATTTAGTTATAAAGATATTTCTAAGTGTCCTGAGTCTAGGAAAATGAGGAAGGGTATGGGGGCAGGGTGGTAGAATTTACAGCCCAGGGTGGTGCACAGAACTCAGGATATTTGCCAGAAATATTTCTTTGAGTCATCTTATATTAGGGGGAGATTAGACTGAATGAAAGTCAAATGTTATAAAGTCTAGACTTTTAAAGAGGTTTTAAAAATACAACTAAATGCTATTCATAAAATATATCTGTTCAAAATACAGAAGTACAATGCACAGGTATAGAATATGTATGGCTTTGGCCTGAGTGTACCTTATCTTTTGTTCTATTTATCTACGTAAACTCAGCAACTTTGAAATTAATCCATTATATTCCCAAGTGGTATTTTTTTTTTAAATTTGTAGGCAAAGGGAGCTATTGGCATTCTTCTCAAGTCTTTATATTAATGTATTATATGGAACTTGCCAGTCTCGAGTGAGTTGTGAAGTACTTATTGAGTGAGTGGGAGAGAATGTCATATCTCATATCAGCTCTTCACTATTCTATTTACATCTCTAGAGGTTTCATTTATAAATCAGGTAATTCACTTATCCATTGTAAAACTGAGAAGAAAAAGCTCTTTCTCCTAAGGTCTCACCCTTTTCATGGCCTTGCATGTTGAATATGTATGTTGAGAGTCTGAGGAATTGAGGGAGGAAAGAGAGAAAGAATGAGGAAGAAGAGGGAGGAATTTATAATTTCCTGAACAAGATATATAAGTATCTTAACTATATGTGAAAACAGGGCTCCCTAGAAGACGCAGTAAGTATTAGATGCGTGAAGCTTTTAATTCGACTTTCTAATTATGTAACTCATAAGATAAAGTTTTTAAAACAGTAGATGTACCTCTTTAGTTATTTGCTTATTTATTTAAGCAAAATAGTACTTAGAAGGCTTAAAACTATTGATATTTTATCTTGGGAGTGAAGGGGGAGTAGGGGAATTTTGACTATAAAGAAGTGTTGATGGTCAAGTTTCTCACGTGGTCATGGAGTTGGGTGCTCGTGCTAAGTCACATTAATTGAGGCACCTTGTCTGCAACTGGACAGTAATAAATGATCTCTTGTGATATTAATGCAAGAGCACTGGATGGGCTTTCAGAGAACCTGGATCAAAGCCTAGGTGGGTCAACCAGCAGTCAGCAGTGTGACCCGGACAGACAGTCCAGCTTGTTTTCATGTCACTTCTTTTAAAATGATCAGATTAACCTGAATAGCTTTTGACTTCCTTCTTGGCTTTCAGATGTTTGAAGCTGATGTAGCATAGTCTAGCTTTTACTATGTTTTCCTTCTTTGCTATGTTTTCCTTCCTTGCTATGTTTTCCTTTTTAGAAACATTTCATGAACATATTCTTTTTAATCAGTTTCATGTGTAAAGTGTTTGTCATTGACACTTTCCTTTCTCGGGAGTTATCCCTTACAGTTAAAAACCCTGACCAGAGATAGAACTTTTACACCTTTTGTTAAGACAGTTGTCTCCAGATTTCTCAATTCTCCCAATTTTTTTGGTAAAATTATAATTCTACAGAGGACGTCAGCCCAAGGACCCTTATATTACCATGCCCTGTCTAAGGACCTAATGCACCCTGTCACAACATTTCCTATTATCGTCCCATTTTGAGTGAGCTTCCCCCTGTCAGCAAGCAGTAGATCTGATCGAGCATTTTCTTTTGTTGAATTCTATACTTCTTGAGTCATGAAATTATCTGTTATGTCCTTTGCAGACCACTCTCATGCTGCATATTAATGTGTTAATATTAATGCACTTTCACATTCAGAAAGGCTGTATCTGACAGCAATGATTTCCTTGACTATGAGAGCTGGAGTTTAGACACAGACGAGGGGACTGTGCTGTTTGTCATAAATATGTGAAGTTTTCCCTATTTGAAGAACTTAGTGGTGTTTGTACTTCTTCTCTCACAGATGAGGCATACCTTTTCTCAAAATAGGGCACCATAGCTTTGATTCTTTTACCCAAAATAGGGTTAAACCATCTACTATTTTTACTTTGCAGAATATGCTAGATTGTAAGCTACTTAAGAAGAAGGAACATTGCTTTTCTTTTTCTCTATTCACAGAATACATTTTATTTTAACAAACACTGAACCCTTAAATCTTACAAATTGAATTCCACATTATTTAGCATGCATCCTTTCCTGTTGATCTAATAAAAATCTCCCCTATTTTAGAATTTGGCCAATAATTTATTGGTAAAATAAAAATTTTTCATTATTAAGGAATAGAAGTGTTCAGCCCTGCCACAAGTGTGCCTGAGATTTCAGGAGAACCAGACAAGACAGCCAATGACCCTTTAGATAAAGTCCACTCCCTAAGCTTAAGCACAAAAACATACACACAGAAAAACTGGAGTTTTTCTTTCTTAAATCTCATGGGAAACAGGCTCTAAAAATTGAGGGACTTGAAGTCTAGATGTAGATATAATCCAATCACTGGCACCCACTTAAAAAATACCCAGAGCTAACCTGCCCTTGGGATGGGTGTGGTCATCAGCCAGCCAGGCATCTTTCTGGTGGATGTGCAACATAAACACATCTTGGGAGCAAAAGGTGCCCGGAGCAGCCAGGAGCTCAGGAGACTGGAGCGCAGGTGCAGAGATGGCTCAGAGTGGCACTGCCTTCCTTACTCCTGAACACACTGAGGATCTCTCATATTGGTATACGATTATGCTTTGTCAAATAGCAGACAACAGGTGCATCTAATTTGACTTTATGCTTCAGGAAACAGAAAATTGCATTGTTATTCTTTGCATGAGAAAGATGGTTAGATTTAATTATTTAGGCTTGGAATAAAAGAATTTTTTAGTTTCCTTAAAAATTACTACCAAATTTCTCATTAAAAATTTTTTCTGCCTCATATAGAACCATAGATTTTAATTGCCTCTCGCGATACCACACAACTGAGCTAAATATTGAGATAACTTTCTCCTCTCTACCACCCCCATACAAAGCAATGCATGATTCAAAATATTTTAAGAGACTGTCAAAATTATTTCTCTTTATAGTCATTCTGAGTCCTGATCAATTCCAGCCAAAAAGCAAATCCTCCCCCCTTTTTTTAACCCAGTGGTACTAAATCCACTACTTTTCAAATGTCAGATGATAATCATTTTGTATTAACAAAGAGAACTTTTCTCCATTAACTTAAACTGATTTTCCTCTTGTGTTTATAACTCTCTGATATATAAAATTTCCGCTCATTTTGGCTCGTAATATTGGCCCTTAATCCTTTTTACTTCCTCACTGGATTTATTTGCCCTTTGCTGTTTTAACAAATGTGATACAATCCATTCACCTTGCGTTTTTGGAATTTATATATATTTTCATTACTGTGTGCTCACATACTTAGGATGTTAAGTAGCTTCAAATGGAAGAGTGAATTTCACTATCTAATAATCAATTGAACCATCTCTTAGATGCCTCCAAATATTTCAACTGTTTTCATGTCATAAGTACATTTATCTCCTTCCCTGTACAGTTCAGACAAAATAGAAGAAAAATGATAAAGACAAGGAGATGAAATAGTCAAAAATTTAACATTTTGTGGAAGAATGTACAGAGGTCTTTCAACTATGGTTACTCAACTATGGTTAATCTCTCATTCTGATGTCTGTGCTCTTCCCTGAGGTGGAGCTTTTAATTCTGTCCCTTCCTCTTGCATTTTCCCCTCTCAATTTACATAATTGTTGCTGCTATGCCTGTGTTCTTCACGGAGCAAGTAATGATGGGAAATATCTGAGTGGTAAGGTCTAAGCTCCTTTCTGTGGAATGGTTGCATTTACTGGGCATTGTGCTAGGCTTGGGAGAAAAAAGATGAGCAAAGGACACAGCACACTCCTCTCCCTTTCACAGAGCTCACATTTTCATGTGGACATGGACCACTAAATGAATTACTGTGGTACAGTTGGTAAGAACCAGGACAGAGACGGGGATGTGAAGTGGAAAGGAGAGACACCTATAGCCAGCAAAGTGATGAAGGCTAAGGAAGGCTTCCTGGAGGAGGTGATAGCTGAGCTCAATTGAGAGGATGATTATATGTGGTTAGGAAAGAGGAGACTTTCTGTGAGGCACAGGGAAGTCCTTGAGCAGAGGCATATTGCAAGAAACAACATGAGTACAGTGGACTACAGGGAGTCCCAGGTTGCTCAACATGAAATGTGAGCCAGCTTCTAGCTTTTCAAGTTGTACCCTTTATGGATAGAAACAGAATGGACAGAGTTAAAGCAAATTCTTTTTCTGACTGCCCAAAATCTAAAATCCACATTCTACAGAGTTTATTCACCAACTGTCACCAATTGGAGACAAATATTACTTTTATGTTTTATTATGACATCTGTTATAGTTTTTCTTATCTTGGCCTTAATTTTCAGATGGAAGGCCAAGGGTTTGTAGGTTTGACTGGATTAAGGATGTCTCTTTGCTGTATTTTCTGAACTCCTCTCACGGTTTTCTTACCCTTTCTTTTCTATAGCCATGCTCATGTTAGTGTTTCTGTGATCTCTGTTTAGGTTTTTCAGTTCTTGTCCAATCTTAAAAGAGCTAATTTACATTTATTATGTATATAAATCTAAGATATTTTCAAATACAAATGAGGGCATGTCAGTGTCTTATTGGATTACAAAGACTTATTCTTCATAAATATACTGAAGCATTTGAAGAACAGGCAATATAGGTACATTCAGCTGAATAATTAAACAATTAAATGACTTCATAATGAAAAATACAGAATGAATGGATACTCTACAATAATCTGCAGTATATTAAAATAATGATTTTGTAAGGCCTGAAGCAAATGAAATCAGATTTCTTTAAATATGTAACTTCTACCACATTTCGAAAACAAGAAAGTGTGTGAAGTTAATCACAGATTAGCTTCCTCTGAAGAAATATATAAAATAAGCTGTCTGAGCTTTTTGATTATCCCCTGGACTCTGAATCCATATTTCTAAAATTTCTTGTCCAAACAACCCACTGGTATCCCACACCTTTGTTTACAGAAATATAAAAGAGAAAAACATTGCTGTGATATCTCTCTGTTTTATCTTTTCTGCCCCAGGTTGCTTAAACAGCAATCTTTTTTATATTTTATCTGTGTTGGCTTTGTTGAACATTTCCTTGGCAGCCTTACTTTGGATAATTCAGAATTGCAGCAGCTTAGCTTTCACAATTGCTGAATCCCATGAAAAGCAGGTGGCATGCTACCTTGTTAAATGTCCCTGTTACAGAGTCTGGGAGAAACAATACAGAAATTCGAGTTGTGCTACAATTTCAAAGGGAAGAAAAAAGTCTGTCGTTTACTTTCTTTCCTTGTGTTCTTCTCAGGGGGTGAACCTCAAGGGGAATGTATCCATCAAGATCTGGATGAGTTTAGAACTTCATCCTTATTAAGTCATCCCAATACCATGATGTGGCCCAAAATATTTCAGCTACTTTTCTCTTGGTAGAATCTGTCACATAATATTTTTAGCAATTGTTTTGCCAAAAGCAGTGAAAAAATGAGCATGTGAATACACACAGGGCTTTCTTTAAAAGGAACTTATTATGGGTGTTACATAGTTATTGTTATTGGGATAAGTCTATTGTATGGTCAGAAAAACATCTCCTACCTGAATAAACACTTGGCAACACTGGAGAGCCAGAATTGAAAGTCATTTACACAGTCATCTGCTCATTTACACAGCTGGAGTGTGTGTGAGCAGAGTGTATATCTCTGCTATAGAGAAAAAAGCATTTTTTTTAAATTGGCAAAAGCATTTATATTTTGTGATCCATTGTTCAATATTTGCTACATGAGTACAATGCCTTTCTTTTATGTGAGGATGGCACAACCTCCCCACCATCAGCCCATCAAGAATTTTGAGTTGAAAACATCTTGTCTTTTCTCTAACCAGTATGACAAATTTGCATGGTAGTTAAAGTTCAGACCATATTTCTTCATTTTTAAAATCATGCTCCATTGTGCTGTGTTTTATGATACACAGTAAGTGTTATTGCTTAAAGACAATAGGCGTTCAATAAGCAAACTGGGTTGCAAAGTGGATCCCACTGTATCTGCATTGACATCCTGATAAATATAATATTATATATGCAATTTAACATTAATGTTTGGAGACCTATGAGGCTCAAAAGATCAGAACCAATAACATAAAAGTTAGATAGAAGACATTATTGGGACTTTTTTTCTTTTTATCATCAAGTTGCCTGATTTTGAAATTATTTGCCTGAAGTGTTTCCTTTAAAAATAGTAGCATTCCTATAGAGTCCTTGGATGATGTGTACCTGGTGGTCAGAAGAGTATTCTGGAGCTTATTAATCAAACCACCCTTGATTTTTGCTTGAGCTATTATAACAAAGGTTTGTATTTAGAACACATTGAAGAACATTAAAATGAAAATAATAAAATCAAAATTGAAGGACTTGTTTTGGGATCAACAGAGAAAATGAAGAATTATATGTTGTGACATAATTCAAAATACAACTTTTCTAAAATATAATTATTGATGTATAAGAGGAAGAAAAATCCAAGGATTTTTAAACATGCTTTGGGAGATACAAAGATTATGTATACTCTTGGAAAAAAAATAGAAATTAAAAAGCAGCACATATACTGAGTATAGATAAACCAAGTAATTGAACATTTATATATGTAACTAAGAAACAATTTGGACATTTCAGAGATTGGGGTTCTGTCTCACCATAAGATGATGCATTCATATTTCTAATCATTTTAAATATATTAGAATTCATGAGATCCCATATTTGGTATATGGACAGTATACCAAATTCAATATAAACTCCAAAAATTTTCCTATAATAGAGATATGATAATAGAGGCAGTAGTAAAATTCTTATATCTTTGAAACCTTGTCACTTTAAAAATGAATGAAATCTTGTATTTTCTTTCATTGGCTGGCTGAGTTCTTATATTTCAGATTAAAGAAAATAAATATAATGAACTCTATGTTTATATCTGTGATGTAATCTACTTGACAAAGCTTAAAGATCATGCTTATATTCAAATGATAATCTTCTGGGGCATACAACTCTAGATTTTAAAATACAGTATTTCTCTCAACATACTGGAAATAGCTACTTTCTTTTGGCTTTATTGGTGCTGTTGAAAAGGGAGCACTCCATTTCTTGGCAGGGGGGATGTAAGTGTACCGGAAGATTTGAATGTGCTGATTGAAGAATGGTATGTTTGAAAACAAGGTTTCTGTTACACCAATTTTGATAATGATAATGTCCAGAGTTTATCTTTGAGAATGGATGATTAAAGAGGTATGGATGAATAGGTCCTCATTTCAATGTTCAGAAAGATATTATATGTTTACCCAAGCAGTGACTGAGATATGGTGGTCTGACAGACCCTAAAAGTTTGAAAGGCATTTTTCCCTGCACATCGAGAAGACCTGGCCCCCATACCATGCTCAGTATTATTTAAAGCCTTACAGCCACTTCACTAACAGCTGTTGTTTTTAATCAGCCTTAGTGGTAAACTAGAGCCAACTAATCATAGGTTTTTGACTGGTGATTGACTTGATATTTTATTGCCCATTAAACTTTGGTATATTAGTGTAACAAAGGCATTCACTGCCTAGCAGCAATGGAAATAAAATTGAGACCTGAAATAGATGGCTTGGAAGTGTGGTGTGAGTGTGAGCTTCACAGACAAGGATTAAGTATTATCTTAATATCTGATCTAAATTCTTTTTCTGAATCTTTAAAAATCCTTGGCTGCATGACCTTGTTACTTCTCCTCTGATCACTACCCACTCACCTTAAATAGTTTCTTCACCGTCTCCTGCCTTGCCTCTGATAATATGTGGATTCAGGAAAATGTGTTATTTACTCACTGGCACTTAAGTATATGGAATATATGAATTTTAATAGGTCTTAAGCTAGAAAAAAATGAACCTTTCTGAAACTTAAGAAATCAATAATTTTTAGTAGTAGGACCTTTTGCAGTGTCTGAAATAACGTGTCAGTTTGTCACCTACTATATAAGTAGGTAAAGTTGGCTAAAAGTGATCAGAAGAAATTGAGAAATATATTTGTTCAGAGTGTATATTATGCTTATTTTTATCCATATTTATAGATAACATATGCTTTATAAAAAGTTTAGAAGAGCAAAGAATCAATAGGTAGTAAGTTAGAAAAACATAGTAACCACACTATTGCAGTTCAATGTATAATTTTTTTTTTAATTTACCAAAGGCTTTCTGTCCCAGAAGGTACTGAAAAAATAAAATGTAAAAATAAAATTCTTAAAACTTCAAATACACTAATAGATTCTAATAAAAACCAAATTTTTGATCAGATAAATAATTAGAATGCTACCTTGATTAATGAGTTGGTTAATAGAGCTTCACCTGATGTCCGTTTGCTTCTAATTTAACTATTGCCATTTTATTCTTTCTTTCTTTCCAGTGTTAAAGAACCCAGTGTGTAAATTATATAGATTTCCCACATCTGACAATAAGTGGATGCGAATCCGAGAGCAGATGTCAGAGAGCATACTTTCTTTTCATATTCCTAAGGAATTGATTTCCCTTCACATAAAAGAAGATTTGTGTAGGTAAGAGAAAATAATTTATTGTTGTGTCTCACATTATTTATTTTTATGTCATTTAAAAAATTTTTAATTGACAAATAAAAAATTATATCCATCTCATGTACAACATGTTGTTTTGAAATACATATACATTGTGAAATGGCTAAATTGAGTTAGTTGACATATGCCTTACCTCATGCACTTATCATTATTCATTTTTTCTCTAGAATATTTTTTCTTAAGGTATGATGATAACATAAAAATCTAAACCTGCATTCTCCACTGTGGTGACCACTAGGCCTATGTGGCTATTGATCACTTGAAATATCACTAGTCCAAATGAAGATGTTCTATAAGTGTAAGATACACACCAGATATTGAATTCTTAGCACAGACATACACACACACACATACACACAGAGATGAGTTAATAATGGAAGGTTAAGATTTTGGATATATTGGGGTTAAATAAAATACATTATTAAAGTTAATCTCACCTGCTTTTGTTTTTTACTTTTTAAATATGGCTACTAGAAAATTTAAAATTACATATGTGATTGTCATTTGTGGTTTGAGCTATACTTCTGTGGACACCTTGGTATCTGGCCAATACCATGAGCTTTGACCTTATAATAATTCTTGTGCCTTTACCTCATCTGCTCATGGTTACTGTTTCTCTGTAAAGAATCCCTGTTTGATTCTTCTTTGGACTTCTCATTTGTAGCAAAGACTTGAGATATTTGTTGGTCTAAAAACTATTTGAGATGACTGATAAAATATGCAATGCTAATGGACAGTGTTGTACAAAAAATTAAATCAGTTGCTATAATAAGGCAAAAGGATTTGAGAGCTGGTTCGGTGATAGGAATATCTTTGAACCATGACTAATCAAACAATTTGTTTCTCTGCCTTTCAGACAAATCTCTAATGACTTTGAAAATGCTGACTACTACATTGTACTAAATGCTGTTAAGGCCCTAAATCTTACAAAATGAGCAGCCTTTAACATAGTTAACGTTTTATATTTGCTAAAATATATAGCAGAATGTGAAATGTCCAACATTTTGATTTATGCCATATGCTCACATTAGTACACATAGTTATTTAATGGTGTTGTTCTCTTTTAGTAGACTCCAAAGACCCTAAGGATTCCATATTGAACTAAGCCAGTCAGGGAACCAGGGACAAGGCAGGTCAAATCTGGCAGGTATTAACAAAATTGGTTAGAATAGGAATGACTACACAAACACTGTATATACAAGTGAGGAGAAAAGAAAAAACAAAAGATAACAGATCCCAAATTTGGGGGATAATCAGACATAAAACTGGATTGTAAGAAAATGATCTGGACCTAGGGAAATAAGGATGGAAAGGGAGACAGGGAAGTGGATATTTAGGAGTAGTAGAGTGAGAATAATGAGACCATAGAAATCAGACAACAGGTATTGACTCAGGCCTAGAGAAGCTGTAACATGTCCACAAATCTAAGTGGACTATGTAAGAGCCAGCTGCGACAATGAGTTAATAAGCCAAAGTATTCTGAAATGAGTTTGCAATTATTATCCCTACCTAGAGCTAGTACTATGAGTAGACAATGGGCAAAACAAAGCCCCTGGAAGGATAAAGCAAGCTTCTATATCAGAGTAGAGGAGCATGGAGTTTGGATGTTTGAAGTTATCATCCTCAACATGGCTGTATTCTATACCGCTGGACACCAAGAACCCATCCTACTAGAGCCATGTAAAGATCATTTCATACTGAAGGGTTGTTCTCACAGGGGTTATGTGAAACAAAGAAGGACTCTCAGTAGACCAGCATGAGTTACAGGTGCCAGGCAGGACCTAGCACTTTCATTCAGCTGAGAAACACAGAAGAGAAGTTGCCAGATGAAGCAGATTTATGACATTTTACCCAATAAATGGCACCTGAATAGCTACATCTAACTTAGCCAATCATAAATTTCTAATTATGGTTAATCATAATTTACTATATATTTTAAAATACCTAGAAGACAATGTTCTCAACACAAAAAAAGATAAATGTTTTAGGTGATAGATATCCCAATTACGCTGACTTTATCATTACTCATTGTATACATGTATCAAAATATCACATGTACCCCAAAAGTATATACGGCCATGATATATCAATAAAAAGTAAAAAATAAAATAAAATGCCAAAAAGCATAGAAAATGAAAAATAATGACATCACAAAACACTGAAATCTATTAACATAATACCATATTATTATATAATATACTATTTTAATGTAATTGATTTTAGGCTAATATTTTGGGATTGAACATCTTAGTTAATGGACCATTAGTGCTATTTCATTAAAAAATACAACAAGCTAGTGAGAGAGAAAGTAAAGAGAAAGATCCCTACTGGTACCCCAATCTGTCTTTTGTCATCAGTTTAGAAACATCTCAGAGGATTAGCAGCTGTCTTTCTATTGCATATCTGCTACTTTTGAATCTTCATAGTGCTGTCTCCAACCCCTACCTCCACTGCCACTCCCATTAATGTCCCTCTATTTCTATCCATTTGTTGATAGTAAATCCAGGCTAGAAATAATGAGGAGGAAATTAGGAGAAAGAGACTATTAAGCTATTGAATTTTTGTAGGCATAGCCACTGTCATTACTATTATTGTTGTTGTCTTAACACATCGAAGTGTTGTTCATCTGCTCTGTTCTTGTGCCTTTCCCTGTATCTCCTTTACCCTGTATTTATTCATAGCAAAAAAATTGCTATCACATGAAAGGGGCTGGTGGGCGGTTTTGACGGAGAGGTGCCTCCAAATACAAAGTTTCATTCCCAGAGACAGAACTAGGAACTGGAATTGTTCAAAGAAGAAAATCACATTTTAATCCTATAAAACCAAACTATATAAAAACCTGATCAATTCTGAAAATTGGCTAGGGACTGTGATGCCTAAGCTATATACTCTTGGCTGTTTTCCACACCTTTTCTATATAAATCTCCCATTATTAGAATTTATTTAAAAAATTCAACAATGAATCTCTAAAATTTTATAAAGAAATGGAGATTTTAAAAAAAAATTCCTGAAGACTCAAAAGAGAAGTAGGACAATTTTGTAGGAAAATTGACTAGCTGTCTCAGTAGAGTTTCAGAAGATATTGTTATTATGAAACAGAATCAGAAATCCATATGAAAATAACCATCTAAAGGAAAAAAGCCAAGACAAAAATGACAATAGAAGAAATAATGAAAATTTAAAATCCAGTAGTTAAATTAAATCCACAGATCCAGTAGAAAGGATTTGACATTTAGAAATTATTAATGTATCAGTAATGTGGAAGACAAACATGGTAAGCTCTTCCCAAAGCTAAACAAAGGTGAAAAAAAAATCAAACAGATGAGAGAGATGTTAGATGTTCAGGTCAGAGAGGTGGATATGACTAAATAATTTTAAATGTTCTTGGGAAAGAATAGTGCAAAAGTTTGAAAGAAAACTGAAAAGTCACTGAGTCTACAGTTTTGTTTTGTCCTTTATGTGCTAAAATCAGGCTAGCCTTATATTTCTTTGTAGAACTAAATGGCAGAATCCAATAGAACAATATCTACTGATTTCTGAGAAGAAAAGGCCATGACCTCACATTATTATATAGGGTTAAGTTATAAATTTTTTATGAATGATAGCAGGCATACTTAAATATGCAGGAGCTCAGAAAATGTCACCCACAAAACTTTCTTGAAAAATCTACTGGAAGATGTATGCCATCCAACTGAGAAAAGAGTTTAAATTAAGAATTATATGTATAATACAAATTAATATAATAAAAATTAAATTACATTATAATATGAAATTAATATAACATAATGTAAAACAATAAATTAAAAATATAAGAATGGGAAGTTGTCCTGCAAAATAACCTAAAACATTTTTCTTGGTTGGGGTGTAATCTCCAGCCTGGACAAAATTTTATTCTGGAGTTTTTTTCTCAGCTTCTCTTCCACTAGTCTTCTTCAGATTGCAGAAAGTGCTTTCATTGTGCCAACTTCTTTCCCAACCTCACAGTGGTCTCTCTTACTTTGTACCGTAATACTATTCTCTTTCAATACTTGCGAACAGTATAAACACTTCATTTATATTAGAAATCTATCCTGGGAGAATTATTAAACAAAAAGTTTGATGATTTTTATCTTCAGGAAAAAAATAGTTGCCTGGGAAACTTTATATTATGGTCATTTGCATGACTAAGGAAACTAAATTA
The DNA here is from genome assembly GCA_008086735.1 of Cheirogaleus medius. Taxonomy (NCBI): domain Eukaryota; kingdom Metazoa; phylum Chordata; class Mammalia; order Primates; family Cheirogaleidae; genus Cheirogaleus; species Cheirogaleus medius. The sequence goes on from VBSM01000483.1 coordinate 12,888,444, forward strand.
CTATTTTCTGAACTTCTAACATAAATATTAACTAAATTGTATGATTACATATTTTATGAAGAGTAATAAGCCAGTAAGTAGCAGGTATACAATGTCACTAAGTCCCTTTCATATTCTGTCCTGTGTGGGACCTGTGGGGAGACATATATATATATAGACATACTTCAGAAATATTGCAGGTTCCATTCCAGACCACTCCAATAAAGTGAATAATGCAATAAAGAGAGTCACATAAGTGTTTTGGTTTCCCAGTGCATGTAAAAATTATGTTTATACTATACTGCAGTCTATTAATGTGCAATAGCATGATGTCTAAAAAAAACAATGTACATACCTTAATTAAAACACTTTATTTCTAACAATGCTAACAATAATCTGAGCCTTCAGAAAGTCATAATCTAATAATAATCTGAGCCTTCAGAAAGCCATAATCTTGTTGCTGGTGGAGGTTCTTGCCTCAATATTGATGGCTGCTGATTGATCAGGGTGGTGGTTGCTGAAGGTTGGGATTGCTGTAGCAATTTCTTAAAATAAGTCAACAATGAAGTTTGCTGCACAATTGACTTTTCCTTTCACAAAATATTTCTCTGTAGCATGTGTCTAATAGCATTTTACTCACAATAGAACTTCTTTTAAAATTGGAGCCACTTCTCTCAAACCTTGCCACTGCATTATCAACTAATTTGATGTAATATAACTCTTGTGCTGTCACTTCAGCAACGTTCACAGCATCTGCACCAAGAGTAGATTTCATCTCAGAAAACCACTTTCTTTGCTCATCCATAAAAAGTAACTCATCCATTAAAGTTTGATCATGAGTTGCAGCAATTTAGTTAAAGTTTTCAGGTTCCACTTCTAATTCTAGTTCTCTTCCCACTTCTACCACATGTGAAATTGCATCCTTCACTGAAGTCCCAAACCCCTTAAAGTCATCTATGAAGATTGAAATCAACTTCTTACAAACTCCTACTAAGGTTCATATTTTGACCTCCTCCCATGAAGTAGGAATATTCTTAATGGCATCTAAAAGGGTAAATCTTTTCCAGAAGGTTTTCAGCTTACTTTGCCCAGATCCATCAAAGGAATCACTATGTAAGGCAGCTATAGCCTTATGAAATGTATTTCTTAATAAGACTTGAATGTTAAAATTACTCCTTGACCCAAGGGCTTTAGAATGGATATTGTATTAGCAGTCATGAAAACAACATTAATCTCCTTATACATTTCCATCAGAGCCCTTGGGTGACCAGGTGCATTGTCAACAAACAGTAATATTTTGGAAGGAATCTTTCTGAGCAGTAGATCTTAACAGTCAGCTTAAAACATTCAGTAAACTGTGCTTTAAACAGATGTGCTATCATTCAGATTTTGTTATTCCATTCCTGAGCACAGGCAGAGTAGATTTAGCATAATTCTTAAGGGCCTTTGAATTTTCAGAATGGTAAATGAGCACCAGCTTCAATTTAAAGTCACTAGCTGAATTAGCCCCTAGCAAAAGAGTCAGCTTGTCTTTTGAAGCTTTGAAGCTAGGCATTGATTTCTCTTCTGTAGCTGTGAAAGCCCTAGATGGCATCTTCTAATATAAGGCTATTTCATCTACATGGGAAATCTACTGTTTAGTGTAGCCACCTTCAATTATCTTAGCTCAATCTTTTGGATAAGTTGCTGCAACTTCTACATCAGCACTTGCTACTCCACCTTGTACATTTATGTTATGGAGATGGCTTCTTTCTTTAAACCTCATGAACCAATCTCTGTTAGTGTCAACTTTTCTTCTGCAGCTTCCTCACATCTCTCAGCCTTTGTAGTTTTTAAAGAGAGTTAGGACCTTGCTCTGGATTAGCCTTTTGGTTAAAGGGAATGTTGTGGCTGGTTTGATCTTCTATTATGACCACTAAAACTTTCTCCATATCAGCAATAAGGCTGTTTCATTTTCTTATCATTCTTGTGTTCACTGGAGTAGCACTTTTAATTTCTTTCCAGAACTTTTCCTTTGCATTCGCAATTTGGCCAACTGTTTGGCACAAGAGGCCTAACTTTTGGCTTATCTGGGCTGTTGACATGCCTTCCTCACTAAGATAAATCATTTCTAGCTTTTGATTTAAAGTGAGAGATGTGTGACTCTTCCTTTTAACACTTAGAGGCCATTGTAAGGTTATTAATTGGCCTAATTTCAATACTGTTGTGTCTCAGGAAATAGGCCCAAGGAGAGGAAGAGAGATGGGGGAACAGGGGGAGCACTCAGTGAGTAGAGCAATCAGAACACACACATCTATTGACTTAAGTTGGCAGTCTCCTATGGGTGTGGTGAATGGTGCCCCAAAACAATTACAATAGTAACAACAAAGGTCACTGATCACAGATCATTATAACAGATATAATGACAATGAAAACATTTGAAATATTGCAAGAATTACCAAAATGTGATACAAGAGACAGGAAGTGAGCACATGCTGTTGGAAAAATGGCACCAATAAACTTGCGTAACTCAGGGTTGCCACAAACCTTCAATTTGTAAAAAATACATTATCTGTGAAGTGCAATAAAGCTAAGCACCATAAAACAAAATATGCCTGCATGTGTATGTGTGTATATATATATATATATATATACACACACATATATATGATTTTTAATGAAAAGTTGGTAAATATAGTATGAACTCAGTCATGCCTTTCATCAGGAGTCAGCAAAAAACTTTTTCTTAATGGGCCAGATGAGTAATATTTTTATCTTTGCAAGGCATGTGATCTCTGTCCTACTACTTAGTGCTGCCATTGTAGCACAAAAGCAGACATAGACAATGTTTGAATGAACAATTGTAGCTGCATTTCAACAAACTTTATTGACAAAAAGCAAACATTCCTTCTTAATTACCAAGATGATGAATTTGCAAGCACAGTCCTCAATTTCTATGAAGTCAGGATTTTGAAAATCCTATACTTTCATGATAAAGCAACTCTCTCACTTCCCCTTTTCACACTGGTTTTGAACTTTTCTATAAGCTGATAACTAAAGTGTCAATAATTGTGAGTTGGTGTGTTCCCATCTCTCTGTAGGAGTGTTAAGGCAATTATTTGAATATTTTTTTTCGTAATTGTCCTGACTTTACCAAGGGAGTAGAAAATTAAAAAGATTGCTATGATATCAGTCTCACAAGGTCACAGATAGAGGTTTCCTAAAGTTTGACTATGGATTTAATTGTGAAGGAAAATAGCAGCTAAGGAATAGAATTAAGGGAATGTAAGGGATGTGTGTGTGTGTGTGTGTGTATAATATGTATTTTATATATATGTAGTAAAAACTGTCTTAAAGACAAGATATTATTAGTGGTTTCATAATGTTTTTTTAAATGCAGTGAGAATGAAATCTCACTCATAACATTCCAGTATATTATTAACTTTCACACATCTCAAGTGGGTATATACTTGACAGAATAAATCAGTGTGAATTTGCAGGGACCATGTGTGTGCACTCTTTGCTTGTTTGTACAAAGCATACATAGAAGTATAAATAAGGAAAACATTATCCTTTGCAGCCAATCCTGACATCGAGTGTAAATGCTGGCGGGGACATAGCGGTACAGCAGCTGCTTCCCCATCACTTGCACACAGTGCCTGTCCTTGCCCACAGCTGCCATACGAAAGCACTCTTGCTATTAGTCTCTTAGTCTCAAAGTGTGACATTTGGGCTCAACATGAACTGCTTTTATTAAATTCAAGATTGTACATACACAAAGTCTTAGGGTTGTGATAGACTTTAAATCCTTTGGGGGCTTCCTCCGATGGGCCTAAGCATTAACACCTTCTGAGTTCAAGTTTAGATACATACTAGCTTTTGAATTGCCAGTGAAGTGTTCTCATAACACTACATTTTTTACAGTATGCCTTCGTTCCAAAACATTCACAAGCAGGAAATCTTAGACATCACTCAAGCTATGTTTACTGCTGTGAAGAAAAGCTCATATTGTGCTTAGTGATTTTCTGATTCTTTGCTCCTAGAGCCACAGCTTAGAAATATATAAAATATATGTTGAATTTTTACTATAAAAATAATACATGCTCACTATAGAAAATAGTAAAAATAAAGAATATATGAAAAAGCAAAGGTAAAATCACTCTAAATCCACCACCAAGGAGGAAAATGGTGTCTTTATTATCTCCATCTCCTCTCGTCTTCATAAGGGTCACTGTGGTGAGCAGAATTTTGCCACCCTGACCATCACTCCCTGGTATCATGCTTAATTTTTGCACGTCTGAGTTGTGTTCTGAATACATCTGTGATTCTACTATAGGATGTTAAATAAAAATGTAGGATATTAATCAGTTAAAACTATTTTATCTTAATTTTGATTAATACATTCAAAAAGACTAGAAGGAAGTATACTAACATAATAACAATAGTTGTTTCTGGGTGGTGAATTTAGAATGGCAATTTGTTTTTCAGCAAGATAAAACTAATATGCTAACCCTTACAAGTAATATAAGATACTTAGACTTGCCGGTTAACAGTCCCTTGGTTTCTTCTAGTATAAACAGCTTACTTTCAACCTAAATATCAAAGCCTATTCAAAATTTAGCTTCCCCCCACCCTTGGTTTAAAAAAGTTTGGATGACTATTTTTTTTAGAAAAATCACTTGTCTATTGGAATTTTACTTTCCCTCTCCCCTACCCCAAGAAAATATGTAGGTAAATGAGGCAGGCTTACTGTGTCTTCAGAGCATCAAGGACAAAGCGATTCTTGGTTCCTGGCAGTATACTTTGCACACCTTGCAGTTTGTACTATGGGATGACTGGTAATCACTGAGATGCCATGGACTTTATCTGGCTTTGGGGGCAATATCCTGGCATTACTATTGGTGTCCCTTTGCCTCTGATCTTGAAGTGCCTACGCATGGTAGTATCTTGGTCCTCATCATACACCTCTACCAAAACATTGGAATTTTCAGCACTTCCACAAGCCCTCAATAAGATATGTGTAATCTTTTAGATTTCTGATACACCATACAATGGCCATGGAGGAGAAAAGGCAATATTCATCTATCTGCCATCTTTCCACCATCAGTTCAATGGCATGGCTTATATACCATGTTGAATAAGGCATCATTATCAAGGCTATAGTTCTTGTAGTTCTGTATATACTCCTATATGCTTATGGAAAATTATACCATACTACACATATCATTTTGTAAATTCACTTTCTCCTGTATATCATGAATATTTTCAAACCTTCATAAATGTTTTCCTAAAGTATGGTTTGTAATAATTACATGATATTTTGTCATAGAGCTGTTCAATAAGAACAATATAAACTATTTAAATTTATATACATAATAAATATATATCATATACAATATAAATAATTTTAATGTAAAAATCTCATGAATGCATATTTTTATACATCTTCAGTATGTTTTAGGTTTAAATACTGGAAGTTAAATTGCAGACACAGTGCATGTGTGTCTTTAGGACTTGGTGTCATATTTTCAATTTGCCTCCAGAGAATTTGCATCAGTTTTACTTCCATTAATTGCATAGGCCAAACTGCAACTCATTAGTTTTTTAACCTGTATTTTTTGATTACTTGTGTGGGTTGAACATTTACATATATTTTTGTTACAAATACACATACACATGTATGTGGAAACTGACATATGTAACTAGATGTGGTGGCATGCATCCATAGTCCCAGCTACTCAGGAGGTTGAGTTGGGAGGATTGTCTGATCCCAGGAGTTCGAGGCTGCAGTGAGCTATGATGATGCCACTGCACTTCAGCCTGAGCAACAGAGCAAGACCCTGTCTCTAAAACATTAAAAATCTAAAAAAAAAGAAACTGAGATATTCATATTTTTCCTTTTGATTTGCAAGATGCTTATATTTTGGTATATATTCAGTATATATTTTATGATACATATTTTTCAAACATTATTCCTAACTTTTTATTTTAAATTTTATTGATTATATTGTAAAATTTCATGTGTGTCTTTTCCATGGTGCTTAGAAAGTTTGTCTTTATTTTATATTTTAAAATTTAATAATCTGGAATTCATTAGTTAACATGTTATAAAATGAGATGCCTGATTACCCACATTTCTGAAAATTTAGTCAGTTTTCATTTCTTTCTCACCTCCTTATGATACTGCCAAGCTTCCATGACTCCCCACTGTCATCACCATTGTAATTAAGAAAATTAAACAGTGACAGCAACAATAGTGAAATTACTTTCAAAGGAACTGTTATCTTTGGAATATTCGCTCTTTACATTCAGGAATATGGTCTGCTCTAGACTTCTTTTATATATACAAATACACTTTTATAGTTTTCTTCATTTAGCTTTTGTATATTTCTTATGAGTTAATATATATAATTTTTATTGGTCTTTTTAAGAATAATTTTTATGAATTTATTAATTCTACTCTTTCTATTATCTCAATCAAATCAATTATTTCTTCTTTTATCTTTATTGCATTTGTTTTTGTTTAACAGACTTCTTGCATAGACTGCATGCTGCTTTTATGTATATTCTGTCTATTTAAATGATGAAACTATTAAAAAACTATGAATTTGTGATGAATAGATCTTATATCACATACATAAATCCTGACATGTATGTTGCCATTTTTAGTATTTTTGGAAGTCTTTAATATCAGTTTTGTTTCATTCTTGACCAAATGTTATTTAGAAAATTTTATTCCTTAAAGATGTGAGAGGATTTGTTTTTGTTTTTTGGATTTTTTCTTCCTTGGTTTAAACTTCTTAAGTTTTTTCTAGTTTTATATTTAGATTTCTTATAATGCACTGTATAATTTTTTCAAATGCTTTATGAACACATGAAAATAAATGGCAGTCTATTTCTGAGATGTAGAAAGTTGTTATAATTTTTATTAACTTAAAATTATCATTGTCATTGTTTTACTTGTATTCTCATTGTTCTTTCTCAGTCTCTCTTTTTTTGTTATTTGATCCCTCAAATGTTAAAAGAGCTGTATGATAAAATCTCCCAATGACAGATTTGTCATGAAATCCAATGAACAAGGTTTATTCTTCGGATTTTTGGCCTCTCAGCAGCATTCATTCCGCTGCTGCTCGGACAGTCTTCCATCAGCCGCTGTGGCTGCCCAGTCCCCTGGTAGCCAGTGGACCTCCCCTGCTGTGCTTTCTGTGTCTCCATCGTAGGCTTGTCTTTTTCTATCCATCCCTTGCAGGCTGGTGTTTCTTCATGCTTGGTTGATTCTAAATCTCCTAGCTCTCGCATTGTATTTGTTCTTCTGATCAGTAACCTTTACTCCTTTGGAGTCCATCCTCATTTACATGCTGTTGTTTTCTAAATTCTCCAACTCTCACTTGTGTCCTCTGAGCTCTAGATATCTCTACTCAATTGCCTGCATCTTGCAATTACCTCAGACTCAACATGCCCAAAGCTTAACTCATGTCTCTCCTTTCAAAATCATTCTTCCTCAATTAGTTCCTATTTCAGTCAGTGACACTACCCTCTCCTCACCCAGCAGTTAAGTGCAGAAATGTAGAACATGTCCTTTTGTCTTATCTCACTACATTGACCCACCTTCAACTTCAAGTATCAATTTCTGGTCATTATAATTCCATAATTTCTCCCAGACCCATTTAATTTTTATATCATGGTCCCCCTGCTCTAATTAAACCACCATCGTTTCTCTCCTGGGGTAGTGCAAGAGTTGACTAATGGTTTTTCAGCCTACAACCTTTTTTTTTTCCAAAATTCATGACTGATGTTTCAGGCTCACACAATCTAATTGTAAATATCATAAAATGCAGAATTGCAGTAGGAGTTTTCTAGAGACAGCGTTGTTATTTAACCTCTTGAGAATTATACTGGAATTATGTGTTGGGAGGGGAAGGGAGGCAAATAGTTCTGTTTACAAATACTCAGCATACCATCTTCTTTTTGAGAAGTTTCCTAAATTTTTCCACAATCATGATACATAAGGATTTGATATTGAAAAGCAAACTAGTTCTTTGATCTAGGGTGATTGAGGGATAGGGGAAATGGCATTGGTTTATTACAGAGTAATTACAGGGAAAGGAAGACAGTGACATGTTGAAAATGGCTCAGAAATCTTAACTATATTTAAGGTTTTTGTGTGTTTATGTTTATTTGTGAGTGTGTTTGCTTGTGTTTATAGTGCTTCAAGCTTTACAGTCCTTCAAGCTTGGGTTGAGTGCAGACAAGTTATGTAGGTTTTGCCAAACTACCACCAATAAAATTTTTACAGTTTGTTTTAATGTTGCCATATATTTTGTTTATGTTGAGTATTTTCTTCAAATTTTGTACTATTTTAAAGGTTTTCTGTACTAATCTATACTGAAATATGTTAATTACTAGATAAAATGGTGGTACTTATATAACTTAAGCACAATGACAGCTAAAAATGTTGTATTATATTATGGTGTGCACATGTATATGTTTAGATGAGAGATTCTGGTGGCCATATAGTATTGGCTTTATCAAAAAAGTATTTGATAAATTTCTAAGTCCATAAAAGGTATAAAATGTTTTAGAGAAGCACCTAAAAATATTTCAGTGAAAATGAACCTTATAATCAATAATTTTTCCCCAGGAAAAAATTAATTTCATTTATATTGCATTTTACTTTTCTCTTTTTCTCCTGCTTCCTTCCATTCTTATACACAATTTTTATCATTAACCCAAGGGATGGGGAGGGGGAGGAACTTTCTAGCATATAATGTTGGCAGTTTAGAGGAAAAAATAATATTTTATATTCTTAACTTAAAGCCTTTTTAAAATTCCATATAAAACAGATAGGTATATTTGTTTGTACTATGCAAAAGAAAAAAACTTATAAATGAAATATATTTAAAAATGAACTTGATACTTTAGTATAAAAATATGGTAGAGTTTGGGAGATATAAACTTTAAAGTTTTATGGGCCACTTCTTTGAAGTAATATATATGCTTTCTCTTGTATATAATAATCTTTAAATATTGAGCACATATTAGACTCATTGTGAGAAAATATTTTGTATCAATGATAATCATGTATTGTTCATCACTAAATATTTCAAATATTCTGTGTTCTATATTTTAGAGTTATATTTTAGAACCCTGACAAATATATCTATATAGATATATATCTGTATCATACATCTATTTTTGAACATATTAATAGTATATTATCATACACGAAAAAAATGGCCAGTAAGATTTTTTTAAATCCCAGCTTTGAAATCATAGTTGCTACACAAGGGAATATGTTAGAGAGACATATTCTATACATTTACTTAAATATTTTCCTGTACTGTTGAATTGGTTTTCTAAGCAGTAAAGCTATTCTGAGAGACAGAAGATATTTAATTTTCTGACTTTGCACCTTATCTTAAAGCATTTTGTGATTATCATTTAAAATATGATTCTTTTTGTAAAATAAATGTTTTGAAATATTTATTTCAAGATGATAGCAGTTCAAGAACTCCTTTTAAAAATATTTAAAGTATATGTTAAAAATTCTTCAGTCAGATATATCCAGGTCAATTCTATTTCAAAAACATCCTCCCTATGTAAAAAGATATACAATAGGATTTTATTGTATAGTAATTTAACCTGTCCATTTAACATGATTTGACATTCTAAGATGTGATTTTTGTATTTTTTTTCAAAATGTACTTATCACCAGACAGAGTGTTCCCTTCCCCTGGCCTATAAGGCAAGCATAATCTTATGTCTAACTAATTTTCCAGCCTCATCTAATGCCTTGTTTTCTTTGGCATGGCTAAAGCACATGCCTTTTGGGATGTCTGTTGACATTTGAATACTTGGATAAAACAAAGGCACACTGAAAATCTTTACTGACTTTAAAAAAACATCGATTAGTGGGAAAAGCAATAGGGAGCCAGCTACTCTGTTTAATCTCATATATATCAAATAAACCTCATAGATGTTTCTGTAGTTTTCTGTCTCTTACTCTGCTTCTCTTTGTGTTTCTTTCTCTATCTCTTTTGTTTGCTGTCTCTTAGAGTAATCTAGTTTTAAGCATCCAAAAAGATGCATAAAAAATGTAACATCAGGACTCTACTGTTGACTCATACCTGATTAGTGTTATTTTTCTTTTCATTTCTTCTTTATGCAGTGTTGTTGCACAATACGAATACCATGTGGTATGGTATTTGTCACGTAAAGTGCATTTGCCCTACCAGCTCCTAGAATTGAGGCAGATGCTGTGTGCTGTTAAGTTCATTGTTATGGATTCTTGGTATCACTTAATGAGAGGTCCTGCAGAGCACTTAGTATCACACTGGCAGTAGGAATATGCATTTTATTCTACTTTTGGGGTATTAAAATATCCTCACAGGAAAGAATAATGCAAAACTCATTCAGAAGCGCATTCTTTTCTAATTGTGCCAAAATTCTTTATTTCAAATGGATCGAGTAGGAGAGAGTATGTTGTAAGGATAAAAGCATATAATTGGAATCCTTACAGACCTGAGCTCAAAATCTGTATCTACCACATGATACACACTTAACATTTATAGAAAATTACTTAATCTCTTAATTTCCTGATTTTTAAAAATATTTTTTGATTATAACATCATCATTTATCTTTCAGGACTACTGTAGTAATTAAATGAGCAACCACGAGAGTGTAGCACTTAAGATTATACAGTTTTGGGGTGTGTGTGTGTGTGGTGCAGCCCTAGGTTTGAAACCTGGCTACACCAACCCCAGTTAATAGCTATGTGACAAGGTATAATTTACCTAACTGCTCTAATCTTCCATTTCCTCGACTGTAAAAAAGGGACTAAATAATATATACACATGGTTATTGTGAGATTTAAAATGACCTGTTGATGAAAAACATATGGTGCATAGACATATATACCTTTAATATGTGGAAACCATTCTTCGCATTTATGTAAAAAATCATGTACTCAGTAAACAGTCAATATATCAGAGTTATTATTATTGTCATTTCTCATTTCAATTGAGAGCTGGTAGCACCTCAGATACAAATCTGAGTCTATAATTTATTTTAATCTCCTTTGTCTTACTAACCTAGCACACCTCATAGATTTGTTCACTGTCCTGTGCCACAAATTCCCAATGGACAGAAAAACAGACAAGGCAAAGACATGTCTTCTGTCCCCAGAGCTGGTGGGTTTGGAGCTGAGACATTGATTTTGGAATGATAGGCAGGCTCCAGATTAGTTAGAGCCTTCCGGGCAACCTGAAAGGAAAAACTTGTCAGTTGTGTTGTTTGTATTATTCCTAGAATTTAGCACAATACCCAGCATATAACAAGCACTCAATACTGTAATATTTCCCCTAAGAACAACTGAAATTGTTGGCAACATGATTCCATTTAGAAAATGGGAGAAAGTGTGGAGGGAAAAGCAATGTGGTTGTCTAGGCTTATGATGAGGGTGGTGGTGGAGGAAATGGAAAAATGTACACAAATATGAGCTTTTTAAAGGAACTAAATCAACAGGACTTGGTGGTGGATTACATTTAGAGATAAGGTAGTGGGATGACTCAAGCATTCTGGCCTGCCTAACTGAATAGGTAAGTAGAAGTCCTTGGTATAGAAAACAGCAAGCACCAGGTTTAAAAGAAAAAAGAAAACCTCATTGGCTCTTAGTTGAACTATCTAGGACTGTGTTTTCCAATACCATAGTCACTTAGTACCTGTGGCTATCTAAACTTATTTAAATTTGTTAAAATTAAGTGACATTAAAAATTCAGTTTCTCATTCACCCTGGTTACATTTCAAGTACCAAACAGCTACATGTGCCTAGTAGCTATCATATTAGATAGCACAGATACAGAACATCTCCAAATGCACAGAGAGTTCTATTGGGCAGGACTGATCTAAAATAAATAGCAGTGGCATTTGTAACTTTAAAAAGAAGAGCTATAAGAAAATAAAAATCTCTTGTCTTCTGGCCCATTAGAATTTAATGTGGAAAATGAAAAGACTGACATCAAACTTTCCACTTTACCCTTATGGGCAAGATAGAAATTTGGTGCTCATTTTGCTTTGTGTTTTCCCTTAGTTGGTAGTGTCAAGATATATGTCCTATGCTGAGGTTTTTAGTGGCAGAGAGATTGTGTTATGTTTCTAACAGAGCATCCACACAGCATAGCAGTTTAAAGCCTGGGCTCTATTTTGGGCTGAATTATGCCCTCCTGCCTCCAAGTCATATGTTGGATCCCTAACCCCAGTACTACAGGATGTGACTGTGTGTGGAGCTAGGACCTTTAAAGAGGTGATTACATTAAAAAGAGGCCTTCAGGGTGGGCCCTCATCCAGTCTGGCTGATGTCCATATAAAACAGGAAATTTGGACACACAGAGAGACAGGGAGGGGGAGGGGGATGTACATGGAGGAAAGACAATGAGAGAACAGTGAATAGGCTCTGCAAGCCAAGGGGAGAGGCCTAAGACAGAAAAACAAACCAGCTAACACCTTGATCTTGAATTATAGCCTCCGGAACTCTTTGAAAATAAATTTCTGTTATTTAAGCCATCAACTTAGTCTGTGATATTTTGTTATGGCAGTCTTAGCAAACTTATACAGGCTCCAAAGCCAAAATGCCTAGGCTTAATGCCAGCTCTGCTACTCACTAAGTAGGTGACCATGCGTGCATTTCTTAACTTTTCTGCACCTCAGTTTCCTCATGTGTAAAATAAGGATGATCTCAACTGTACCTACTTCAATGAGTTGTTATGAATAGTGAGTGAGTGGTTATTTGTAAAGTGCTCAGAACAGTACCTGGCATAGAATAAGCACTACATAGATATTTGTTAAATAAATAGAAAATAAAAAAAAATTTGTTATGTCAGTTGACATTCCAGCAGTTGATATAGCCAAGACTGTCTATCTAGTGCATACTCCAGGAAAATGTTTGAGCTAACTCTCTTGAACTGGATGGAAGTTATTAATACCTTCAGATGAGTCCCTCAGGTGGAGACTCCAATATTGTCCTCCTATTCAGGGATACTGACTTAGGAGAAACTGATTCACCAAGAATGAAAATTAAAAATGATAACTAGATTTGCATTCACAAGACATGGGTACAAGTTTCGATTCTGCCATTTACTAGCAATGTAGCATTGAATAAGTCACTTCACTTCTCAGGCATATTCTTCTCATTTGTCTAGAGCAGTATTGTCCAATAGAACTTTCCATGATGATGAAAATGTTCTGTACTGTGCTGCTGCATATGATAGCCATGTGGCTATTGAGCATTTGAAATGTTCCCAGTATGACTGAAATTTTTATTTTGTTTAGTGAAGCTCTGGAACAATGATCTCTGAGGATCATTGTGAAAGTCAAATGAAGAGATATAGTCTATGCAAAATTAACCCTGATTATCAAAAGGGAGAGATAAGAATGGATACTGGAAAGTTTTATACTGTCCAAGAACCAGATAAATGTGATATAGAATATCCAATGGAGCCTCCTGAATTCCATTTACCTATGCAACTTAACTGGGCAACATCCTCCCTGTAGATCCAGGGGTAGGAATTTGAAGGGATAATATCCAAAAATGTTTGCAATTTCTGAAAGTGTGGGCATGAATAATATTTTTTTTTAAAAAAAGGTGGTGAGAGTGCTAGCACACATTCTTACTTTACCAGCCTTTCAGGTACAAGTCATAATTTTCATGGCTACTTAGAATGAAAAGGCATGTAGTTAATACATGTGGATTTGGGAGAAATCTTCACACAATGCAGAGTACCACTGCTTTAAACATAAGTGGAGCACTGAACTTAAAAATATTAAAAAATACTGCCCTTGTTTCATAACTTTAAAACAAACTACCAAAGGTAAGCAAGATGTTATTTAGAAATAAATAAGCACCAATTCAACTTTATCAGAAACAGCAAATGGGCTCTTAGTCTTAGACATACTTATTGTTCCTCATTTTTTCTAATGCAGTTACATAAAATTAAATTATGGAATCTAGCTGTTTATAAGATACAAACAGATTCTGTGATTACGACTAAATCCTATAATAACTGTGTTCCAATTCTTAGTCCTTGCATGTAAGTTGAAGCTTTATTGAGTGTGTAGTATAATAAACTCTTATTTTAATGTCAAGTGAAAATCAGAATGAATGACCACTCAGAACATCCATTTGTTTTTCAGTGAAAGAGTGGCTCATGGATTGCAACATTAACTACATTGTCATTTATAAAAATGAATTTTAAAAAAGATAGGCCTGTGATTTATGAATGTGGTTTTTAATCCAGGTATGGGTTAAATCATAGGCATTCTGAATTGTGACCTGAAAATACTGTGAAACTTGAGATCCAGTTGAACTTTGCTCATTTTTATGGTGTCACCCAACCACTTTATGAAATTGAAGCCACCCACTAGTCATTTATGGGGTCTATTCTTCACTGACAATTTAGCATTTAATTTTTTTCCCTAGTGGATAAATTTTTTATGACTTCTTTTAAGTTTGATTTAAGCTCTAATTTTGCTTAATGAATAAAAGCAGTTTGGCTGTTAAACTTTCCACCCATGCACACCACGTGTAGTTTTACTGTGTAATAACTACCAAAAGGCTCTATTTAAATTGTGTAGCTATTTTTATTCTATAAAATGGTATTACAGAGCTCATTTTGGGAAAATACTTCTATTTACTTAAATTATAACAATCTCAAATAACATTTTATATTTTTCTTATTGAGCCATATCCTTTGGTCTATAAATTTTTATCAGGCTATTTGGTCTTACTATATTTTTATAAATGAATTAACAATTATTCTCATGTACTCTTTATTACAATAATTACTTTTCATAATTTCAGAAACTTGTAAATTTATATACCCAGATTTTTAAAGTTTATTATTCTGGGTTCACATTTCTAATAAAATAAGTACTTACATGTAGAGCTTTGGTTTCAAAACTGAAAAGATTTCTTGAGTGTGTCCCTTAGACAAGTTGAACATCTTTATAGGCGTTTTTCTTTTGAAAACGTCAGGAGAATATTTGTAAGATAGGGTGGGAGGAATAAAAGGCCATGGAAGAGCGTAAACTGTATTTCAGATGTTTCCTTCCATTCCTCTCTCACCACGACCACCTCCTCTTCTACCCCTGGCTTCTTATGCACCAAGCAGAGAGAAATCTTCATGATGGAATTCCTCCATAGTTTGTGTATTAGTCAGCATTCCACAGAAAACCAGATATATATATATATATATATAATTTATTATAAGGAATTGGTTGGCATACATGATTATGGAAGCTGACATATCCCATGATCTGCAAGGTGAGTGGCAAGCTGGAGGGCCAGTAGAGCATTTGGTGTAGTTCTTGTCCAAAGACCAGCAGGCTTGAGACCCAGGAAGAGCCAATGTTTCAGTCTGAATCCAAAGCAGAAAAAGCCAAAATCTCAGTTTAAAGGCAGTCAGGTAGGATAATTCTCTCTTCCTTGGAGAAGGGTAAGCCTTTTTGTACCATTCAGGCTTCCATATGACTGAATGAGGCCCACCCCAATTAGGGAGGCAACCTGCTTAACTCAGTTCACCAATGCAAATGATAGTCTCCCTCAAAAACGTCCTCACAGAAACATCCAAAATCATGTTTGACCAAATATCTGGGCACCCTGTGGCCCAGCCAAGTTGACATATAAAATTAACCATTACAGTATTAAAAGCCCTGTGAAGATAAACTTCAAATCTTTATCTGTATGGAAGACTTGTCTGATTCAGGATTACAGACCTGGTTAGAGTACTCATACATCAAACAAGATTGGAGCACTCAACAATGTCTCATTTTTCCATTGTAGCTAGGGCAGAGCTCAGCACACCACTTTGAGCTTAGTCTATATTCTGACTGTATCCCCAATTTTTAAAAAAATCTCCGAACAATAGTCTGTAACCAGACTTTTCATTCAGTCAACAAACACATATGGAACATTTCCTATGAGTTAAGGGACTATAGTCAGACAAAAAGATGAATAAAGTGTCTCTGCCACTCACAGGCTCAGAGCACATCTGCCTCATGTTGGAATCTTCCCTTGAATACATCATCAGTGGGCTTTAAAACTATGTTTTAAATAGAACCTTTAAATAGAAGCTAAAATTTCCCTTGTTGTTACTATTTTATATTTTTATGGTTTTAAACCTTTTTGTTTTATTTTTTTATCTATGGAAACTTTTTTTCCTAAACAGAATTGTGCACAGAATTCCAATACAAATTAAAGTGATGCATTTGGAGCTGGTGGGTGGACAGAGGAAGGGAAAAGGTCCAATGCCTGTTCATTTACTTGCCCTGCTTTGTCCAACACCCTCCCCAGTCCATGTGGTCACAACAGCCCCAAGGGTGTACAAAACAGAATTTAAAAACTGTCTATTTAATTTGTCTATTTAATCTTTTTACCAGTGTTTTATGCACCATAATGTAAAAATGTTTAAAGCAGGTTTGGTTATTTTTCTTCCAGTTCCTCTCTGACTCATTTTGTGTCCAGTTACTTCTCTTCATTCTTCATAGGGTTGTTGTGTATTTTAAAATCTCATTTTCTCTTTATAATCTTCTATGGTTTGTGTTTCAAACATGTTATGTGATTAGTAGGGTGTTCCCCTACATTGTGAAAAGTTCAGAGGATCATAATGACCTCTGGGAACTTGTAATTGTACTACAGAGAAAAAGCATGTGTTTTGAAACATTTAAACAAAGTAAGAAAAAACAAGTAATATAGATAAAAAGTACTTCATAAGGTTATTTCCGGAGATCTGTATGAATATTTCATTAAGATCAAGAATGTCATACTTTGCATTTGGAATGCCAAGATCTATAGTGCTAGATATTTCTCAATTAGGCCCTAGCAATTATCTGTCTCCTTTAGAGATTTATTTTATATGATTTGCCTTTTATTTTTTTTTTTGTACGTAGCAAAGGGAAATGGGACAGATGGCAATATGTGACAAAATGTGTTTAATGTGTTAAGAGGCCTAACCTTATTAATATTTCAGTCTTTTCTTCCTAACTTCTCGTGTCTACCTGTGGACTCTTGGAGAATTGGGAGGAGTTGGAGACAGGCTAAAAGATTTGTTTTAGAGACAGAATTGTAGTGAGAATAAAGCAGTGAATTTATGAGATTGTATTTGTTTAGCAGAAGGGTGGATTTTGCAGGAAGAATTATTTTGTTGTTACAAAGTAGTGATTGAAAGAGTTTTTGAAAATAGAAGCTATTGTTACTGGGAGTAAAATAAGAATGTTTATAAATAGGGAAGGGGTATTTTAAAAACTGTTTTTCTCTGAAATAAATAGAAATGCATTTATGCAATTTGTCCTACATGGGTGAAATATAGTCTGGATGTGCATTTTCCTTTCCTCCCACAGTGCCACTGCTGGCACCTGCATCTGATAGCTTATAGAATTCTCTAGTCCAACAGTATGGTACCCCACATAGTATTGCTTCTCCTAAGGGACATTTGCTGCTATATCAAAAAAGTGCAGCAATGAGCTTACAATCACTGTATGCTCCATCACCCAAAAGGAAAAGACCAGATAAAAAGTGGAATAATAATAATGAAAAGCTCAGCTGAGGTACAAGCATGGAAAAAAAATCTTAGAATTGGCATACTGACCCATAGGATGAAGCATATATGCTAAACTAGTAGCTGATATATTAATAGAATGCTATTTTCATTATAACTAGAATGCACAGTTCTGGGAATAAAGGTGGGCCCTTCTTATAATCAATACCAGTGACCCATTTATGATATTTGCACTTCCTTTCCCTACAATGTTATACTTTGCCAGTTAGAATCCTGGTTCTTGTGGTGGAGGCAGAGGGTGCCGGGAGGGGTGTTCTGCCAGGTGACCCAGTTAGAATGCCACTTAACTGGAAGCAGTGATTGATTCCACATGTGATCTGGTTACTATATGTTCCTCATGACCACGGACCAGAAGAGATGGTAAGAGGCCCCTACACTCTGCTGTAGTGTAGTGATAGAGGCAGGGCTGCTGCTACAAAATCTGAGTAAGAAAAATATATCTGGAACTTAGAGGTGCTTTGTGCATCAAGTCACCCACGTGGCTCATTTTCAAGATTAATATTACCAGAATGGAACTTCTCAAACCATCGATGTACTGTGTGTTCATTAGCCACATTCTTCCCAATGGATGGGGGAGTGGCTGTGGCTACCAGTCAGCTAGAGCTCAAATTATTTTCTCTGATGCTGTGAACAGGGGAGGTGCAGAGGAGAAATTGTCTTTGTCTAAGAAAACCTAAGAAAACCAGCACTTTGGTCTCTCAAGGCACTCTCCTGTGGGGTGTCCCTTATGGACATCCAAAATCCCGGAGTTCACTGGTTCACCCCACTATTCCTGTTTAGCTGCTATGGCTGGGCTTGTGGAGAATGTAGAGGCACCTTCAGTATACTTTGTGTCTCACTGTTCACTGAAGGCACCTAGATGGGACAGGGGAAACTGCCTTTATCTTGTCCCTGGGCTCTGAGCCTCTGTGCATTTGATCTGCACTGCTATCTCTGTCTTCTCCTTTCTCAGCTTCACAGTTTTCCTCCATGGGGTCCCCTGATGTCTCTGTTGTCTTTCTCTGTGATCCACACCGGAGCTGCAACTCCACTCTGCTTTCCTCAGTCCAATATTCTACCTTCTAGCAGAGATGGTCCAACAAGCGATGTCTCTAATCGGCTATCTTGGCTCTCTCTGAATTCTAACCTTTCTGACCACATATTGCCAAACTTCTTTTAGGCAAGGAGCTGTACACCACCCCAGTATCCCACAGTGTAGTCAGGGGCTTCACTATTACTCTTCCTCTCTTCCCTTACCATCCCTCTTTTAATTATTCTTTCTGATAAAGATTTAGAGACAACATATATTGTAAACCTATAGTACATCCATTAGTATTAAACAGGAATACTTAGCCAATATTTTCATTATAACTGTCTAAGAAAATCCTGAGACTTTACATATTAAGTTGTCCTATCGTACTTGTTATCTAACTCAGATTTGACCTAATTGCCCAGGTTCTTCTAGACCTGGACAGATCAAGCTTTTGAAATTGTTTACTTTAGTGGTTGTTGCTTTTTTTCTCAAAATTTGAATATCCTGCCTTTTGAGTGCAGAGAATTCAACTCCCCATTTCTTCAGCCTTCTCTCTTTCTCCCCTTTGGTCATTAACTTGTTTTACTCTCGTTGTATACTGCTTAATCACTCTTTCTCCCATGAATGTTGTGTCATGAAAGCTAATTTTTGGAAAAATTAATGATGAGATTCATGCTCTCAAAAATTTTAAAGATATCAGTTATACCAATACTACATTGCATTCCTATTGAAGCAAAACAAAAGCAGCTACAAACATTTGAAAACAAGTCACATTTTTGCACACCATTCATTATTCTTGAATTTTAATAGAATGTTAAAGATTCTACATCTTCTGAATTTATTAGCTTGGTATTTAGCATGTTTCACTGCCAAAATAGCAAAGAAGTTTCATTATTACTGGTTAAATTAGCCTCATGAAAATGTTGTTGGTAAAAGGTTACAGAAATGAATAAGATATCTAACCAAGCAGCATATTGGACCATTTATCACTATAATTTTAAAAAGGCATTCTGATGATTTAAATTAAGTTGGCTAAAGGGTAGAGATTTAGGTAAAAGGTAATAATTAAAACCTAAATGGCATGATTAGCTCTTCCTTTTGATAAACAGGGGACAGCACATATACATGCAGTATTTACTTAAATTGTCCTCCTGAGAGAAGAAACTGCAACCAATAAAACCATATCTGACAATATCCTTTATTTAGTATTTAAGCTTTAGATTTTTTTTAAATTACAGCTATAATATATATATATAATTTGAGTTACCTGAGAATCTCTTGTTTGCATGAGACACAGTCAGATAGCCCTTCTCACATTTTTTGATTTTGGATAGTTGAAGCCTAGAACTTAACCATCTTTTCCTTGGGGTTTTAGTATTTGCTTTTTAACTCAATGTCCTCTCTGTATATTAAGGCTAAGTCTGCTATCTTTGTGAAAATTTTATCAGGGAATTTAACCTTTTTTTTTTTTTTTTTGCCCATTGACATGATGGTTTTTCTTTGTGTGGTATAAATATTCATATTTTTCCTTTGTGTTAATGATTTTTTATTTTCATTTTAACCTAATAACCTGATAAAGCTTTCCTGAGGATGGTGAAACAATTTTTTATTAACTTGGCAACCTTGATTAAGGATTCTGTGTCTATGGATTTAAGATATAAATAGTTTCTTTTCTTTTACATTCTTAACAGAAACCAGGAGCTAAAAGAACTTGGTGAACTTTCTCCACACTGGGACAATCTACGAAAAAATGTCCTTACTCACTGTGATCAAATGGTGAATATGTACCAAGACATTCTGACAGAACTTAGCAAGGAAACAGGTGAGAAAAACAACTTTACTCACTCAAACTGAATTGCATTTCATGCATGTAATGTGAAAATGATAATAAACATTATTTTATGGAGATAGGAGAGCCAAAATTTAAAAAAAATTTTTAAAAACCCTCTTTATTTCTCACTCTAATATGTTAAAACAAAGGGAAAAAACTGCCTTATTCAATCACATGATATTATTGTAAGAATAATTGATATGATTTTTTAAAAAATTGAATTTCTGAGAGGAAAAGCAGTTCATAATACAGGATATGTTTTTCTTTCTGAAATTCTTGTAACTTTTTTTGTCAAAGATATCTTTCAACACACACACAATTAGTTTCTTTGCTAATAATATTCAATCTTCCTTTTTATTCGATCTAGGGTCCTCTTTCAAATCCAGCAGCAGCAAAGGAGAGAAAACATTGGAATTCGTTCCAATAAATCTACATCTACAAAGAATGCACGTACACAGCCCTCACTTGAAAGGTATCATTATATATTACTCTTTTATAAATGGCAAATTATGTTACAGTTGGTACTTCTTTAGAAAGCTTGACTATTGGTAGAATTCAAAACTTTAACTGCTATATAAAGACGAAGATGAAATAATTGAAGCTGGTAATGGCCCTAAGGACTAAAAGAGAGACTATGATATTTTTGTTGCTGTATTTTTGGACAATCTTTTATGAAGGTGGTACCTGGATTGATTTAGGAATGACAGTGCAAAATGAATATCAGCTCCCTTAAGTAATATTATTGATAGCTAACAATTAACAATTTTGTTTGAAATAGAAAAAAAAAAACAAAGATAAAAACCTGGTTCATTTTCTTTTTACCTGTCTTAAGAAACCAAAGCACAAAGCGGACTGACACATTGTTTTTCTGACTTACTGGTGACTGTCAACAGAAATACACCCTTCCCTATGGAAATGATGTGGTAAGATTTGTTAGGTAGAAGGTGGTAGAGTATTTTGATATACTCAGTTGTGAGAAACATTTGTCAAGGAAAAATGTATAGGTTTTTATAAACATACCTGAATAAGGTCCCCACTGACCAATATGATGTCATATTTATTAACATTCTATGTAATCCCTTGCCATTTCTCGACAAAATATGTTTTTAAATACTCTTGTCAATTCTACTTTTCTTTAACTTATTGCTATAGCAATTTTCTGTGTATATCGTGCACGACCATATGACCTGGTTTATCAGCAAAATTCCCCAATTGTGCCTGTTGTCTCAACATCATGGTTAATGGTGCCTCCCACTCCCTTCTCAAAAGTTTCCCTGTTTGAGTGACAAATGCTGTGCTCATTCTCCTAGGACCCATCCTCTAGGGGCTGAGGGTTACTGTACAGCATCAAATCCTTTATGTTAAGTATATTAACCATACATATAAACATACGTACACAAACATGTAAAGACTCATTCTGACACCCTGTTGTGTAGCCATTGTCACAACATAGTAGCTACAGGGTTAGAAAATTTTAAATGCAAGGACTCTCGTATACTGTTGATGGAAATGTAAATTGGTGCAGGCACTACTATGGAAAAAAACATAGAGGTTCATAAAAAAATTTAAAATAGAAGTACCATATGATCCAGTATTCCAACTTCTGGGTATTTACCTAAAATTATTAAAATCAGGATTTCAAAGAGGTGTCTGCACTTCCACATTCATTGCAGCATTATTACCAGTATCCACGACTTAAAAGCAATGTAAATGCTCACTGATGGATGAATGGATAATGAAATTGTGCTACGTATAAACAATGGAATATTATTCACCCTTCTACAGAAGAAAATCCTGCCGTTTCAGACAACATGAATGAATCTAAACGACATTATACTAAAAAAATAAGCCAGACACAGAAGGGCATGTACTACAGGATACTACTTACATAAAGAATCTAAAATAGTCAAACTCATAGAAGCAGAGAGTATAATAGTGGTTGCTAAGGGCTTTGGGGAGGAGGAAAAAGTGAGGTGTTAGTTAAAGGGTCCAAAGTTTCAGTTGTGCAAGCTGAGTAAGTCCTAGAGGTCTACTGGACAGTATAGTACCTGTAGTTAACAATACTGTATTGCATACTTAAAATTTGGCTAACAGAGTAAATCTTTTGTTGTGTACTTATCACACACAAATAAATAATAATAATACATAAGCAGGGTGAGAAGAAACTTTTGGAGCTGATGGATAGGTGTATGGCATAGACTGTGCTAATGATTTCAAAAGTATATATTTATCTCCAAACTCATCAAGTTGTATATATATGCAACTTTTTTTGTAGGTTAATTATGCCTTAAAGTGGTTTACAAAAAGTTAAAATGAAATCTCTATTCTGCTTTAAACTGTCTGAAATTTTATAATCAGAAAAATTAAACGGTATTCTTTTCTAGTTTGTGCATACCAATCGTATATACACAACCAGCTGATGTACAAGTTTAAGTGTGATTATAATTATTTGATGTGTAATTTTATTGTATTTGGCACCCCTTATAAGATATCTGAAATTTTAATTTAGGTCGTATTCACCACAACTTATGCCAAATTAAAAAACTGAAAAAAAAATTGAGCTGGATTGGCCAAGTCATCTAGAAACTGCTGTGGTCTGAATGTGTTCCCCAAAATTCATGTGTTGGAAACCTAATACCCAAGTGGCTCAGGCCTGTAATCCTGGCACTCTGGAAGGCAGAGACGAGTGGATCGTTTGAGTTCAGGAGTTCAAGACTAGCCTGAGCAAGAGCGAGACCCCGTCTCTACTAAAATAGAAATAAATTAGCTGGACAACTAAAAATATATAGAAAAAATTAGCCGGGCATGGTGGCACATGCCTGTAGTCCCAGCTACTCAGAAGGCTGAAGCAGAAGGATTGCTTGAGCCCAGGAGCTTGAGGTTGCTGTGAGCTAGGCTGACGCCACGGCACTCTAGCCTGGGCAACAGAGTAAGACTCTGTCTCAGAAAAAAAAAAAAATACCCAGTGTAACAGTGTTGGGAGGTGGGGCTTAATGGGCCTAATTGGAGGTATTCAGGAAATGAGAGCTCTATCCTTTTGAATTGATTAATGGCATTATAAAAAGGGCTTTCAGGAGTGAGTTTATCCTCTTTTGCTGTTCTGCCATGTGAGGACACAAGGCTCGTCCTCTCTTGCCCTCCTGCCGTATGAGGACGCAGCAAGAGGGCCCTCATCTGATATCAATGCCTTGATCTTAGACGTCCCAGCCTCTAGAACTGGGAGACAATAAATTTCTGTGTTTTATAAATGACTCAGTCTGTAGTATCCTGTTATAGCATCACAAAACATAGTTAAGACCGTGTCTCTTTCTTGATTACTGAGTGTCTGTTAGTAGTTTGAATATAACAGTATGTAATGATTTTAAAAATCATCAAAAACCAAGGTGTCAGCAAGTAATAAAAGAAGCTAAAATACTTAAGAGCTCTCGGACAATCAACATAATTTTTTTCTAATAGCCAAAATAAAAAGACTTTTATTATATACTGAAAACCTTATATATTTTTTAGGGTAGCAGACCTGCCTTTGAATTGCAGCTGTACCACTTTTTATATATGCCTTACATCTGTTATTTAATCTTTCTAAAGCAATTTTTTTCCTCACTCCTGATTAAGTAAATTAGAGTATGTAAAACACCTAGAATGATACAATAATAGTAGTTTTAGTATATGTATGGCATTTGCCATCACTGAAACAAAATGGATCTTTCAGCTTTATTAGGGCTGATAAAATTGGAGAAAAATGATCAGGTTAAGAGCCTGTTAAGAGACAATTAAGTCTTGGACTAAGGAAATAGCCAGGTTTATAGTAAGGATGATTTGGGGAGGCGTTTGGAAGAAATCATCACATGCAAGGACTTAACGACTGGTAGAATAAAACAGTGAGGGAAGAGAGTAATTTGGGTTATAGCCAGGGTTATCAAACCTGTGTCATCAAACCAAACAGACTGGGGCCAAATTGATATGAATTTATATTTAATTATGCATTAACATATTTGGTGGTGAAACTTAAAATACTTCCACCAAAGAGAAGTTATTATCTAGGTGGCCCTTTACTTCATACTTCTTTCTTAAAAATGAAAGAACTATCCACAGTATGCTGTTTTCCAAGGTACTATATGAAAAAATAGACTGGAATAAGCTATGATGAAGACAATGTATTTAGTTTCTGATTCTCTGATTTGAAAAAAAGAAACTGGCAACTAAAAGAAAGAAATTTAGAAAAGCAAATAAAAGGAGTTTCTTGTATTTGTTTCTGTTTTTTCTAATTAGTTTGGTTTGGAATATGTATCAGTTTCCTGGGGCTGCCATAACAAAATACTGCAAACTGAATTGCTTAAATAATCAAAATTATTGTCTCTCAGTTCTGAAGGCTTGAAGTGTGAAATCAAATGTCATTAGGGTCATGCTCCCTCTGAAACCTACAGGGGAATCTTGCCTTGCCTCCTGGTTTCTGGCAATCCTTGGCTTTCCTTGGCTTGCTGATGCATCACACCAATCCTCCATCTTCATAGGGTGTTCTCCTGTGTGTCTTCAGTTGTCTTCTCTCTGTGGGCCACTCTTTCTGTGTCCAGATGTCCCCATTAAGGACATCACTCGTAGTAACTTCATTACATTATTTCCAAATAAGGTCACATTCTGAGGTATCTTTCTCGAGGGTTCACAAATAAACCCACAACAGGATATAGAAAGAACTTTCTTATTTGTAATGAAAAATATCAAGCAATACAGAGAAAAGAAAGATTTTAATATTATAGATGTAGGGGACAAGCCCATCAACTAGAGGATTTTTGACAAAGCAGTTATCAGAAAGATTGGTTCTTTTTGATGAAGACCTAAGAAGAAAACATGGGAAAGGACTAAATATCCTAACAGCCAAGTTAATGGGAAGGGTATTGAATTGTACTGCATACTGATATTTTTCCACAGCTATTCATGTATATCACACATATATGATATATATGACATCATGATATGTGTATATATCATATATCACACATAGCATGTTAAATTATCAAGCTTATGTTTTTTAAAATATGTGTATAATAAGTTTAAAGGTTATTATTTAAAACTGGAGTTCAGATAAATTAGGTGCTAATAGATTAGATCAACAACTATGTGTTAAAATACAGATTGAGAATGCCACTGAAATTTTGGGGCCCTACCACTGACTACTTCAACTTTGACCAAGTTACATGATTTCTCTTGATTTCAGTTTTCTTATTTGCAAAATAATAAGGTTAAAAGTTGTGATAGGTGGTAATGAACCAAAGTTTTTACTTATATAAATTATATTTAACAGATTTTAAATTGCAGTTAAATTTAATTAAGATTTATGGTTACGGATTTGAATATCTAGCTGAATTACAGAGAACATTTTGCGAGGTAATGATGCAGATAAGATTGGCCAAACCTTAGTGTTTCACTGGTGAGTTACTTGGATAGACTATTTTTTTTCTTCATTTTTACCATTACTAAATTGTGTCTACACACATGTGATTAATAAGCCTGCTACATTTGGAGAGGAAGCTTTGCAAACAATAACCGGCAAATTGACCAAATGCAAGGCTAGTATCTAACTCTTGAAACAAGTAACTGAGCAGAACTAATGTTGTCATGTCTCATCCTGACAGAGGAAATAACCTCCAGTTAACTTCAGGTACCCCCAAACTCATTAATTTTTCACCCTTATTCATTACTTAAATTAAATGCAACAAATAGTCTACCATAATAGAGGTCTTAGACAGCAGTGACAACAATAATAAAAACAAAACCCCACAAATTAAAATAAAAGGTTTTATTCCTATATACTGCAATAAATTTTACTTTTATAGAACATCAGTTGTGAATATTATAAAATATAAATTATTGTAAAATTATGATATCCTGTTTTAATTATTTTATATGTTCTAGATATACTATAGCAAAGTATTATATTTTGTTTTAAAATTTAATGAATTCAAACTAAAGCAATTGCTTTTTTCAGAGACCAGACATAGTTTATGGACCTGTCATAATTTATAAAACTAAAATTCTCCTTTATGTAACTCTACATTATCAATGCATGGTTGACTTTAAACAGGAGTGCTTTGTAAATATGAGCTATATGGCCATGATTTTACTTTGTGAGCCTTATCCCCTTAGACACAGCCAATTGAATGACCACAGTGCCTGATACATAGCATGTGCTCCAGAGAAACAGAGAGGAGGATGAACAATTGACCCAAGCTGAATCAATTGAGTTTCACTTGTGGATTCAGAAACAATCCCTGCTTATGAATTTAACTCTAATTGTGTTCTAGGGAACCAAAAACTTGTCATCTTTTCCATGGGGAAGAAAAATCAGACATACAATGAAGTAGGCCACAAGAAGAAAGAAAAGATAGAGATAGTTTGTGATGGTTTTTAAGTTCCTGAGTTGAGCCCACAGGGAATGGGCCTGCCCTTAGTTTGCATGAGTGAAATACACCTGCCAAGCACACCCCCTATTGATATTTTCTTTTGTTTGTTTTACATGTATCTCAAGTAGGTTTCTGTTAAGTTGCTATGCAAAGAACCTTAGCTAAGGCTTGTTTAAAAACAAAACAAAACTATTCTGTACAATAAAGTTGCAGTTGGAGTCAGGTGCAACATTGGCCAGAGTATATCCTGTAACTGTGGATGAGTTAGGAGCCTCTGGTCCTTCCTCTTAAATCACCACACTGAGGCCAGGAGCCAACAAGAGGAGGGATTAGAGCTTCCTGACTTCTGTATTTCAAGAGTTTGGGATATCACCTCTTCAATGAAGCATAATTGCCTTTCGTTATGTTTAATGATGAAGCCAAATTGTTTGCACTATTTTGAAATAATTTTCCCTTAAAACTCCCGAAAGCCTTGTAATTCCTGTCAAAGGCATTTTGCATGCCCTTTTAAAATCAGGGATGATGTTTAAATTGTTCCTTGACAGGAGATTAGTAGGCATACATTTTTGTCATCAGCATTATTTTATAGTTGTAGGAATTTTAAAGAGATCTTCTGGGGGGGAAAATAGAGTTATTATCTCATTTCTATTATTAAGTGACTTTTAAAAGGTTGCAAGGAAGCCCTATTATTATATCTCAAACCAACCTGGTCTCTTTGGCTTGATGAGACTCAACTACTTAAATTCCACTTCCCTGTTACATTGAATACTCTGCCATTTTCACAAAGCCAAAGGCAATTTTGGAGACACTATAAATGTCAAAGAAACAAGACACACATACTTTTAAGAAAGAAAAAAAAAAAACCTTAATTTTTTTGCTTAAATTTCCTTTAAAAAATTCCTTTCTAGATTTTTCTAATTGTCTCTTGATACCAAAAATCAGAAGGCTTTTGCTATATACAGCTAAGGGCTATTTAAATCATGATGATACATCATTAAAAAACAGGGAAAAATAAAGGGATTTTAAAACTAAGAATACAAATTTAACTGATCAGATTGTTACCTTAGAATTTTGTTTTCTTATTGATTTTTTTTTCTTTATTTTTTTTCTATATTCTCTCTTGGAGGGAAAGGATCAATTCCAGTGAATTCTAAATTTAAAGGAGTACAACTGCAGCAGCTAAAAATGAACATGGTGTGTTAAATGTATACCATTCTTCACCAAATAAAGAAACCTGGGAAAAAAACCACATAGTGTTGTAGATTAATCTGCTGCTTTCATAGGGCTGAATTTCCTTGCTGAAGGGCCCAAAGGAGTTAAACATAGCTGTTTCAACATTTAGATATTTGTAACTGATAATTATAAAATGACAATTGCAAAATATTAAGAAGATTCCCTAAGATAATAAATTTGTAATTTTCATGGAAAGTGTTTGTATTGTAAAAATTTGAGTGATCAGTTAAAATGTGACAGAAACTATCTCAATTACAGCTAAAGATTACACAACTGTATACAATGTGTTCTTATTTCAGACCACATGACAAACTGAACATACCCTTGGCTGGAGAGCAAAGCTGTTTCTTTTGGCTTAAATTCTTGTCAATTCTGAGAATAACCTTCAGCAGCTACTTTCCAATTGTTTACTTCAGAGTCACTCTTTGGCTATCAAAATTCAAAGTTTAAAACTTCAAAGCAACTTTTTGAAGACCTAAAATGTACAAAAGGCTATTTAAGCCCGAGCTCTTTGAACCTCTACAAAATACGCACATAAAGATTCAAGCTTTTTGAGGAATGGTTTTGATCAATATAGGTAGAATCAGAAAGCAATTAGAAAGAGAGAAGAGAGAGGCCTTGTTTGCTTTTTCAATATTCAGACATAAACCATACCTAATGTCTCTGTAGACAAGACCTGTTCATATTAATGGAATATCATGGTTAGGTTGGGAGGTGAGAAAATAAAAGCAGTGACTTTTTAAAATATAGACAAGGAGCTACACTTATGCTAGCTGTGCAAACTTATCAATTTGAAATTTATTCTATGAAGTTCATAAGTGAGGAATTTTGGGGGGACTTTTCTAGTTTTTGCTTCTTAGCACCTTCACCCTTGAGAACATGTAACCATGTCTGTTTTTTCAAAGCCTGTTTGTTTTGTTGCTTATCATTATGTAAGTCTTCCTTAAAATTTCATATCCCCAAATTGCTGTATTTTTAACTTATTTTTGTTGTGTTGTTTAAAATGACAATAAATGATCAATAAAATTATAAAAATGGTAATTTAATGAAAGAAATGAACAATAAAATAATGGATAGAGATAAATGACAAAATAAATACAGATGTGTGTATGCATTAGTTAATATAGGTACAGGATTATCTTGAAAATTAAGTGAGATCCTGAATGTAGACTGCTTAGTAGGATCTAATAATACATGTAGGCACTCAATAAATGTTGGCTATTATCATTCACTCATTTAATAACTTTTACTGTGCTCTTACTATATTCCAGGCATTGTTATTATTAGGATTGTTATTATTTATTAAGTAAATATGGTTCATAGATGGAAATAACATAAATACAATGGAGAAAACAGCTCTCAAAACAATTATAAAAATTTTATGGCCATAGTCATTATTTTATTTGGATATAGAAACTATCATAAAGAAGAAATGAATCAATCTTCAAGGTAAAGACAAAGCAACATAGAAATATAGATAAAGGGAGATGTTATTTCTGACTGGAATATATTCAGGAAGGCTTGATAATTGAGTTTGATTGTAAATGAGGAGGGGATTCGGTAGCCAGTGGAAAAAAAAAATGAG
Source organism: Cheirogaleus medius (assembly GCA_008086735.1). Taxonomy (NCBI): domain Eukaryota; kingdom Metazoa; phylum Chordata; class Mammalia; order Primates; family Cheirogaleidae; genus Cheirogaleus; species Cheirogaleus medius. Next base: position 12,918,071 of record VBSM01000483.1, read on the forward strand.
AGGAGGGTTAGTATGGGAAAAAAATCTGAGAACACAAGGACAAAGATATAAAGGCTTCAAAGTATATATGATATTTAAGAAATACAGAATTGTTGTAACTAGGCAGCAGCCAATCATGCAGTACATGAAGAGTACTTCCAACATGCCCAGCACTGAGCATATTCTCTTGAATTTGACTACAATCATTTCCACTTTTATGGTGCTTATAAGACACTGGAGGACGTGACCAAGTAGAAATTGGAGCCAGATCATAGATGGATGAAATATGGCCTTGAGATGTCTGAATGTTCTTCTATCAATATTTCCAGTTTGTGAGGGAGTATCAAGTAGTGAAGCCTGTGTTTCAGGCAGAGTAACTGGCCACCTATGCAAGAAAAGTGAACCACAACATCCGGGTGCAGAGAGGCTGACATTGAAGAGGTGGTAGTAATCCCAACAAGAAATGAGGAAGTTCAGCACTAAGGTAAAGATCCTTAACATGGAGAAGAAAGAATTAAAATTTTGGTAGCAGAGTTGTTAGAACTGATCAGATATAAGGATGAAAAAACAGAGGAAATGAAAATGATCTTGAGGACTCTACTGTGGGAGGCTTGATAAAAATGAGTTGTCTGTATTGGTCAGAAGGATCCAGGGAAAGTTGGTGTCAAGAGTTATGACAAGGTAAGCTTAATAGGCTGATCGACACTTGGAGATGTTCATAGGGCAGCTAGGAACTAGATTATTTTCTTTGGAAGAGGTCAGAACTAGGCAAGAGATTGTATAGGCCTCAGTAAAAATATGGTGTGAAAACCCTAAAAGGAATGAGCTTGTAAATAGAAAATAGAATGGAAAGAAGTTAAAGTCAGAACCTATGGAACAGCTTGACCACAACTTTAAGAGTTATACTATAGAAGTACTGTGGACACACAGACTTCTTCATTGAGATTTAAAAATAATCAACTCTTTATTATGAGGAGAGGAGACTATTCAAGCAACTTGCTTCCTTCCTTTGTCGGCTACTTCAGAGTCTTTTGGTTTCTTCATAGATGACTAGAATTCCCATGATTGATTAGTTAGGTGGATGGATAAAATTTCTGTTCCTAGAAAGTAGCTTTGCAAGATGCTGAAATTATGGATGGATTGAAGAGACAGATTCACCAGGAAGCTAAGAAAGCTGAAATTTCAGGGCCTTTTATTTGCATGGCCTCTCACAGGGAGCCCCAGCAAAATGTTTGTGGTCAAATGCTTTTGCAAATTTGGTAGTGGTAAGTTATTTAAACCTCCATCAGTTAAGAGCTCTGTCTCTTTCTACCCAGATGTCCCTTCTCTCATTCTTCACCTCTTGTTGGGTGGTACGCAAGGGACCATGGGCTTTATCAAATCCAGTGGAGAGGCTACAGGCTATTTTTCAAAAATTGAGGTGAGAATAGATTTAGTTTGGGCTTATTAGTACATATTTACACATGAAAAAAAGTTTCACTGAAGTAAAATTGATATACAAAAACCTGCATATATTTAATATACATAATCAATAAATTTGGCATATACCAATGAAGCTATCATCACAATCAAGGTAATAGACATATCCATAACCTCTAAAAGTTTTCTTGTGGCCTTTTGTGGTTTTTTTGTGGTGGTTGTCATTGTTTTCAGAACACTTAACATGACATATACCCTCTTAAATTTTCATGTGTACAGTACAGTGTTATTAAATATAGGCACTATGTTGTACAGCAGATCTCTATAACTTTTTTATCTTGTGTAATTGAAACTTGTACCCATTGAATAACAACTCCCCATTTCCCCCTCCTCTCATTCCCTGACAGCCTCCATTATATTCTCTGCTTCTGTGAGTTTGACTATTTTGATATTGCATATAAGTGGAGTGTTTTGTCCTTCTGTAACTGGCTTATTTCACGTAGCGTAGCATCCTCCAGGTTCATCTGTATTGTCACAAATGGCAGTATTTCCTTCTTTTTTTAAGGCTGAATAATATTTTTAGTCACTCTGTGTATCATTGGTATTGCTGGTCACCCAAATTTGGTAGAAACACAGCATATTGTATTGCATTGTCGTCATGACTTGTTGCTTTGCGTTTAGTTTAAATTAAAACAGGAGCTGATCTATTTAGAAAACTGAGCCTCAGCATCACTCTCCTTTTCAAACTGGAAAGTTTATTTTTATGGGGAAATAAACAAAAGTTAAAATATCACCTTTCTTCATTTAATTTGTGGGATTGCTTCTTATAAGGGAAATAACGGTCATTGATAATATTTACTGAATGCTTATCACTTGCAACTACTTTCAAGTCCATTTTATAGCTGACAAAACTGAGACATAGAGAAGTTAATCATTTTTCCAATGCCACACATTTACAAGTGGCAGACTTGGGATCCAAAGCTAGGGACCAAGGTTCCAATCAGTTACTTAAACATCCAGGGATTACTGGTTCTCTGTCCCTGGCTGCGATGTCAGAAGACCTTGGGTATAAAGTCTTTGGGGCCTTTGACAAATCAGTTAACTTCTCATGATCCTCAGGTTTCTCATGAGATAAATGACGGTGGACTAGAATTCAGTGTTGGTAATTTGGGGTGATCTCCTGACCCTTTGAGTAAGCTCTGTCCTCTCTCCATGGTGGACAATCGATGGACACATATCCATCTATCCATGGATGCCCCGAAACCAATTTCTTACTCCAGGTTAAAACCCCCTGGCATAGAAAATATTTAAATTTCTTATAAATCTAATATTCTGCTATCTTAAGAAAAGCTGACTTCAAGTTTATTAGTCACTTTTTGAAAGGGCAAGAGTTTACCACCACAGGGACCTATTAAGTGATTGTTCAGTTTGTGCCTTATTGATAGGTTGGTTTGGGTTGTATTCTTTCTTGTGACCTTGCATTTTCTGAATGCTGCTGAAGTCTTTCACTTTGAGGACATTTTTTATTAAAAGAAAAATTTTAGGTGCATCTGGATTGAACTACTCTGAAGAAGTTATAGTGTTTACCTGAAGCTAATAAAATAATTTATGTTTTCTCAGTAAATGAGACCTGATAAAACAACCAAAGTGTCAATACCAAAATCAGTTTGAAAAGGATCTGCTATGAAATTACATTCCTCAAATAAAATGTAGTTTAACGAGGAGGCATTCACTCTGTCTTCCTTCTTATGGGGATAGTTTTCATTAGAATGTAGAAATGATGGCATGTTTTGAAGCCATAAACTTAATATGTATGAAAATTGATGGCTTTCAAGATCAAAGGACTGAGTTTCAATTTAAATGTATGGATTTTTTATTATAAAAACAAAGTATCTTGCTTGAAAATAGATCGAGACATTTTGTGTATTCTTTCTCTGTCACCTAAGGAAATTGCAAAAGCATGTGTTCAAAATTGTGTAAGATTTAGTATACACAGCAGGAAAATACTCTGTATAGATTTTTTAAAAAATGCACCAGTACTGTTCTGCCCTTGAGCTAAAATGCATTAATATTTTGATTCTTTTCTATGTAAAATTTGGTTGAAAGATTGTTCATTATTGTCGAATTTCAATATGATTGCAAATTAAATGATGCAAAACTCAATAAAGTAAAATACACAAAAGAGCAATTGACATGTTATCTCAGTAAGTATATAGACGAATGAGAGAACATACTGTTCTACACTACAGCATATAATTAAGATGTAGTCATCAATCAGGGAAATATTATATCTTGTTTAGGTGCACAGGTGGCTTTTAGAAAGATTGATTAGCTCTTCTTACCCCCATGAGAAGCAAGTTTGTAGTTATTCCTGCAAAAATTAAACAGAATAATTTCTCATACTTCCCACAGTATGTATGCTTCAATGCAAATAGCATGCCGCCGGAGATAAATGGGAAGTGTTCATCTTCTTGTCTGTTCTATTCCAGATGCTCTCTACGATGTCATCACTGTGGGAGCCCCAGCTGCCCATTTTCAGGGATTTAAGAATGGTGGTCTTCGGAAACTACTTCATAGATTTGAAACAGAAAGAAGAAAGTAAGTAAAGCACACAGGAAGGAAAGCACACAGTCCATTAATCTCATCTTCCCTTTGGGAAAATCTATATACAAAGTTAGGATAAAGATGGTTGGCCCATCACAATGAATAGTTCTTGACATCGCCAACCCATTCCATACCATAATGCTGTTGAATTTCTCAAAACTACTTGAGAAGAAATTAAGTTAGAGTAACCAAAATGCTTGAGTGTGTTGCTTATTGAGTAGCCCTGTGCTGGCAGGAAATTTTCCTAGAAGCCATGCTACCAAGAAACAGGTGATATTCTAGTATCAACTATTGCTTACTCAAAGTAATGATGTTCATTCAGATAGAGATTCTGCTGGAAACATAGTCTGATTTTACTGTGGAGCCCAAGGGACCCAATGGAGAACATGGGTCTTAATTTTTGGCTCTTACTCCATTCTTGATTTCCACTGTGGCCTGGGACAGTGCACGTAACTGCCCTGTCATTTAATCATTCCCTTTGAAAAAGACATCAGTACAGAATTCTGTTAAGTGATGAGATTAAATGAGAAAACCACCTATTCCTTAGGGAAAAGGCATGACACAAAGCCCGAAGTATTATCATTGTTATTATAAACTTAATATGCCCTTTCTCCAGTTTTTGATTTTAGCTGCTTTTAAAAATTGCCCTATTAAGCTTTCACATCAGTAGTTTATCCTCCTCCCCCAGGTCCCATCTAGTTGAGCTTATCCTGTAATATTCTCTGACTATGCCTACACTCATATAAACCATAAAGAGCATTGGCTAGGTCTGAGGAATAACTTTCCTTTTCAAATAATGACTCTTGGATTATGAACCCAAATTTTGAAAGTTAAGGAAAAATAGTCATTCTTTAGTATGGAGGTGAGAGGAAACATCCCCTTTCTCCCAAAATTTCGCTGAAAGATCAACTCACAATTAAGGCAGATTAATAAGAGAAAAGGTTTATTTACTGTGTGCACAGGGAGAATCACAGAGTGATTACCCAGTATCCCAATGGGACCCAGATATTTTTATATCATACTTTTAGCAGGGAGTGCGAGAGGAGTATAGGTAATTCTGTTTAGGGGCAATAAATGCTTGCTAGGGAGGATGACTAGATACTTGGGAGAATGAATGGGTGGGGAGGAAGCAGATTAACTTGTAAATTAGCCTGAAAGACAGGTATTATGTTTAAAATTATTTGAGACAGGTCTGGTTGCATTCTTGATCTTTTTCCTGCAATATATTCATATAACAGGGAGCAGAAGGGAAGTCAATTGTTCTTTTGATGGGTCTGTCTGGATATGTCTATGCCGAGATATAGGTGAAGCCCCTTCCAAGGGCCAGTTGATCCATAAGGGCCTTTAATTTAAAATATTCTTTATACCAAGGAGTCATATTTTGGGTGAAAGTTCCTGAGCTCATTCATTCACCACAGCTGGTTTAGTGACAGTATTATAAAATCTATTTCAGTGGCAAAACCAGAATTTTTTTAAAAAAAATTTTATTACATTTATAACATATAAAATTTGGTTTTTGGTGCCCAGGGGTTCAGGAAGAAAACATTTAAAGCAAGTTAGAATTAAATAATTGACATGCTGTTACCTAAGTATATAAACTTACCAATGCATACATATTTTTTTTTTTTTAAGAATCGACTTTGGTACAATATTATTAACTCAGCTATAGCTCTTGTTCTGATTTCTCCAGTTTGGGGAGTGTTTTTTGTTTGGTTTTTGGTGGGGAGGGTTTATAGTTCTATGAAATTCTATTGCATGTGTAGATTAGAGTAACCATCACCATAATCATCAGACAGAACTCTTGCTTCTTTTGTTTTGGGGTCCTCAATATTAACCTTAACACTTAAAATATATAGGCATAGGACAGTCTTCTAGGTGGTAGATTAAAAAAAAGAAAGAAAAAAAGAAAAATATTATATAAACCACTTTTTCTGAATTCAATAAGATTTATAAATAAACAACATCAAATTAAACAAAAATTCTTGCATCACCACAAAGAAACTCCCTTGGATTACCCCCTTAATATTCACACCCTTCCCCTAAACCTTTCTGCTGTAGAAAGTGGTTCTATTGCCTTATAATTTACTTTATGGGAGTTGGAAGTCCATTCAAACCACAGAACCCATAGGGAAGTAATGCCATCCCTTTACTAAAGTGGCGATAGAGTGGAAGACAGGTTTCTGTCCATAGGCTCTACAGAGTGGGGCGTGAGGGGGTGTCTCACTGACCTCTTATGGCATCATCCTTTGAGTGGGGGAGGGGCATGACTTTTTTTTGTGGTATTCATTTCCAGAGCTATTTAGTGTACTTAAAAAGTTTGTGTTATGTTAGGCCACCTTTTCCCCAGTTCTTTGGCTTTCCTTCAGTGCTATTTTTGGGGGCATTATGCTGCAGTGAAGGCTTCTCTGGCACACAGGCTTAGACATATAGGAGGTAAGAAAAAACCCATGGAACTCACTATCATGTCATTCCTTAAGTCCTGAGGTACCTAACCAACATATCTTTTTTTCCTCTACCTCTTAGAGTCATTTGTTAGGTGACATATATATTTTGTCTAGAATGTTTTATTGTGATTAGCAGGAGAAGTTAAATAGATTGTATTTGTTCCATCTTGTCTGGAAGTATTAAGTTTCTACCTTGAGAATTGGCTTAATTTATTTTTCTCAATTAAATTTTAAATTGCATAACACAATTAGAAGACTCAAAACTCTCCACGGGGTACCCAGAATCTAGTAGAGCATATAAAGCATCGGTATGTGAAACATGGAACCTAACCCTATAATTTTATAAAATATCGCTTTATGCTACTGGCAAAGACAAATGTTGAGTTCTGTGGTTAGACCCTGAGTAACCTTTCTTTCTTTCTTTCTTTCTTTCTTTCTTTCTTTCTTTCTTTCTTTCTTTCTTTCTTTCTTAGACAGGATCTTTCTCTGTTGCCTGGGCTAGAGTACAGTGACATCATCTTAGCTCACTGCAACCTCAAATTCCTGGGCTCAAGCGATCCTCCCGCCTCAGCCTCCTAAGGTGCTAGGATTACAGGCTTGAGCCACCATGCCCAGCCCTGAGTAATAGTTCTTAAGTTTTAAATATCTGTATGAATATATGAATCCTTCTCTATTCATCACTTCTCACTGGGATGCTACATAGCAACACACACACACTCACACACATATACAGACAGCTATTAGATCAAATTTAAGATAAAAGGGAAAAGTGTGTTCAATGCTTGTAAACATTGAACGCTTTAGATTTTTCTTATGTTATATATCCTACTGCTTTATTAATGTTAATACAATGAAAAATGTAAAAGAAATAAAAAAAACAATTTGGTGTGGAACTTACAAGAACTCTCCATAGGACATATTTGTATATACAGGTGAACATGGTATCAGCCTCTCCATTAAGAGCTGACCTGTGCATAGACGTAATGCCTAAAGAGATAACATGCCATATCAATACCTTTTCTGCAGCCTTTTCCATTAACAAATACTGCATTTGTCAGCCAATGGCAATGTAAATCTGACTATATGAAACTAGTAACTTGGACTTTAGGCTAGAGTGAATAATTACATTTTGCAGGACAGAAAATCACCTTAAGTGAAGGAAATTCTCTCTGCCTCTTCTTTCTTTTGGTACTCTCCCAAAAGATAGCCAAGTCTATTAGGCCAGGTTTTGGGGGGAACTACCACAGCCATTGTACTATTTCACCTTCCTTTTCTTGTCAGCTAAGCCAATGAAATCTTGTCATCTGAGAACAGATGCAATTTACGTTTCTGTTCGTTGGTGATCTATTTCTTGATGAATACATTGACTACATAATGAAAAGGATTTTAGCATAAGAAAAGCTTGCTTATAGCATTTATGTAATGCAATTCAGATCACATGGAAACATATTCTTTAAAAACCACAAGATAATTAGGAAAACAGTGATCTTTTTAAAGCACAGTATCTGAGCACATTTTACTCCTATGCTCAGAAGCTTTGAAGGAAAACTTATTCACTGGGCATTGAAAGCCTCCATGGTTTTACCCAACCAAATGTCTACCTTCATCACCCACTTCTCCTGTATTTGTTTCTTAAATGCCATATGAACTATTTCTTGAGTGGGCTTCACACATTTCCACCCTTTTACTTTTCCTCTTTCTGGTCTCTTTTATGAGAAATTCTGTTCTCCTCATCTCCCTACTATTTTCTATTTCTTTCTGTCATAAACCATCTACACAATCCTATCTAACATTCCATTCATTCCTGCAACATCTGAGGAAAAGAAAAGACCTCTAAAATTCTATACATGGTCCAGCCTAAGAGTCCACCCTTATAATTATGCCTTCTTCATTTCTCAAGTCAATTTGACTCTCCTCTCTAATATTTTATTTTTACTTACCTTGTAGCCTTATTAGGTCACAGTAATGGTGTATTAGGGTTTTTTTCTTTTCTGCTATTTCCATAACAGGTTGTGCTCTCCTTGGGTAAGAGATGGTGTTCTTGAATTTTGGATTGTTTGGAGTATTCCACCGAGCACTTTTTGTATTTAAGTGTTCCATAGATCAAATCCAATAGGCATTAGAATTCACATATAAATCACACATAGTCTCTGACTTAAAGCACTAAAAACTCCATTGGGAGAAAAAGACTCACAAATAATCATAATGCAATAAGATTAATAATATATAGAACAGAGGTTCTCAACCTTGTCTGTACATTAGAATCACCTTTGGAGCTTTAAAACATTTTATATATGACAGGACATCAACCAAGACAAATTAAATCAAAGTCTTTGGTAATGGGGCCCCGGCACTGGTATATTTTTAAAGCTTCCCAGGTGAGCTTAATGAGTAGGCAGACTTGAGAACCACCAATATAGCTGTAAGCCAATAGTGCTATGGGAAGACAGATGAGGGGTGTGGAGAATAGAAACAGAAATAGCTATACAGATGAATTTGACCTTGAAAACTCTGTAGAACCTCAAATAGCATGTATCAGGAGAAAAGAAAATCTAAGTAAAGAAATATTTGTTGCTGTGAAGAAAAGTATTATTTTTATGTCATCCTAGTTTTATTCTATAGAAAAATGTGAGTGTCAACCCATCTATTCTTTATCATCATCTATTCTAACTAGCATGCTATGCACAAGTTTTTGAAGCTTTATTTCCCCCTAAGCAATATTTATTTTTGATCTCATCATTGTAATGTCTTTTAAAGAGAAGCATCACAACTCACTTACTAGAAATTTTTGTTTAGAGAATCCTAAACTCATTAGACAGTTGCAAAATGGAACCAAATGTGAGAGTAAAGCTTATAAGAATTTTATCTGGTACAATTTGGGCTTGAGTCACATGCAAACAAATCAAACATTTTATAGAAGTTTTCATGTTACAAACTTGAGACTTTGCTAAAAGAAGTAACACCGTAATTATACATATTTTTTAAAGACCAAAATCAAGATGTTTGTAATGCATGTATTCACTTAAAACATCAAACGTCTACTTGTACCTTGGGTCAGTGATGTAGCTAGACACTATGTGAAAACTTGTGGATTATCTCCCTCAAAATATGAATCTATTTTTTACTTTCAGTATTGTTTAAAAGAAAGTGAAAAAATTATCCCTACAACATATATTTTGCTCTCTTTAAACATTTCTAATGTTGTCAGGAACATCAGATTCAGTCAGAACTTTCACTAAGTAGGATCATGACCTGAAGGTCTAACTCTTTCATTAAGATGAAAAGGTACATCATGAAAACCAAGAGCCTCTGTAAAGAAGAAAAAAAAGCCAATGAGGGATGTGTTGACTCCTTGAGAATTTTAATTCCTTATGTCTGTTCATTTGAAACAAACTCTCAGAACTAATGCGCTGCAAGTGGTCCTAATGCCAAACATCTGTCTCAGTGATTACCCAACTTACCCACCCTCATCCTCACAATCTGCTCCAGATGCCCATCATGAACACTTGTTTCCCCATAATTTCAATCTGAAGAAGAAAAAAAAATCATTAACAAAATTCTTAAACACAAGGAATTAAAATTTTATGGATTAGAATGTCGTAGACTGTACTTGGGCCTACAGCAACTGGAGCCTATGCTAGAATCTGGAAGAATTTTCTGAAAAAAAGTAAAAAAAGTATTAGTTCATCTTGCTGCTATAACAAAATGCCTTAAATTAGGTAATTTATAAACTTCTGAAATTTATTGTTTGCAGTTCTAGAGGCAGCAAAGTACAAGATCAAGGCTCCAGCAGATTTAGCTTCTGCTGAGGGCCAGTTCTTCGTAGATGGTGCCTTTTGGCTATGTCCTCACATGGTTGAAGGCAGCTGTTGGGAGTCTCTCTGTTAAGGGCACAAATCCCATTCCCCTAAACACCTGCCAAATGCTCCATCTTCTAATATCATCACCTTGATGATCAGGTTTCAACATATGAGTTTGGGGGAATGCAAATATTCAGACCATAGCAAACAGTAACTCAAAGAGTTAAACCAGTTTTACCTTCGGTGAGATCAATGGTCATATAGAAGCATGGCAAAAACTCTGAAACTGAGGAAAGCTTCCTTATTATTGTAAGAAGAAATACTAGTAGATATTTCTTCATTCTCAGTTATAAATAGGAGGCTTCGTGCATAAAAGGGAAAAAAATAACAGGGAAAGAAACTGTCTATGGCCTATAGCAGAGCAGGCATCTAATAAACTAGAAATAGGAGGACTGGATGCAAACCCTCATACCACTATCCTTGAATGTATTTTTCTGATAGAATCTCTAACCACTACTTAATTTAAGGGAGAGAAAACATAAATTAACAATTTTAGTTAGTGGTATAAAAATGGGATATATAAGCAAAACTTTCAGAAAGTTTTTTTAATTCTTCCCTTTCTATGCCTTCTCCAGTAACAAATGAGCAATATTTACAAAAATATTTGTTTTAAAATCCTTCACTGCCATGTTTAAGACTGAAGATTTTTATTTCTTTCTATAAAAGAGAAGGAGTGATTCAGAAGCATTCAGTGAAAGCACGAAGATTGTATCCATGATTTGATTAGGGGTGACAATTTTTTCCTTCCTACTTGGAGCTCCTTTTCTGTCTCTAACATGATCTCAGTATTTCTTTCAGACATTTGTCTTCTCACTCATTGACAGCAATTTATAGTCTGAGATCATAATTCTGCTTAGTATTTTGTATGAACCAATAGATATGTCATATTTAAGTAGAAATATTTTTGATCCTTCAATGACATGTACCTTAATAAATAATTTTATTGATATTTTTCCAATTTTGCAAAGAAACATGCTTATTGGAAAACATAAAAAAATCAAAAGAAAGAGATTAAAAGCACCCATAATATCCCTCTCCAACAAGATGGTTACTGGTAGCATACTGGAAGCCTCTCATTCAGTCTTTTTTTTCCACATATTATCTCCATCTTTACATTTTTTTCTATTAAATATTCAAAAATGCAAAACTGTCTAAAATTACTTATTCTTAAAAATCATATACTATATTTAATATGAATACAATGTTTTTCATTTTTAAACAACTGAAATGTTTGTGTTTCCTCGGAAGTCATGCCCAATAGTCCCAAACTAATCTATTTAAAAATATCAATCTCAGATGTTGTCGCTAAAATTCATCTCCCATTTATTTTCAAATATAGCTTTCTTTTCTTTTAGAAAGAACAATTTCAATAACAAAATTTTCTTTTACACAATAAAGTAAAATTACACAGGGACTGTGGAAATAAGAATAAGTTAAATAAAAGCTTCCATCAGTCCCTTTGTTTTTCATTTGAACTGTATTCAGTAGCTGACAGTATGTTATTTTGAAGGGGATGGTAATTAAATTTTTGTGTTGATTATAATTTAATCCTTTGGGAATATATTTTCTTCCTCTTTTGAGTTAGTGCCATGTTGGCTACTCTCAGCTCTCAGCTTAGTTCATATTCGAGCAAGTACAAAGCTATGTCTGCAAAACTGTGCACTAGGTTTTTCTTTTTCAAGTGTACTTCCGTATATACAGCCTCTTGTACACAACACCAAATCTTCAAGAAGTAATGAATTTTGTCTCTTATGAAGATATCCCAAGTCTATAGTTTTGGGTAGGAAGAAAATAAAGTGCTTTTAATTAAATACTCATGATGAGGTTTTTTGTTTTGTTTTATTTTGTTTTGTTTCTTGTTTCGTTTTATTTGAAACAGGGTCTCACTCTATCTCCTGGGCTAGAGTGCAGTGGCCTCATCACAGCTCACTGCAACTTCAAACTCCTGGGCTCAGGCGACTGTCCTGCCTCAGCCTCCCTAGTAGCTGAGACTACAGGCACCTGCCGTGGATTTAACATAATGTACAAAGTAACTGACGAGGCTTACAAAGCATTGAACTAAATATGGTGCAAGTGAATGGAAGGATTTTTGCTAAATTGTATTTGATCCAAAATGAATTTGTAATGCAGTTTTTCTCTTTCTTTATTCTCATTTTAGCTGTATACAAAAATAAATTTTGTAGCCCAGAAATTCAAAGTGTAAAGAAACATATATAGTTGAAAACTGGCCTTTTCCAATTCTCTTCCCTAGAATAAACCAGTCTGAACATTTTATTTTGAGTATTTTGCTACAAGATTTCTTCTAGGCTTGTCAAATTATTTAAGTTTTTAGCTGTTATTACTTTTAGTCTGTAAACTCAAGTCATGAGAATGTAATGTTTTTGAGTTTTCTATCTCTATTTAATTTTTCTGGTCCCCATTCTGGGCCAAGAAGAAACTTTCATCTCAGAGAATTCATAGACTCTGCACCCTGCATGGATTTGAAGTCTAGGTCTCATATTTACTGTCTTCGTGACATTACTCAGATTACCTCACCTACATGTACCTTAGCTTCTTCTTTTGTAAGGTTTACACCATACACCATAGTGTTTGCTTACACCATAGTGTTGTTCTGAAAATTTGATGAGTTACTATATACCAAGCATTTGTATTGATAACTGTGCTGGGTACATGGTGAGGGCTTAATTGATATTAGCTATAATTTATGTGAAATATATAAACAAGTATATTTTCACTCAAAAATGTTTTGGCAACTTCTCAATTCAGTACATGTAGATTTTAATTTTTCTAAAATCTGAGTAGGATTTTATTGATTGGATGTAGCACAATTATTTAACCAATACATTATCGGTGGTCATTTAGATTGTTTCTAAGTTTTTAGGTTATAACCACCTGTACTTGCATGGTACCATACGTTCTTATTCATATATCTCTGCAAATTTGTGAATGTTTCTTCTTGACAAATTTATGAATGTTTCTTCTTGACAAATTCCTATACTTAACTAACTGTGATTATACTTAACTTAGTTAAGAAGAATTCCTAGAAATTAAGAATTTTCATTAAGAAAGTGGAATTTCTTAGTTAAGAGGTGGTTTAATTTTAGAGATGCTGCCATAGTGTCTTCCAAAATAGTTGTATTAACATGCATAATATGCCTAATCTCCCACTCAGTCTTGAACACTGAACTTCAGACACGACCCCTGTGTTAAGTCCAAGTATGGTTCATGAGGTCTAGATATATATTTATAACCATCTAGCAGGTAGTTCCTCCTTACTGGTATCTTCCATAAACCTCAAGGGGAACATATTAAGTCATTTTATACCTGTTTGACCCTCAAATTTGCTTCTTTGAGTTTTTTTTTTCTCTTAATAAAAGGCACTACCATCCACTCAGCTATTCAATGTAGAAACCTGGAAATCCTTGACAACTCTTCCTCTCTTGCTTCTACTTTTAAAAAAATTAATTCTGTCAGTTCTGTGGTCTTATTTCTTTGGAAGTCATTCATTTCAATAATGAAGTATGGGTTAGGACCATCTTAACCCATAGAACCACTATGGTTTAAGTATTCCATTGCTGAACCTTTAAATCACTCTCCTTTCTTCCATGTTGGCTCTTAATCTATTTTTCTCATCTGTGTTGGAACAACATTTCTAAAAGGCAAATATTTAATGTTTTGATTTCATAGTTTAAGCATTTCTTAGCTGCCTCTTAACCTGGAGGACAATGTCCTAAGTGCATAATATGTTCATGTGTGATCTGGCTTTGCTTTCTTGTCCAGCTTCAACTTACACCATGATGTTGCCATGTTTCCCTCTGATACCCCTCTCTGTAGTGAACCAGAGTGAACTTCCTCACCACCACAGATCTTAGCTTAATGCCTTCTCTGACTCTTTGGCTAGGCCACGTCTGCTTTAAGCCTCCACTGCACAAACATCCCTCTAGAATGTGTGTGCTATGAGAGCATGGACCCTGTCTCTCCGGTTTAACCACAGTAGCCCCAGGAACTAGCTTGATAAGTGTTTGCTGAATGAATAAATATATGAGGGAGTGAATGAATGAAGTGAAATTGCCCGCCCTAGGAGTAAAGGGAAAAACACATTGTTCTGCCTGAAGAGATCAGTGTGCCTGAATTAGGTAACAGACATAGGGACTTTTTGTGGAATTAGGAATCAGGCAGAAATGTGGGAGGACTTGTGGAAAATGTCTTGTAGGCTTTAAAAACAACCATTTGGCAGGTATTAGAATGATAGTATTTACTTGCACCTCACTAGGAAGGGAAAATACACTTTTATGTCTTCTGAAAGAAGAAAGCCAACAATTTTTTTACATAAATAGCCAACTTAAAATCTGATTCAATATTTGTAATGCAATGGTGACTTTCACATTTACAAGTTATAGACATTCTGCCAAGAATCTACCCAAAAGTTTATGTGGCAAAGTATGATCTGATGTTTAGGTAAGAAGCACTGTGCATAAGATGACAGTTCAGAATTTTTGAAAACTAAATTTTCCTTTTAAAGAAAATGACTTATGTGTAAGTGACAATATGTTTGCTAAATGATCCCAACATTTTAATAATAATAAATTCGGTGAAGAGAGCAGTGCCTGAAAATGGCAAAACATACAACCAGTCTTCTTGTGAGATTTCAGAAAGCTACTGAACTTCTCACCCTTTGGTTTTTTTATTTGCACTATAGATGTGGCTATATATAGTAGATATATCAGAAGAAAAAAGTCACTAGGAAGATTAAGACTTAAAAGTTAAAACGTTAAATCTACTAAGCAAATTACAGCAAAAAACTTTTTGTTCTGTTTACTTAAAAACTAAATATGAAAAGATAATATGATTTGGGGATCATATTATGTCTACGGCCATACCAGCCTGAACATGCCCAATCTCGTCTGATTTGGGGATTTATTTTCTATAAATCAGAAGTTACATTTCTCCTTCACTGTAACCTGAAACAGTATTTTAAACCATGACACAATATGTTATCTCGACTAGTATGCATCGACTCCAAGGAAGAACTTCTGTACTCAACTAACACTGAGTGATTTCCAGAATATTTTTAAAGCTCCCTATTAGTCTAGAATTTAATATCTATCATACCAAAGGCAGCACACAGCAGAAAATAAAGTCATCTACAAATGAATTGCCAGAAAAGTAAAAATACCATATTTTTCAAAGCTTTAAAAGCTAACTGTAGAACACATCAATTTTTTTTTGCAAGATTACTAATGAAAATACTGTACACCTGAGATTTATGTCATGGAAAAATCAGACAAATGGCTTGTGTGACATGAGATAAAGTGTTATTGCAAAATCTTTATTAGATGGAACTTTGCCTGAATGATTCCAATGACCTCTTCCCTGACATGAGTCTTGCATTAAGTGGTTATTGCGGTGACTCCATTAGAGGAGGAAGATGGCTTGGCTTAGGGTGTCAGCACAGATGGAGAGAAGGAGATTGATTACAGAGGTATTTAGGAGGGCTTGGCAATTGCTTGGGTTGTGTGTATGTATGTTAGGAGTGGGAGGTAAGAATCCGGAGTTATCAAGGAAGACTCCCCCACACACCTGGGATATGGTGGTGCTGTTCACTGCACCTTGATTTATAAACTCCAGCAGCAAGAGCAGCTGGTAGAGTGCGTGTGAGTGGGAAAGGATATAAAGCTGGGCAGGGAACAGGGGCTAAATCCTAAGGACACTTATTTGCCGTATCAGATCCTGGTAGTTCACCCTATAGGCTAGGGGACTCCATTGACAGGTTTTAGTGAAGATTGACATGACCGTATGTGCATTTTGAGTGACAGTGAAGAGAGAACTAAAGAAAGGCAAACAATTAGATTATTATAATAGCGATAGTGACAGAAAACAGGTAGCTGTGGAATTGAAGACGTTAAGCAAACATTTAACAGAAATTTAAATCCAACTGCATGAGGGCTTAAGGGAGACTGGACAAGGTTGAAGGACTCTTATGTTTCTGGTTTTATATAACTGGGTAAATGCCAACTTAGCTGGGAAAGGGAATACAGGAAATAAACCATTAGTTTCCATTGCTTACTTAATAAGGTCAGTCGTCTATATTCAATATGAAGAGACATTTTGGGAAATAAGGAGATCATTTTGTTGAGTCTGTGCATTTTTTGCATTAAAGAATCTTGTTAAGTCTTAGAACTTACAAAGGATCTCAGAGACCATGAATTTCCCTATTTATTTTATTAATGGGAATACTGAAGACCAAAGATTGAATTATCTACACAGCTAATGACAGAGAGCTAGAAAATTAGACTTCTGTCCTCGGTCTCAAGTTCTTCTTCCATAATCATTCACCCTCATGCAGTCAGAACATGTTCCACATAAAACATATCCTCTTAATAAATGAGCAGTGTTAGCTTATGGATGACCCTTCTAGGAACTGATTTTGCTACCCACTGGAGAAATAAAATATACTTGGTCCATTCAACTCCTTCTGAGTCTTTATGAGAATATAATTTTAAAAATAAATTACTTTATTTGTGTATTAAGAAAAGCATGAATTGATGCAGTGATTTGCACTCAGAGTCAGTTACTATTTTAATCTGCCTAAAATTGCTCTGTAGTCAGTAAAAGTATTTTTTATACTAATATTTTTTTAATTTATTTTTTATTTCAGCATATTATGGGGGTACAAATATTACGGTTATGTATATTGCCCATGCCCCCTCCCCCCTCGAGGCAGAGCCTAAAGTATTTTTTAAGACTTTAGCCTTTTCAGTTTTCTATATACAGCCCTCTCAAATATACCCTTGGAATGCCACTTTTTTAGGAACATGCCCACAATAAAAATAACAGAAGTAAATTTTTCAGAGATGTTCATAGATTGCAATTCATAATAGTAAAATATTATAAGCATCTTAAATGAATGGGAAAGCAAACTATTCTGCATCACTAGAGTAGAGCACTATGTGGAAATCATTTCAATTCTTATGTAGATTATGAGGTATGTAAAGATGTGTATAAAAACATGTACCTGAAAGAAAACATGAAATTGTATATATACAGAAGACATCGATCTAAACATATCAGTGAATGTCTTAGAAAAGTTAATGTTTACTTACATATAAATACAGTGTTCTATTTCTTTTAGAATAGTTTTGTTTTCTTTCTCTCCTTCTCCTCCTCCTCCTCCTCCTCCTCCTCCTCCTTCTCCTCCTCCTCCTCCTCCTTCTCCTCCTTCTTCTCAATCTCTCTCTTTTCCTTTGGTTGTAAAGCAAGAGAAATGTCTTCGTAAAAACCCTTTTGCAACTTCTACTTCCAGCAAATATGGAAACTAGGTAACATGAAAAAAATGTCTGTAACTACAAAGTACCTAGAAAAGTTGGATGCAATGTAATACCTTTTATTTTCCTATATCCACTCTGTAGTAGGTAAGGAGCTATAATACAGAGTGGCTGGTAAGAAAGCCCTGGAACTACGGCTACCCCTCAGGATATTTACATACATCAAGAATCAAGAGCCTTAAATTTGCAAGGTCTTGTGGGAAGAAGACTCAGACAAAAAGGTTTTTCCCTTTTTCTTCTTTCCTGCTGCCAGCTCTGTATGTGGCATTTAGTGAGCTGGAATCATCACGTGGAATCCACTGGAATCCACTGATTGTCTTGTTAACTGACTACCTATAGCTTTTCACTTTCCTTTTTCATTGACTGAGTAGTGTTCATTAAGTATTTGTTGAAAGTAATTTACTATGAAATGATTCTCGAATTATTTCTTTAGTCTAATCTGTGTTATAAAATAGAGTCATACATCTTCTCTAATGAGCTTTGTTTAATTAGAAGATGAGAATTTTTCAATTTTATTTTAATATTTATAAGCTATACTCATCATTATGTTATTAAATTAAAGATGTTTCCCATATTAGTTATGGCTTTATAATAATTTTCTAAATTTAAAATGGATCAATACTATGTTCAAGAGATAGTAAAACATAATTAGGAGTTCAAACTGTGCAATAATAAATACCTGGTTTTGAACCTGGTTCTATCATCTACACTAGTTTTGTGATCCAAGCCAAGTGACTTAACCTACCCAGTTTTCAATTTCTACACCTGCAAAATGGACTGATATTTGTTCCTCAGAGGGATATTGTCAAGATTAAATAATAAAATACCTGAAAAGTATTTAAAATAATGCTCGACCCATAGTATATACCCAATAATTATTAGCTAGTATATTGATATAGAGGGAGATTTGATAATTAGTATAAGTTATACATTATAAAATACTGGCTTTATTAGGGATCCTCTTAAAATATTATCAAATTTAACGCAGGAAAAAAAAGAAAATGACTCATAAATGTACCTTCTGTTTTCCTGAATTCTTATCGCAAAATCATAGTCATTAGTACTAAACACTTGTCTTTTAAAAAAAGATTTATTTTAGTGTAATTTGCATAGCATAAAAATGACCAACTGTAAGTGTACAATGATGATTTAATGATTTTTGGTAACTTGCAGATTTGTATAGTCATCATCACAATCCCAATTTAGGACATTTCTATGACCCCAAAAAGGTCTCTCATACCTGTTTGCAGTCAAAGTAACATTTGCATTTTCTGCTTATTTGGAAATGTTTTTCACTCTTGTACCTTTCTTACTCTATACTTTGATTAGGTACATAAGTGGATAAGGTTCAGGATGGCATTGAAAAGTTTTTGAGGTTGGAGGGAATCAGGGGACCTGGTACAGGCATTATTCCATCATACTTTGGCAGAGGAGTGAGCATGAAAATTCCAGAAGTCAAACTAGGTAGAAAAAGAACTGACCAGCCTTCGAAGCTGGCAAAGGAAATCAGGGCAAGTGAATTCAGGGACAAGTGAGAATAGGCTGTGGAAGGAAATGAAAATATATTGGACTTTATTTAAAGATCATACGGTAGTACCTAGAAAATTTTTATTAAGGCAAGAATAGGGCTAAAGAAAGGATATACATAAAAGAGAGATCTTAATGATCAAGAAAGTGCAGGCAAGAACTTGTAAACTGAAAATTAGCAAGGTAGAAGCCACTGTGATCAGACCCAATAAACAAATTTCCTTAGAGGTGGCATATTGAAAAGAAATGAATGTTAGGTTTTATCCGACTTAATTAGCATCCCTTGTCATAGAACTAATAAATGGCAGAATCATATTTTGATCAGAACACCCTCCAATTCTAAAGTTTTCATGAAACCAAGATTTGTTTTCAACAAGAGTAGTTTTAAAGATAAATATCAATTTAAGCATATATTATATACTTCAATTATATAAGTGAAATTCACAGGAGTTTAAAAAAAAAGTACCATTTTCCTTCTAATTCTTTTCTCCAAGCCCTACTTCCAGCAGAAAATGGAAAGGATGCATGAGGGAAAGCAGAAAGTCATACTTTTACCTTCTACAATACCATGAAGCATGTTTTTAAGCCCTGTGAAACCAGAGGGTATATTTAAGTGCACTAAGGTGTAAATTTTCTTTTGTTATCCACATGGTTTTCTTCTCAGTTAGAGCTGCCAGCATTTCTATCCCTCCCTCTGGATTCAAGAGACCACTTTTTTATTTTTTTATGAGTAGTGTTTAAGTTATGAAAAAATAAGTGGAAATGGTTTTTAGATTTTTTTCCCCCCTCTGGAGATTTAATTCTGCCACAAGAGAAGAGACACACTACTCTAAAGCATTTCTTCCTAAACTCATCAATCCTAATTCCCTTCTGGCCCTGCCCCAGCTCCCATATCTTTTCCTTCCCTTTTCCCTCCTTGCGTATTGATCACCTCTCAGCTATATTTTTCCTTAACTCCATTGCCCAAGGTAGCAGCTTGGTTGAGCGAACAGGTTAAGGAGTAGAGGTAGCAATGGAGCGGGGAAGTGTCAAAGCAAATTCCCAGAACATGGATTCGTGGTCAGGGAGCTAAAGAAAAGCTGCTCTATTGCTCTCTTCTTGCCTGCCTCCTACCTTCTTCAAACCCTAAGCATAAGTCAAGGATTTCATTATCTTAGAGTATTATTTATCTCTCAATAGGTAAGTGTGAGGACAGAGCTATGGCAGTAATCCTGGCAGCAGTAAATGATGGTGATTTACACCAAGGTGGTTGCAGTGAATGTAGGAATACATGGCTGGACTCTGGGTTTATTTTGAAGAAAGTCAGAATTTTCTGAAAAATTGGGCAAAAGGTAGGAGAAGAAGAGAAGAGTCATAAAACACATCAAAGGGACTTGCCATAAACTAAGATGGGGAAGGGTGCAGAAGGAGTTGGCTGTGGAAAATGGGGAGTAGATCAAGAACTTAGGTTGGGACATGTGAAATTGGAGCTGTCAAGAGGCCAGCTCTTCTTTCAGTTGTAGTTCAGGGAAATGGTCTAGGCTAGAGATGTAAATTTGGGAATCATTAGCACAACAGGGGTATGTAAACCATTAGATTAAATGAGAATCCTTAGGAGGGATACATAGATAAAAAAGGAAGAGCATGCCAACACTAGAGGGTGGGGAAATAAGGAGGGCTAGCAAAAAGGGACTGAGACAATATATACTCGGGAATATGCAAGTCCTTGTTTGAATTGTATTTTGTCAGCAGAGTTTATGAATATGAATATAATTTCACTATGTGCTTTATCTTCTTTTACATCTTCAAAACACGACATGCCTAGTAACAATATATACAAACTCACATATGAGGATGGATGTGTGCTTTCGAATTAAATTGATATTAAATATAATAAATTAAATTACTATAATAAATATATATTAAAGTGTACATATCCATGTATATATCCATATGTACATTTCAGTTCACTGTCTAATCAATAGAAAAATATTATGAAACTAATTTCAATTTTCATTTTCCATGATTTGCAGTATGGCTTAGATCTATAAAATATTTTTTATTCAAGCAAATATTTTGTCTTTCTTCCAGTTTTGTCTGATTGATAGTTGACTCAAGTGTTTGGATTCAGTTTAAACTTCACACCACTATAAAATAGAGTTTGGCTATATTCTTTTTATCTAGATAATTAAATTATACTTATAACTTTCCATTTAAGAAGCTATAACTGTTAAAATATATGACATGTTTAAAGAGTAAGGCACTGAAGAGGTAGATGAAATTTATGTATACTTAAAATTATTTTGTGGCTGGTGATATTTTTTCTCCATACCATACTATTTCATCCTGGACACCAACATTGGTTTTTATTGTGGAAAATGAATCTTTCAACCTCGCTAGGTAAGATGCTCATCATTAAAAGACTTTGTCAGAAGAACCAATGTCTGCTACATAACTCTGCTCCAAAAAAAAGACTGACTGAATAGCAAGAGGCAGGAGTTAGGGTTACTTACGTCCCATGATGGTGATTGAAGAGTGTTTTGGGGAGGGATGGGAGTATGTTGGGAGGGCAAAGATGAAAGAATGATGAAAAAGGTTAGGACAGGAAACACTGGCAATGACAAGGAAACCAAAGCAACTTGTGCTGTATATAAAGATGGAATATGAAAGTAGATTCGTAAAAGGTAATAAGAAAATTAGAATAACTTATGGAGGAACTTTAATCAGAGTCATTGCGTAGCATGATCAAAGGCTTAGAGAGGATTCCAGAATCAAAACAATAGCAACCAGTGTCTTTAAAGGTGCTCTGTTGTCCACCTGTATCAGGATCTCCTGAGGTGCTTATTATAAATGCTGCAACCTGGTGAAGCAGAATCTCTTGGTGTTGCCAAGGAGCCTGCATTTTTTCATTGAACACCCTAGGCCCTGTCCTCATCCCCGATCGAATCTTATGACTGCTAAAATTTGAGCACCATTAAACTAGGTATAAGCAAACAACAAGTGAAAAATAAATTTTGGAAATATATGTATTAAAACCAAATGGAGTAGAGACTCTCAGGGAATTTGCAGAATAAGAAATATGTAAAAAAGACAATGGATATAGGTAATATTTGGAAATAAAGTAACAGTGAGCTGCCAGGGAAGAATAATTGGAGCAAAGAAGGAAGGCAGGAGTGACAGCAGCAGAAAAGAATGAATGAGAGTGACTGTATGAGAGGCTCAGAAAGAGGAGTCATGTGAAGAGAAAGACAAAGACCACGCATGGCCATGAGCACCCCAGCTTTCCAAGGGATAAGCCTGACAGGTCCCCTAAGATGACATCAGGAAGCGAACTCCACTGGCAGAAGAGCAGACCTCTGAAGAGGGATCATGGAGCAGCTACCACACACCATGTTCTGGGTTGGGTCAGCAGTAGGTGCTGCTCTCTGCCCTCAGAGCTGCTGAGTATCAATCATTGTCCCCACCCTAGTGACCCATCTATATCTTTAGATAGTCATTTTCTTTGCAAAATTTTCTTTGCAAAATGATGAAAAAGGTTAGGACAGGAAACACTGGCAATGACAAGGAAACCAAAGCAACTTGTGATGTATATAAAGATGGAATATGAAAGTAGATTTGTAAAAGGTACTAAGAAAATTAGAATAACTTATGGAGGAACTTTAATCAGAGTCATTGCATAGCATGATCGAAGGCTTAGAGAGGATCCCAGAATCAAAGAGGGATTGATTGAAGGCTTAGAGAGGATCCCAGAATCAAGAGGATCCCAGCAGCACCTACTGCTGACCCAACCCAGGACATGGTGTGTGGTACCTGCTCCATGATCCCTCTTCACAGGTCTGCTCTTCTGCCAGTGGAGTTTGATTACAGTCCTGCATGAAATCTTCAGTCTCATTCACACAATGAAGCCAGAAACGGACATAAGTAATTGGCATGGACAATTGTTTTCTTTTTCCTCCTTTCAGTTGTTATTTTTCATTTGCTAAAATACATATAATAAGTAGTTAAGGTATGTTTTATTTGAAGGCCTCACTTCTGATGTTTAAAAGTCTATAAGAAATTGAGAGGGAATTCTTATAAAGGATGTCACAAACTTCAAACTAGCAATGTATTTTTTAGCCCTTATAAACCTGAAACCCTCATTGACTTCTTGTCCTATCTTCTGAATAGCCCACACATCCAAGGGCATTTCTTATGATCACTTTGCAAAATAAATCAATCAGTAGAATAGAATATTCATTACATGTTTGCAAAAGAGTATTGTCTTCTTAGAGATTCTGGTAATTTCCTCTGAAAAATCATTACGGTAATAAGAAGAGGGCAGAGAGTGCTTCTTAGATATTCATTTATCTTACTGGTTTCTGACTTTTCAAAATGAGACATGGAATTATGTAGGGGGCGATAGTCGACAAATACTCAATATAGCCTGCAGGCTTCATGAAAAAGTGTGTCAACGGTTGAGTGTAATGGGATACGAGCAAGTGTGCACCAAGCTGTGTGTGCACCAAGACCTCCCTCTTCTCTCCTTCTGGCTAATGTTTTGCTGTTTGACTGCTTTCCCTGCTGGAATGCCTCCTTCATCTCTCCTAATGAAACTGGCCAAAGATTCCTTCCTTCCAGGAATCCCTATTCCCATAACATGCTTGATCTGTTCCTAGATGATGATTACAAAAGTCAATAATGCTTCAATTAATAATCAATTTTAGATTTCTTTATAAGTTAGCTGGAAAACCACAAGGAACAAAAAGGGCAGTGATAAAATAACATAATGGAATTTTTATATTATAAATGTCCTTTTTTACCCAATAAAATTGTCTCTATGCCAACTTAGCATTAATTCATTTTCTCCTCATTTTTCAGCTATTACAATTTACTCCCACTCTGCTCAGTATCACAGTGGGAACTCTAGGTAGTAGGGTATTCAGTGCTTCCTCCTGCCAAGCACTATCTTAGGCACGTCATATGAATGGTCTTTAATCTTACCCAGCTCATAGAATTGTTCGGATAATAATTTCCACTTTTCTGATGAGAAAGCCGAGGCTGCCCACAGTCATCAAGGTAGTAAGTGGAAAACCAGGATTTAAATTGAGATTGACTTCAGTATAAAAGCTGCCACTTTTCCCTTTGAACTATGTGGCCTCAAGTCCATTGAAAATTAATGTTAGCACTAATTTGTTTTGAATACTAATACTTGACATATACAATCATAAGGAATCTTCCCAGTGGTTGAGCTTTACCTCATCTCAAAATGTGTCTTTGTCATCTTAAAAATTGCTAGGGCTTCATAAAGATCTCTTAGGACAGTTCTTATTTGTTTGATAGGATATGGTGATACACGGAGTTGTCTTTATCATTTGCCATCTGATATTAAGGGCTGCAAATTCTTTCTGCTCTTTGTGTAACTTCCCTTTCTCTTTGTTGTTGCAGTACTGGATACCAGTTTATTTACTATTCACCTGAAAACACAGCCAAAGCAAAAGAAGTCCTCAGCAACATCAATCAACTACAACCTCTCATAGCAACCCATGCAGACCTACTGCTTAATTCTGCAAGCCAGCATTCTCCAGACAGCTTGAAGAATTCTTTAAAGATGCTTTCAGAAAAAGTAAGATCCAAATCATCACTACAGCCGGGGAAAATGAAATACTCAAATCCCCACTGGTGTTGCTTTCTGCATACATTGCCTTTCATAGCATCTGGAAATGTAAAATAGACCAGGTTAGAAAGTAGGCTTCAAAGTATTGCCATAGGATCAAAATGAATTGGCCTCATTCTCTTTTCAAATCTTACTGAGCACTAATTTTTTTTTCTCAGTCGAAAATGAAACCGTTTATTGGTTGGTGTATATCTTCTCTTTTTCATGGCATCTTTTACTTTCTTTGGTTTATGATTGTATTAAATGAATTAAATTAGATTTTGAAAATTATTTTCCTCTAGTTATCACCTAATTTTTATGCATATAAAGCTATACATTTGAACAGGAATGTCACTTCATTAGAAAGCAGAACTTTGATGTGGATTTATCAGTGTCCTGAGTTACTTTCTCTGCCTCAGTTTGCTTTCCACAACATTATCTACCGGGAGAAGTTTCTAAAAATTTCTAAAAGTATTAGTTATTTAAAATGTGGTGGACCCTAAGCCTTAGTTTTTCCAAAGGTGACTTGCTCCTGTATCTGCGGAGAGGAATGGCAGTCTGGCATGGGGTGGGTGATCAGTATCAACTTCCAGAACTAATTGGGGTAGCCATATGATATAGAAAGAACCAGAGAGAAAAAGACAAATTATAGCTTGATTTTAAATGTAAAACTAGATATCCTGGAGTCCAGTTCTAGCGTGCTCATCCTTCACCTCTGCATTCTATGGACATCTTGTAATTTATTGTGACACACTTACAAAAAATATGCCCTTGAAGAATCCTACAAGAGAAAATTCTCATAATTCTAGGATAAGACAGGAGTGTAGTTCCCCACCTTTCTGAAGAACAGATCTATAAAAACCTGGATCTTATGTACGTCTATACTTTTTATTCAGCTATGTTAATTTATATTATAATAATGATACCTTATACGTACTTAATATTTTAGTTTAAATTATATACTTTAATACATTTTATAGGATAAACCTAATATCCATTTTCATTTCAAATGAGCTAATATCTACTCAGAAAGGTCAAGTGAATTTTCTAGTAAATTAAAAAGTGAAAAATCAAAACTTGAGACTTCCAGTTCAAAATGCAGCATTCCTTCCAGGCCAGAACAGGTGCCTCCATCATGAAAAGAAAGGAAAATTGACCCAAGGTACCTACTTTGTGTCAGTTTACAAGTACCCACTTGGTGTCAAATCAGGCAAGGGACTTCATGCTTTATGTTAGTTCATCCAATCTTTGCAATTGTGAGGAACATGTTATCGCTATTTCACATAGGAAAAGACTAAAGCTCAGAAAATGTTTTAAAATGTGCAAAGTCAAGCAGCAAGAGTCAAACCCAGGATTCAAACAAAACTAGGGTCCAGAACCAGGTCTGGGTGACTCGAGGTTGGAAGCTCTTTCTGATATCCTCCATCTAATATATGGGTTTTGACATTTCCTTATTTAAAATTTTTTTTTAAAAATTTTTTTGTCAGACTACCTTCTCAGCAACAATTAAATATGTCTTTAAGGCTGGAGAAAAAGAAAAAAAAAAAGAGGAGGTTGTCACATATAGTAAAATAATATAATTTCATTTTGGTTCATTTCTTTTTGAGAGTTATAGATGAGGTAAGATTTTTCTGGGTTGACCTAAGCTGAAAATTTTAGCAAATAGCACAGCTCTGCAGTGATTACAGAGCAGTATTTATATTCTTCCTGTGCACTGGGCAGGGATTTGTCATTTCATACATCATTTACAACCTGCTGCAGTGATTTGGGGGAGGGGGCAGATATTTTCTTCTTTAACCCAGCATTGCTCCAACTTTCCCCCTATGTTTTCTACTGCGTAGACAAGCTTTGTCTGCTAATAAATCTCTCAATCCTTAAAATTAGGAGAATCATTTTTAAGTTAAGTTTGTAATTCTTAAAATTTCCTTTAAGAATTTATGCCTGGAATTTCAAAGAAGTATCAAAGTTAACAGTTTTGTTGTAGTCCATGAAAACTGTTAGTAGCTCATGGTTTGGAATAAAATATGATCCATGAATTCAGAATGAAAGAGAAATAGTTTTAGTGACATCTTCAATTTAAATATAATTTAATATTAACAGGATTTAAGCTCTGCAAGGTTTGTTTTTAACTTTCAGGGGTCTTGTACACTATGAATTAAAGTATAAAAATCCATTCTTCATTGATAGTACCTTGTTTCTCTTGATTCTAAACTAATATGTTTGGAAAATTAATACTTAGTGTTGCTATCTTAGGGATCCACCCATATAGCATATTCAAGACATGATAGGAATTGTCTATATTTATGTGTATGAGGTAATAATGAAGGTTTTATAAGATTTGAACACCTGAATATGGGAGAGTTCACTGCACTAAACTGGCGGGGCTGGAGAAAGCTGCGAGGGCAGCCCAGGTGTGTTGAGGAAGGAGGCATTCGATTTTGTGATGAGATGGCATCTCTCCTCTTAGGTATACCCTTGCACCTGGAGATAAGCAATGGAATCATTATCAATTAAACATATACTCAGAGTCTGGGAGAAAAGCAAGGGCAAGATAGAAACCCTACTTGCTAATAGGGCATATTCAGGCTGTCTCAGAGTAGGCAATATTTGTAGATCCAAAGGCAATTCACATCATCTCTACTGCCCCTGAGTAACCAATCCACAGGGCTAGGGTTCCCCAGCAAAATTCCATCCATCTAAACACCCACTGATTGAAACAAGAAACACAATTTATAAGAAGTAAAAATAATTCCTGAATTCATACTATTTGCCAGACACTGTGTCTGACACAAAGGGTTCAAAATGGAAAAAATAAGACAAAGGCCGGTTCTTAGCAAGGAATTCAAGATTCTTGGGGTAATAGTTATGATGACAATGAAGATGACAATAATAGCTAGCAATTACTGAAGGCTTAATAACTGTGAGGTAGTTATAAGGTCTTCAATTTTCACAATTCATGTGGTGGATACTATTATCTTCAACATTTTTTCTTCTTAATCCTATGAAGTAAGTTTTATTAATATTCCCATTTTACACAGTTAAGGAACTGAGGTACAGAAATATTAAATAATGTGCTCACAATTACATGCCTTGCATTTCTGGCTGCAGATTCTGTGAGCTTAAATACTATACCATATCTTCAAATGTACCATAAGTGTAATGATGGATGCCTGTACATAAGACTAAGGAAACGTGTGGTATAGGACGAGAGTATAGCTGATATTTCACAAGAATGAAATTACATTTTTATAAATTTTTTATGTTCGAAAGTGCACAGTTAAATTATACTGTAATTTTTAAATTCTTAGTATGCCTTCTGATGGATGATTGGGTTTGGTTGCTATATATTAGTTCGTGAAAATATTAAAGAATAATTTAATCTTATGATGTCATATACAAAAGGTAAGCTCTGAGTTTATCTGAATAATTCCAACAGAGAAGACAAAGGATAAGCCAACATTTTAACATAAGACAGAAAAGGTTAATAATAGAGTGAGATAAAATGCATTTTACTTTTCCTTAGACCAGAAGTATGCAATTCTATGAAAAATAAAAATAAATAAAAAAATAGAGAAAAAGGTAATGTAAAGAAACTCAAACTGAAAAAAAAAAGAAAAATAAGAGCCTAAATATAGGCAGTGTGTAGGTATCTCTCACAGCTCAGAAATATGGGTGACATTAGCTTTCAAATGCCCATCACTTTCTCTATTCCATTGAGATTGATAGACCTTATTTAGAAAGTCATTATAATCCTGCTCATCAAAAAGCACTATTGAGCACTTAATTGTGTGTGATATTGTACTTGATGCTATCTGACAAATACTACATAGATATGGCCCTTAACTTTTACAACCTAAGAATTTAAAAGAATGAGGGGTGTTTTACAATATTACCATTGTTAAATGGTTAAAAATGGGTTTTGTTGCAAATATACTTGCTCACAGCATATTTGAAAAATTCTCACAGCTTCTAATTCCTAGTATGCTTTCAACCTCAATATACTATACCAAAGATTCTGTTATAGTCAAAGAAAAATAAAAATCATTTTATTTTCAAACTTAACTCAGGATTTTCTTTAAAAATGATCTGTTTTCTGTAATAGCAATGCCAGGAAGCTAGTATACTTAGAAGTTGAAGATACAGATAATATAGAGAAGAATATTAATTATGTTGATTAGAAACTGAGAAGGAATTTTTCGTTTAATCACTTTAACCACTGTTAGGTCTATGTCAATCCCAAACTGAAGGAAAGAACTTAATAAGTATAGGTTTTTTCATTTATTTTTTATGTTTGGTGAACATATATTTTAATGGACTGAGGAAACTTAAGAATTATTGGTTTAGATGAAAATGAAATTTCAGTATTAGAACTTAACGTTTCTGTTTTTCCACAATCCCCTTTAAACGGCAAATATTTAATTGGTGAAATAAGTAATATTATACAATAAACAAAATTTCTGTTCATTAGAAAATTAGAGAGTAGGAAAAATAAAGATAAGAAAGTAAAATAACATTAAGAATGAAACTTGTATATGAAATGTAAGGAATCAGAACTTCTGCTGTGTTCATGATGAAGTAAAACGTATTCTCCTACGTTAAACTAAAATAATGTTTCTTAGGCATTGGAAAATA
The DNA here is from genome assembly GCA_008086735.1 of Cheirogaleus medius. Lineage (NCBI taxonomy): Eukaryota > Metazoa > Chordata > Mammalia > Primates > Cheirogaleidae > Cheirogaleus > Cheirogaleus medius. The sequence continues at coordinate 12,947,472 of VBSM01000483.1, forward strand.
TGTAGCACAGGAATGTAACAAACTGTGTGATCCTTATGATTATCCAGATTACTTAGAGCAGTTCCAAGGCTGTAGCAAAGGGAAGGGGAACATAAAGTATCATTTTCTGTTGAGGACACAGAGACTAGAGTTTGGGAGGGCCAAGAGAGGTATTCACAGAGCAGAGGAGAGGATGGAGTGTCACACAGATAGAGCCTTGGAGGTTTGTAAATGAGTGCCTTTGAATATTTACCTGAGTACTGATCTATGCATGCACGAGAATAAACTATTCAGATCCAGGGACAAAAATACCAGAAATAAGCAGATAACAACAATTTCTGGTGGTCACAGTGCTGGTAATAGTTTATCTTCTTACCAGCAGAGTGATAGACCTTGTACTACACAAGGAATTGATTAGATCCCTGGGAAGTGTATAGCCCCAGTAGTGGGGCTAAATTAGTCCCAGAGTAAAGGCTGATCTTGACCTACTCTAAAAAGTCTTTAAAATTAGGTTTGAAAGGATCCTAGAGATTCCAAGTAGCTTTACAACAGAAAATCCTACATTATTTGAAAGAATATAATAAAATCTGGCAACCAAGAATGTAAAATCAAAATGCCTGCCATCCAATAAACATATACCAAACATGCAATGAACTAGGAAAACATGACCCATATGCAGAAGAAAAAATCAAGGGCTGTGAACAAACCCAGAAATGACAGAGAAAATTTAATTAGCAGATAAGGATTTTAAAATAACATTTGTAAATATGCTTCATATATTTAAGAAATTAGAGGAAAACATGGCCAGGATGAAGTGAATAATGGAAGATTTTTAAAATAATTAAATAGAACTCATGGACTTGTAAAATATAATTTATGAAATAAAAAATATTCATTTTGTATGGGTAGAATTAACAGTGCAGGACTAGATAGTGAACTTGCAAACACAGCATTTGAAACTATCCAAGTGAAGCACAAAGAGAAAAAAACTAAAAAACATGACCAGGACATGAATGATGTATAGAGCAATACCAAGGTGTCTAACCCATGTGCAATTGAAATCCCAGAGGAAAAGGGAGAGAGGGAAGCAGAAAAACACTGACAAAAGTGATGGGCAAATTTTTCAAAATTTGATGAAACAATGAAACCCCAGACGCAAGAAGCTCCACATACTCCAAGCAGCAGAAATATAGAAAAAGAAACTCAGGTACATCATCATCAAATTGCTGAGAAACAGAGATAAAGAAAAAATTGTGAAAGCAACCAGAAAAGGAAAAACTAACATACATTATGTGCCAAGGAACACCAATGAGCAGGACAGCACACTTCCTATTACACACTATGTAAGCCACTGTCAGTGAAGTAACATCTTCAAGGTACTGACAACAACAAAAAAGTTAACTTACAATTTCATACTCAGAGAAGATGTCTGTCAAAAACAAAGGTGAAATAAAGACCACTTCAGATAAACAAAAAAGCTGAGTGATTTCAGAGCAGACTTGCACTACAACAAATATTAAAGGAAAGTCTTCAGGAAGAAGGAAACGGTACCAGGCGAAATTTGGTTCTATGCTGGAAACAGTAAATATATGAAAAAATATATATCTTTACAAAATCAAAGATTTAATTTGCTTAAATGCATTTAGTCGTCAAACAAAAATAATACCAGCGTATTGTGTGGTTTGCAACGTATTAGCGTAGCCTAGGCATTGAGATCAATGGAACACAACAGAGAATCTAGAAATAGACTCATGCATATATGTTCAAATAACTAAACAAAAATACAAAATAAATTTATTAGAAAAAGGATATCTTTCAATATATTATGCAGGAACAATCAGATATCCATATGCAAAAAATGAATATTTATCTTTACCTCATATATATACAAAATTTAACTCAAAATGGATCATAAACTTTAATATACAATCTAAAAGAAAACAAAAGCAAACAAAATTTTATAACATAGGAGAAAAGTCTTGTCATCTTGGGTTAGGCAAAGATTTCTTGGAACATATAAAGCATGAGTCAAAAAAGAAAAAAATGATACATAAGACTTTATCAAAATTAAAACCTTTCATCCCTCAGAAGACACTGTCCAGAAATTGCAAAAGCAAGTCATGAATTGGGAGGAAGTATTGTAAAATACATATCTGTCAAAGGACTTGTATCAGAACATAAAAAGTATTCTCACAACTTAATACTAAGACAAGCAACTCAATTAAAAATGGGCCAAAGAATTAAAAATACACTTTACCAGAGAAGATATATGTATGGCAAATAAGCACTTTCCAAGATTACCAATATCATGTGTCTTATGGAAATGCAAATTTAAACTACAACAAGATGCCACTAACCACCTGTTATAATAGCTGAAATCACAAAGGCTGAACATAAAAAGAGTTGAGAAGTATACAGAACTGGAAGTTTCATGCGTCACTGATGGGTACAAAATTACCTGCACATGTTGGAAATTTGAAAATTTCAGCAGTGTTTCATAAATTAAAAAGATAAAAACACTATTGCGTCTAGCCATCCAAGTCCTAGTGATTGACTCAAGAGAAAGTTTATTCTGTAAGTACAGAAAATGCTGTTGAATGAGGAAGAATTAGATGTATGCATTGTGAAGATCATCCTAACAGCAATATACAGGCTGAGTTAGGAGAGTGGAATTAAATTATTGGACATTACTGGGCAACACAAAATGTCAGCAGTGCTCCTGGGGGTGGGGGAGTGTGCTAAAAATAAAAGTACTGATTTGTGTATGTTTTGTAGTCCAAGGCTGTGATGCAAGAGTCTATCTTCTAGTATTGGTGGCCCTTGGATAACAACCTGAGAGAAAAAGAAAAGTTGGCTTAAGACAATTAAACCAACCAGTAAAGAAACTATAGAAAGGATTCACATGAAATGTAGAAAAGATCTTAATTGGGACTAGCTATGGGAATGTAAAGGAAGGGTCAGTGTTTGAAATTATTGGAAAGTTATAACCAGAAGAAACTGATGACTTACTCAGCAAATAGATTTTACTGAGGATGATTCAGAAGTTTGGACTCCGAGTTGCTAAATATTAGTAATAATGACACCACTCAGATGGAAAATCTGGAAAGAACCAATATACTATTAGTAAAACAAAACAAAGCAAAACAAAAAACTTGAGTTCAAACTGGGGCTTCTAAGCTCAGCGGATTTTCAATGGAAATAGTCGATAGAGCTGGTTCAAGAGTTGGATATTAGGTGGGTTTTGGAGACCTCTGCATAAAGATGATACTTGAAGCTATGGGAAAATGGGTTACCTCACCAATGAAGTAAAATGCTTTTGAGGGAGTGAAAGTCTCTTGGGGCCCACTTATCACATTTTGGGTGACCAAAGGACGATGAGTCAATAAAAGGTCAGTCAAGAAAGAGAAGCATTAAGAAGAGTTCACTTCAGAGTTTACAGTGTACTTCCATAGGAGTGTCACATGTAGGCATTGTAATTTTGTACGTACTAGGAAAAGTGGCTACATAATTTATCCAAGGTCAAGTGGATAACATATATGAGCTACCTAGATGTCAAATAACCTCCTGGCTCTTAGTCCAATAGTCTTTCCTTCAAGGAATGTCGAACACACATCAAGGGACTAATGACAGAGTATAGCGCTATTTCTCTATCAAATAATTAAAATATATCAAATATCAAAATAAACAGAACTCTTTCTTGTTGCATACATGATTACTAAAATAATAATCACTTGCTTACACCATTGGCTACTTCTGCATTACAGGTGGGATTAGGCGTTGCCTTAAATTTTTTTTTTTTCAGTAAGAGTAAGGAGATTCTAAATAGAATAGGACTTTGCTAAATTTGTTGAGCTCTCTAGTTGAAAAAGAATGGTTTTAAATGAACCTATCCTAACTATTCCTCTGCCATTAATATTCAGAAAACTAGAAAACTCTCTTCATTCATCCTCAGGAGAAGTAATTTTTAGTCATTTTATACTTGCAGATAATTCTGTGTGTTGCTTTGAAGAATAGTTATATGAGGATATGGATTGGAAAAATGTCAGTAAGGCTAGAAAACATATCTGTTTTAAGACAGCATTTCTCTTTCATTTTCTAATATCAAAAAACGAAATAGATCTGTCTTAGGTTCAGAGTTTATTCTTTTTTTACGATATTATTAAGCTGATATTTTAAATAATTGTTTTGCCTACCCTTATGATGACATTTAGAAAGCCTTTCTTTTTTCATTTAATACAGTGCAAGCTGGGTCAGAAAAAGAAAAGGTTTTCAGAACAGTCAATAGCAACTCGGAGATATGGCCACATTCTTTCCATGATCCTCAACTTCCCTAGTATCATCCCAGTTGTAAGAATAGCAATGCAGTAGTACCCCCTCACCACCAGGGTATATATCCCAATATTTCTGGAATATTCCATTTAATATTTTCAAACTGAGGTTGACTGAGGTTAACTGAAACTATGGAAATCAAAACTGTAGATAAGGTGGGACTACTGTATACAGCTGTGTTGGGATTAAATGACTGCATTAATCTCCTCAAGCTGATTTATTTTAGCTGTAAGACATCTAGGGTCTACATTGGCCTACATTACTAAGTAGTGATCGTCAAAGAGTAAGATTTTTGGGGGGTCACATGGATATTGCAATGGAATATTTAGGTATTTTCTAACAAAATATTGTTCTATGCACTGGATACTGTGATACAGGGAGTTCCCAAGGAGTCAAATTTTGTCAGTACAGACACAAAGTGAAATTTCAGTTAATATTTTAGTTGAGATTTTGTGCCTTGTTTTCTGTTATCCAAAGAAATTCTAGGTTGTAAAACTGCAAGAATCTAGTGCATTCATCTCCTTTGCCTTTGGTGGTAAATGAACTCAAATGATATGTGAATAAATGAAGTGGAATCTCTGTATGTGCATGCTGTGGGAAGAAAATGATGGTGATTACAAGTCCTGGAGAAGATTTCATTGGGTGTGAATAGATATTTAGCTACATAGTAATTATGTGAGTATTGTGAAGACTGGAGCTGTAGTAGCAGGAATTCAAAGAAGGCAAGCTGTTTTGCTCTAAAAATAAATCAAAAGAATTTATTGAAGCCATCAACAGAGAAACAGTTAAGCTGAATGAAAGTAGATTCACATTTTTAATATTTAAATTCACAGTGATGGGCACATTCATGCTATATGAAAAATTATGTAAATAACATGTTTCCTCATTTTGCTACGACTACACTGACTTGTTTGAGTATTGTCTAGCCAATTTTTCCATCAGCATTTTTTTATATTTTCCATTCTCATTTTAACATTTCATCATGAATGTCAGTGAACACTTCTTTCTGTGCTTTCCCAGTGTAAGCTGCCTTTTTATTTTGTTTTCCTAATTTATCCAAAATATTTTCCAATCTTTTATTCTTATATATTCTGTTTTTCATATGTCTTGTTTTCTCACCTTTAAAGTGGCATCAATATGACTTATAAATCACCAGAATGTTTAAAATATCCAACAGAATTGAGCTATAAAGATGTACATGGGCAATTGTGGGCACATTTAATTATGAACTGGTAGTTACTCAAAACACTTGGATGGTTGGGGTCAGGGAAGATGAGGAAGAAGGACAGAAACATTAGTCGATGGTGGATGGTGAGTAGTATGGAAAAAAGACAAAAGCTAGTGACTTTGTTAAGAAAACTATGGGTCTGTTCTATTAGTGCTGCCAATAAACTATATGCCCTAAAACAGATCACCACATTTCTTTCTTAGTTTTCTTATCTGGTTAATGAAGTGGTCAACTTTAAGAACCCTATATGCTCTAGAAAATTATGCTCCGTTGCAAAGATGTAACTATGCAGATGTGGCAAAGTCTTATTAGCACTGTTTTACATGTGGTTTAACTGGTTTCCCTCAATTGCTAATGCTCACAACAGGAAGATTTAGAGATAATTTAGTAACCACTGTTTAGGTGTGGAAATGCACCAAGAAATAATTACCTTGAGTTGCAGCAATGGTAAAGTCAGCATTATATCCAAGGGTGTCTCATTAAATGGTGGTTATATCAATTAGTATTCAGTATAAGGCTATGAGCTAAAGGGCCCCTTCCTAACAAATTACAGAGCACGAACATAGGAACAACATGGGTCATTGCTTGACTTATTTCTTTATTCTGAACAGATTGTTAGGCCACATGTGTGTTAAGTGTACTATGATACAGAAAATCAGTTACTGCACCCTTTAGTCTATTATGGGGTGAAGCTATTAAACATTTCATTAGGAAATTGCAAAGTACAGCTGTGAAGTTCTTTATTGTTCGGAAGCTTTCATTACTATAGCACTTACTAGGTATTTGCTACCAGCTTGTAAAATCTACCATGCCAAGTTTCATAGTAACTTCGTTAAACAATTGGGTGGAAGAAACCATTTAGGGGGTGATAATAAGGAATAAAAGCCAAAAGTCTTCAAGAGGAAGATTGCCTATGTCATCTCTACTATTGAGATCTGTCCATAATGCTAAAAAAATAAAGTCTCCTGACTAATTTTTGAAAAGATATATCTTTCTTTCTTTAGCCTTTGACTCTGTTTAAAATATAAAATATACATAGTCTGATCGCATTTTCTTTTGAAGTGTGTTTGGAATTACTTGAAAGGTGCAGCAGGTATATAGATGTTGTTCAAATGATAATCCCCAGTGAAATTCATCTCCAAAGACAGGATTTGAAACTAAAAGAAATGAGGTTGGGGAGACAGATGGTGTTTATAGTGCATTTAAAACCTCAGCATTAACTTTAAAACAGGAGGACTTAAGGCCTTGGCAGTGTCCCAAAACCAAACTATTTTCCATTGATTGGTATGAATCATTTTCTCTCTTTGGTGTCTGTACATTTTCCTCCATACACACCACTTAAATACCAACAAATCTGCAATTGACCTTTTCATAGCTCTATACTGAGAGGCCTACCAGGGTGTTTCTAATCCTTATCAATTTCTTTCCAGACAGAGCTTTTTGTACATGCCTTCAAGGATCAGCTGGTCAGGAGTGCTCTTTTAGCACTCTACACTGCAAGGCCAGGAGGCATCCTTAAGAAGCCGCCCTCTCCTAAGAGCAGCACAGAGGAGAGCAGTCCCCAAGACCAGCCCTCCCCGATGAAAAGGCAGGACTCCATACCGCATCATTCAGACTACGACGAGGAAGAGTGGGTAAGGCTCTTGCACATTACTTGCTTCTCAATGTTTTACCATGAAAAATAAAGCAAGAATGGTAAGAAACCTCTGCTTTTTTAAAAAAAGGAAAGCCATCATTATATAGATTGTGAATAAACAGGTCAAATTGTCTTTAGGGGCACATAATATTTGGAAGTTGTGTTCCTAATCAAATTTATTGATATAAAATTTATTTGTGATCAAATAAATCATATATATAACCAAGAAAGATGCCACAATTACAAAACTATTTTTCTTTATTTATTGCCAAGCTATATAACACATTAAAATTGTTCTTTAGAAAAATGGTGAAAAATCATCCACATTACCACTACTTGCAAGCAACAAGTATTTTCACTGTTGCAATTCAGTGCTTTAGTTCTGGGCATACTGTTAAAAAGTATTTATGTCTACATAACAGTGAACATAGAGATCTTGTAAATCCTTCCTGTTTGTGATTCTATGATTAAATAGAAGATGTTGCTCTAGGTGCTCTAAAGTTGACAGAAGAATAGCCCTATGGAAAGATATGAAAAAAAAATAGCTAGTAAAGATGAATAAACAAATGAAACAAACATGCAGAGAGGAATTCTAGTTGGGTAGAAGAGGATGGGAGGAACACAAAGGTATAGGTTGGTGGTGGGGTAGTGTTCTGTTACGGAATCAATACATAGAAATTATCTGAGTCCTCCAAAGTATGTGCCCAATACACACACACACACACACATGTACACACGCGAAACCCTTTACTATACCATATGTTTAACCATAAAAAAATAGTGTGCTAGTTGTATTAGATGTTAGGCTTTTAGTTAACAATTGCTTTTCTTGCCACTCTAGAATTTCAGAGTGTTTGTGGAGTAATTTACTTGAAAGGCCAAGGTCTCTCAAAAAAATTGCTATCTGAAGGGCTGTGAGGTGTGATGCCTGCTCTTTCTTTTGGTAAAATTTCTACTGCAGGAAGGACAGAGCTGGGCTCCAAGAGGTAAATGCTGAATAAGTGCTTATTGCTGATTAAGATTACATTTCTCCCACTGAAACATTTTCAAAAGAGCAAATCTAATATTTCTCCCTTTCACTTTCTTCCTCAATTTTTTAACAACTTTAAGGCGTGCACACCTCTTATCCTCTCTGCAGTTCCATTTTATCAACTATAAAATAAAAATAACAGGACCTGTTCTGCTTAGTTCTTAGGGTAGTCTGGAGATAAATCATTTACTTATGTGATGATGCCCCATTACCAGAATGGCCTAGGCATATGCATTAGATTACTTTAATATCATTGTTATACGTTGTCTTTTTTAAGAAATGTAAATTATATAATATTTTTTTATGAAGAGCAATATTATCCCTTGAGATGAACAGAGAAACTGGATATATCACAAAATGCGGAGTATAAATTTTAAAGAGTTTAGGTATATAAAGAAGTTATATTTATTTAATTAAACATACAATACAGTGTTAACCTTTTGACAAATAATTACCATTTTATATTAAGTCAACTGAGAATTTTGGAATTAGGTATCTTTTGTTTTCATCATTTTCACCTCACTGTGTTATGCAAACCCCACACCTTGATGTTCTCCTCCTGTTCAAAATTGTCCCCCCCTCCCTCCCTCCTTGTTTCCTTTTCTTTAGTTAATTTTTGAGACCTTCAATCTAGTAGGTACTCCAAATGGGAAGGTAAGTATGCTAGATGCTTACTACTTGGAGCTCAGAGTCTAGTGGTAGATAAAAATACGTTAATAAATAGTTTACAAAATGTTGCAACAAAGGCTGGGAGACACAGATAATAGAAGATAGCTTCTGCTGATATGACTAGAACTCAATATTTTCAATACATATGATGGATAAAGAAGGAAGAAGTGGGAAATGTATCATTAGTTAAGAAGGTTTACAGAGAATTGTTCCCTTCATTTAGTGTTACTGAGCACCTGTTCTGCCTGAGTCACTGTGCTACCTGCTGGGGTACAGGGGAACAACTCAGGGCCTCAGTGACTCCACAGCCTATTTAGGTCTTTGGAAAGACAAATGACAGTTAAAGTGCAGCCTTAGGGAAGTATGTGGTATACAGCAAGAATGTGGCAGTAATGCTGGGATTCCCAGAAGTAATTCTGGAGATATAAGCATGAGTAAAAGTTAACCATTCAAGAAAGAGGGTGGAATGGCCTTTTAGACAGGACCACAATAGCTGACATACAGAGGGAGGTAGTTGGTGTGTGTGTGTGTGCGTGTGTGTGTATGTGATTATTATTAATTATTTGCTTGCTTTATTTTAAAGTTGGTGAAATTTGAGCGTGTTTGCATTCCAAAGGCCATTTGAGAGGCACAGAAGTGGTAACTGATGGAGCAAGGTCCTTACAAGAGAAGGAAGAGAATCAATGCTAGTCTGCATGTGGAAGGATGAGTCTTAGTTAGGCAGAAGTGCTCTCTTCTGCTGTGACTGCAGAAGATGTGAAGATGGATTTGACTTTTGTGAGGGTGAGTGGGGCTAGATGGCTGCTTTATCTGTAAAGTAGAATCATGTGCTAGGAGAAGAATATGGGAGGACAGGAGGAAGAGAGTGCTGAAAGTTTCAAATAGGCACCAAAGCAATGGGTAGCTGAGCTTATCAGCAACATTTGAAAAAATTGAGAAGCATTTCCTCGTGAAGGGCTGGGCAAGGTTGAAGTATCAGACTGTGTGGTTGTTGGCTCACCCTTGATCATTCTTTTGGGAATACTTTACTAGTCTTCACACTAGAAAAAAAAATGTCTCCCTGATTTTGTTTTTCCCAGTTGATGTAGTGGCATCTCACTTTCTTTTGCTTTCTTTCAAAGCCAAAAAGAGTAGGGTAATAATGAAAATGGTCTTCTTTCTCTGCATCTCCTTTCCTCATTTCTGAGTAAATTTCCATAGTATTTCTAAATCTCCTTCAGAATCCATTGTTTCTAGAAAGCATATGAATGCTTTGTCTAAACTTACCACAAGTATGTGGACAGTCTTTCCCATTCAGAACAGTTACTTCTTACTCTCTCCTTTTAATGTAATTCCACTCTTTTTTTTGCAAATAATAAAACTTCATAATCAAACAAGTTCGACTGTTATGTGACATTTCATTGTTTTTCGTTAGCAACCACTTTCTATTAAAAAGATTCCTTCATCAAGGGACAGAAATCCCTTATAAAAAGACAGAAAGAATATTTCACCAGAGCCATAACCATTTAATGTTTTGTTTTAAAGCTTTGTCTAACTTTGACAAATTGAGTAAATCCAAAGAAAATGTAGCAAATTGAAGATGCCTTTAGAGACTGTGCTATTAAATGAATCAGAAACATAACTTCATGTATCTCTTTTCTTAATTAGTTGTTAGAAAAGTTACAGTGCTGATTACAAGTCTAGTCAACTTCTGGAAGTAATTCAGTGTTTTAAATTAATTTACTTTGGTTTCTTTGATGTCATATGAACATATTCCCTGATCACTTAAGTTGGCTGATGCTTACAAATAAGTTTATATTAATAGTAACTCTATGTTTTAAAAGTCTGTTTTATTTAATTTCTGTCAGCGACTATAACAGTTGCCTAACTTGAACAACTGCATTTACCTTCTCATAATAAATATTTGGGAAGTGAATATATGTTAGTAAATTTCACTTCAATCCTACTCAACTGATACATGTAACTTTTCTTTTGAGGTCAAGAAGGAGAATCTCTGTTCACTCTTAGTATGAGGCTGTTCTTTTTCTTTTCAACTTGTTTTCCTGAGAGAATTGATGACACATGAATCTGGATAATAATTATCCAGTCAATACAGTAAAGATTGAAATGAAAATGAATGCTTACAAAAATTGTTATTTGCTGAATTTTACTTATTAAATAATTAAACGCTTTAAGGATTTATTTTCCTGAAAAGTTAGTAAATAATAAAACCCCAAAGGAATATTTGGGATTTTATGACAATCTGTGCCAAGAAATAGACTAACATAGCATTCTTCATCTTTTAGCCAGTAAAGATGACATATTGCTGTTCTTTCTCTACATCTCTACAACAGATGCTTTCAGCAGCTGGGATTCCAAGATTAGTTTGTCCAAAATATGAAAGCATGTCGTCTAACCAAACTATTAAGTTGACCTAGTTTTTGTGGCTTCCAGTAATTGAACTATTCTCTGGAACACTGTGATTTAATTTTAACATTACTATACTGATTGGTTTAGGGCTAAATCTGCCTACCCCTATTCAAATAAATTGTTAAAAAATAAACTTATGATCCTTTATATTCTGATCCATTTTAGCAAAGTGCAGAACTAGAAGAACTATTCGTATTATTGAGGCATATCCCAAACCCATTTTTAATTGAACTATATTTCTATATCAGGCAACATTTCAGCATCCAAATTGCTGAATTAATTCCCTTCTTCATGTTGCAAACATAAGTCAAATTTTAAATTTTAGTCTTCATTCTTAAGCTAGAAAGAACATTTGCTATTTCTTATTATGGTAAATGTGTTTATGTCACATAAGTAAAATGGATGATCCACATGAATCCATAATTTTTCAATAATTTTATAGGTTTTAGAAACAAAAGCAAAAATTCATAGTAATACTAATATTTATGTCAAACATCCCATTAATAAAGTCCATATATAAGCTAAAAATTTTTTTAGCTATTCTATAACTCAATAATACCAAATTGTGTTTTGGAATAAGATTTATATGAACCACCTTTTGATATGTTATTTACCAGAATCATGCAGCTCATTCTGTGCTATACCTTTCTCTAATGATGTCTAGAGCAAATATGAATGCTTAAGCTTGACAGGAGTATTGAAGAACTATTTATATTGCCATAATTGGTAACAGGGAGCATAGATAGTTGCGAAACATTGCTAACCGTTAAGGACAAAACATATTTTAGCCAGGTACTTCCTCAGGCAATCTGTAGTGATCTGTCTTCTTACCTTTTCTTGCCCGCTACTGGGTCCATCTTAGACATTACTTTTAGGGAAAAAACGTTCAGGCCATGCATACTGCAGAGGTACTTATGAAAATTGCTATTCAAAAGAGATTTTGTTCAGTTTTCTGAGTGGCCAGAATTATGTTATGTGAAACCACTGACCTGATATTAATAGGAAAGAAATAAATCATTCTTATTCTTTAGAGGTAATTATTAAAAGACTGCTTGATGCTAACCTAGGATTAAACTTTTCCAAAGCAACGCCTTATAGCTTAAATGAGTAGTATGTTTACTAAAACATGGCCATTAATTTCCAAATGTTGTAAATGATAGATAGATGTACGCATATATATATTCAACTCCAAATAGTTTTGTATAATAAAACATTATTCTTGAATTCCATGGAACACACAGCCTAATGAACACTGAATTATAATCAGGTGCTTATATGTGTTTCTTCCATGTGTTTATGAACTTTATGAGCTCTTATAGAAAAAGCCAAAGTCTTCCTCACTGTTGTATCCCCACAGTTAGTGAAGCACTTGTACACAAAAGGTACTCAATACACATTTATAGAATAACTTAATGACTTTGAAGTTTGTCCCCAAATTGTTACTCTTATTTGTCTTCTTATTTTAAAACACAGAATATTTAAATTTAATATAATTCTGTACTATGTCCAGTACCTTTTTCCCCCACTAGAATTCATGATTTCTTTTGAAGATTTTGTTTCTCCTTTCCAGTGAAAAGTACCCAGTTATATCCCTCTCTTTTTATTTCTTATTTCCCAGTGTCTTAATCAACTCAAAGATGACAATTATAACCATCTTCAAAATACTCGCTCCTTAGTGTATGTTTCCCAGTTTCTTAATCAACTTTGTGGTGAATATTCAAGTTATCTTCAAAATATCTCTAAACATAGGAAGTGGTAAAACTCAAGAGCAACACACAGCATTAGTGATGACCAAAGCTAAAAACATGACTAATTAAGGCTTCCGAAGCCTCCAGAATCCCAATGGTGGCAATTTTAACTTCATTGGATTATTCATGTGCACATTACAAAGGTCTTAGTTACACGGAAATAATTTCTTTAGATGTTTCCCAGGAAGTGTAAATTGAAAGCAACTATTTTCCTCTTGTCCCAGTTTTTTTCTTTTTTTATCCCTAAGTCACACCTATTAGAGTTATCTGGCTTTGTTACTGTTACAATGAGGAGGGGACATTCAAAGCATTCACTCTCCTCATCAGAAAGGACAGGCAAAGGTAGGCAGAATTGGGCCAGTTGCTCCCTATATGGCAATGGAATGTGTTCTATCATCTGCTTTCTTGATGGATAGGAGACATCCCTGAACTTCTCCAGTCCATTTCACCCCAGAGAAATGTGCTTTGAATATGTATCCAATATTGAAGTCCACAAAAGGTGATTAAGCAAAGTTCATGACTGTCCATTAAAATGCACAAATGTTCTATTAAAGAAAAGAAACCCCAAATGAGATCTTTATGTGCATGCATATTCATGAAATCCTGCCAATTTCTAGATTTTCCCACATGCAGTTAATACTTCCACCTTCAGTTCCCTGTTTTATAACATCTAACACAGTGTTTTATACATATTACTTCAATGTGTTTTTCAGAGTTAATGTAGGAACAAGTGCGAATGGATGGATTTGCTGAATCAGCAGCTCACCCTGCAACTCAAACCTGTATTATTAATAGAGATATTTTATTTCTATTCATGTAATGAAATAATGTAATGATTATGTAAAATAATGTAATAGGTTTCCTGTGGTTTTATATTGAATGCCATCATCTCCCTTGGATACTTTCCAGACTTTTTAAATGCCTGTTTCAATGTCAGATATTTTCATGTGCCTGTGTATAATGAATGTGCAAACTTGCATACACACTTTAGAAATTTATGATACATTCAAATCAAGTGCCCTCCAGGTTTAATATATTCTATTGTGAATAATGAGATATTATTTTCTACATAGAAATTTTTGAAATTCTCAAATTTAGTGAATAAATAAAGGAAATGCTGACGTACATATAGGTTCACTATTGATTTGATATATCAGGGTACGTACAGTTAAAAAGAATCATCTCTGAAAGTGATTGTATGCAGGACGCTAACTGATAATATCCTACAATTCAACCAGTTGTGCTAGTATTTAATGGTGTGCAGATAACATCTAATTACCAATTTAAAATTAAAAGCTTTAGTCAATCCATGGAATTTTCCCCCTAATTATTAAACAAATGCTTATTTAATATTTTCACTGAATTGAAAGCTTTAGCGTGATGTGGCATTTATTAGGGTGAACTCAGCCATTCAGTGTATGAGCTTGGTTCTAACCTCAATTTGAAGATGCTTATAATGAGAACTTCTTGTAGTTCTACCGTAATTTCTTTTAACTTCTACATAGGAGGTTATTAAGTCAATCAACAGATGTTCATTAGGCGTAAATAGTGTGCCGCAATGCTACAGACACTTACATGAAACCTGACCATAAAAGCCATATTTCCTAATTCAAGTAAGATGACTAGCAGTCATAAAACAAGCAGAGATATTTAAAGATATTTCAAGAATGCAGGTGGTTGTGTGCTACATGTTACAAATGCCAAAATTATTTAGAGAGAAGTTATGATGTGGCAGTTGGAAAAGATGGAGGAATCATCCCTTTGTTGTTTTATTTATTCATGCATTCATTCTTCTCTTATTTATTGATCACCTCTTGGGGACTAGGACCTATGAGCAAAAGGATTCATAAATAATAGTCATTTCCCTCCTAGAGCTCACTGTCTATTAGAAAGAAAAAGTATGCTAAGCAGAGAAAGTAACATGAACAATTCTTGGAATAGGACACTCGAAAGGATGAGAATTTAGACTGATAGAAAGAAGAAGGTGTTCTAGGCATAAAAGTCAGCATGTGTCAAGGTATTAGAAATACTAGTTCCACCAGTTTCCTTTATATCTTTGGTGTTTAGCACTGAACAGGCATGTAGCAGATGCCTAGTAAATAGGTGTTGATTTAATTTAGAGGCATGTTTCTAGGACAGCAAGAAGACTGATCTGGATGAAAATTTCATTTTGAAGACTAATGAGAAATAAGGATAATTACTTATATCTATCCAACTATAGATGTGCCTCCAGGCTGAGAGAAGGATGTAATACTGGCTGTAGTACTAAGCCTGCTTTTGATTAGGAGTAATGAAATAAGCATGGTGATCGATGAGGATGAATGTGGTACTGGTGGTAAACCTGATTGTGGGATAGCTAAGAATATAGATCTGGGCAAGATCCAGACCAGGGGAAGATGGAGAGGGCAATACTGGAGAAACAGTAGCTAACTATCTGAGTCTGCTTGTGTGACCAGGGACTGAATTTCAGGGTGAGGCCAGGAGTGAATTTTAAACTAGGTGTAGTTATTAGGACATGAAGATCAGGGATTTTACATGAGGAAGTAGGTGAACTTAAAACAGGAGGATCAATAGGAAGCCAAGATTTGGGAATCTCACTTATTTCTGATGGATACCGCAGGTCTGGTTATTTTTAGTGGATATGTGTGTGTATGTTTGTGTGTGTGTGTGTTATATAGCTTGGATCAAACACATGCCAGTTTGAACCATAGATTATCTTAAATGCATCTCAATTTACCTAACACTCCGGATAAAGTTAGGATTAAGAGAGAAGAGCTATCAAGCCGTTGAAGGAATAAAGGTTTGCAGTATTAAGGAACTTGGCCAATGTAGAGCACATTGCTCTCAATCGACTCAAGGATAAACCGAAGCTTCTTTTCTAAGACGGGATTGGCCTTGTGAATTCACTGCCTTTCTAAAGTCCTCAGAAATTGGTAATGACAAGAGAGAAATTATTCTTCGAAATACAGATACAACAGGGCTATTTTATACCTCTGTATCAGATGTGGTTTAGTCTTGACATTCTTGCTGATGAAAAATTGTCCTCAGAAAAGTTGATCAACTAAGCGTTACTAAATATTTTTTTAAAGCTAACTACTGATCCAAAGCAGCCAAGATTTTTCCTGATCCTACGAGGCTCATAAATGCGTGGCGTGCTGAGTAGGCATTTTGCCCCCTCCCACCATGGCTCACTCTGCCAGATGTAATGTCCCCTGGCTGCATCCATCAGATTTTTGCATCCACTGCCAGAGCTTGACCTGCATGTTAGCTTAGGTCCTAACCCAGAAATCAATAAGCACCAATCGAGCACCTCACTCAGAATGAAATAAATATTGCTCCTAGTTTCCCACTGACTTTGTGCTTTTATTGACCAGAAAAAAGGTTATAACCACTTCTCCTACAAGGAATAGGATTGTTGTAAAGGCTACAATGTGGTTATTTTGTCAATTAAATAAAGATGAGACTTTAACCCACTGATTTCCCATTACTAACTTCATATAGCAGGAGACCTAGCAAAATATGGCTGCTATTTCTGGGGAAAAGACCCAGCAATCTGTTTGTCTGATTGTTTTTAAAGCTTCTCATGCACCAGGGGAGCCAAACAAGATCTGGAGGCTGTTCACACTCCCCTGGCCTGAGCAGGGGCGGGGCGGGGAGCCCCGTGTACTGCAGCATGTTCTTGTGCTTCCATTTCGTTCCCGCCAATCAGCCTGCCTTCATCAAGGGAGCAATCTGAAACTAATTGTGTGATTTTAGTAGAGAAGCAAGAAGAGTAGGCCCCAGCCATACCAGCAATCTAAGTAAAAAGAATTTCCTCTGTGGACCGGCATAGTGAGTAAAAATCATCGGAATGAGAATGTATTTTGGCTGGTAATTTTCCTCTGTGCATGTTTTCCACAGAGATTTAATGGAAGGGAGCTTATTTAGGAGAAGACTCAAAGATTCAAGGCCTCCCTTTCAAGAATCTTGTCTTCCCCTCTTTAGTATCCTAGTTTCAAAATAATTGACAACCTTGTACTTTAGTGTCCTAGCAATTGAATTATCATCTTTCCTCTTTGTAACCCACACCCTGCTTTATACTGTGGTCACATGAATGGACTTTGGACCTTGCTCCTAACACTGCCCTCCGTTAATGCAGGACACTTATGTCCTTTGACCCAAGCTGATTGGCCCTTTAACCAAGTGACTGCTCCCTCCCTGCTTATATGACACTTTTGATCTCAGATCTCAGGGTACATGTGACCAGCCAATCCTTTTTGTAGAGTCATCTCTTTGTCGAAGATCTTCCACTGGACTCATCTGCAAGTCTCAGATGACTACAACCTAGTCTTGCTCCTATGAGGTGGCACATACCTCTACCTTATCCTTCTGGGCTCCTTCTCCCCACTTCCCTTAGTCTAGTTTTTGGTTCATTGTCCCACAATTCTGTGGGAGATCATAGTGGAAGAATCGAGTCTTTGGAGCCAAATATAATGGAATTTCTGGTCCATTTATATGATTTTTAAAAATCTTTTTAATTAAAAAACATTTTTTTTAGAGGCTGGTCAAGTGAAGCAGTGGGAAGGGAGAAGGAACAAAGGTATTTTGTAACTGGTTGTGATCAATTAGTTATAAACACCACTGCACTTGGACCAGCCCCATTTATACCATTTTAATGTTGAATATTATTCAGTATCTCTTGCCTGAGGTCTTTTCATCTCTAAAAACTTAGTCGATAAGAATAATCTTATTTGGTGGTTGTTGAAGGTTAAGTTAGCTAAAGTGCATGTACTGAGTGAATATAAATACCAGCCCTCAATCTATCTGTGGTTTGGACAGCTCTTTTCTCCTTCATCCCTTGCTTCCTCCCTCTTTCTCTGCCTTTCTTCCTTCCTTTCTTTCAACAAAAATTATTGAGGGCTAGGGATCCCAACCTATATAATGAGGACCCTGCTCTCAAATAACTCATAATTTATATTAAGAGGCAGAGAAACAGATTGATAACTTTATTCTGTAAAGGCCATAAAAGGGAAGGAGGGAGAGAGCAGCAAGTCTCCGAGTTCTCTCTCCAGCAGGTAGGCAGGATCTACTCTGCAAAAGACAAAGAAAGAGTAGGATGAGTTTTCTCAGGGTCTGCTTCTGAGTAGGCCTTCAAGGAAATATTTGATTTTTGCATAAATTTTATATTCATATTACATAAGGGACTGCTTAATTTCTCACCCCCAAAACAAACATCCTTCCAGGTCTTGTATCCTCTAAGCATTAATGACTAAATGTTTTTCTTCTGTTTACCATGTAACCTTTTACTGCATGGTTGTTGGTCTTAGTCAATGAACATGCTTCACTGTGCTGCTCAGGCCAGTATAGTTCTCTCTACTGATTGCAAAGGTTGCCTGTCTACCAGTAGAATTCTATAACCCAAGGCATCTGTAAAGGAAGAACCATATAAAGGTGTGAATTTCAAGTCAAATTGTGTTTTAAATACCTTTATCTTCAGGCTCTTCAGAGATGTGATTAAGAGCAGTTGATCTATCCTTGTATTCTTCATCTAAGAAAGGCAGCATGAACACCACTTGATCTTTGACCAAAATATAAAGTTTCTTTCAAAATGGACAACAGGAAGAGTTAAAAACTTATGAACCAAGCTAAACTGGGAAATTGAGAAGAACCTGCTCTCTTTTTATTTCTTAGCAGCAGAGTTTATTCCCAGCATTAGCTAGAGAGTGTCTTCATTTTTCAATTTAATTGCCTTAAAGATGCAGTTGGTGGTAGTGACTAAGGCATATTCGGAATAGAGGCCATTCAATTTGTTACTGTGGTCTGAAATGTAAGCTCCTCACCAAATCCCAATAGGAGTGATACCAGGACCTTCAGGCTACTTGCCTTTCCCCAGCACTGCCCCTCACACTAGGTGAGCTTCCTTAGTTCTCCTGCCTCGTGACTCAGATGTGCGTCTACTTCATTTTTTCAGACAATAGACAGAAGATGATATAATTTATGAATTTGATTTGTGTCTTAAATTTCCTTAGAGAGGAAGTGCTTTCAGTTCTTTGGGGAAAAGATCTACCTTTAGAGAAAAGATTGTTATAATTGTTTGTGATTAATAGCATACTTCACACTCACGAACCCAGGGTGAGGGAAAGCTTGATTCATTTAGAAAGGCCTGTAAGTACTGGATGTGATTTTGCCAAATTATAATAATTTTATAATACCAATCGCTTTAATCGAAACCACAGCATTTGGCTCCCATTGCAGCATGGTGGGGTAGGTATGGTAAATATTATCATTCCTAGTGAGACAACTGGGGTTCTCCGGAGAGTAGGTGCTTTCTCCAAGGACAGAGGTGTAGTGGTAGGTAATTTTGAAGTCTTTTCTAACTCTGAATGTACTGCTTTTCTACAAAACACTATTACTTCCTCAGTTAAGGTATGCATGTATGTATACTTAGTCTTTACATACAACCATCACATAACCTAAATTCAACTAGTGTTTATTCCTTAATTTATCCTTAATAAATTAGTTCATATGCTTATATCTGTAATAAATTAGTTCATATGCTTATAAACTAGCAAAATTAACTTAGACACAAAATATACATTTGGAGAAAAATATAAAAATAGTATTGACATACTATAATTGAGTATAGTTTTTATCCTAAGTGGTACCCCAGGTACCCAAAATAGCTGTTACAGAGAAAGTGCCTACTGAAAGGTTGCTGTACAGCAGGATGCAGGGAAAACACCGTAAAACCATTTAGTTCTTGTGCCTGGAGAGAGGGATGGAGAGTCAGTGCCATCATCTAAACAATGTGGGAGGAGCAAGAAGGGAAGCCCAGGGATGACAGGCTTCCATCATAACTAAATTTAAAATTTTTATTTAAAAAAATTAATGGCCATTTTTATAAACCAAAGAATTCAGTTTCATGCATTGCCCTAAACAAAAATGAGTGCTAGTCAAAGCTGGTATAGGCTGCTTCCTAGGAAATAAATCACTCAAAATGACTTATTATGTAGCTGTAGCATATAATATTGAGTAGAGGTTCTAAGACTTAGTATGGTCAGAAGCACCTGGGGAGCTTGTCAAAATTTCAGTTTAGAGTCCCTTGATTTGTGGGACCCAGGGATCTGCATATTAATGCTCTAGGCTGTTGAAGACAACACTTTCAGAACTTCTAGTAAGTAGAGTAGACAAAATCATAGAAACAGAAAGTAGAATGAAGGTTTTCAGGAGCTGGGAGAGGCAAAAATGGAAAGCTCATGTGTAAGGGACACAGAGTTTCAGCCTGGGAAGATGCAAAAGTTCTGGAAGTGGATGGTGATGATTGTTGGAAAACAGTGTCAATTTACTTAATGATACTGAGCTTTACACTTAAAAGTAGTTAAAATGATGAACTTTGTTATGTATATATTATAACAATATTTAGAAAAACAAAGAATTTCTAATGCAAGTAGTGGTCATTCTTTCAAAATATTGATGAGTCTTTGCTTTCTTACTAAATGCTGATAAAGAAAATAGATATCTCCAGCTTAAAATGTCATGATTTGTGATCAATTATGGATTAATATTGTATGGTAGTTCATCATTTCTTTATGACAGAGCAAAAATAATAGACTAACTAAAAGGATTGATAACACTTACTTTTTGCTTTATTAAAGGAAAGTAGATTTCTTGTATATCCAATAGTCTGAGCAAATTAATGGGAGCATTAGAGATAGTCACTCAATCTGCATTGCAATGATTGTTCCTCCAACTGCTTTTCTAAAATAGATTTTGCCTTGTAATAAAAATGTGTAGTGATACTCATGCTCTTTTCAGGATAGGGTGTGGGCCAATGTGGGGAAGAGCCTGAACTGCATTATTGCTATGGTGGATAAACTGATTGAAAGAGATGCTGTTAGTGAAGGCAGCGGTGGCAGCCAAGACGGAGAAAAGGACCCTTCATTAGCAGACTCCATCACATCTCACCCAAGAGGTAAGGAATCATTTTCTCCCAATTATTGACTGAGTAAACAAAATGAGAAAGTCATGATAAAATGAGATAGAGAAAGAGGAGTCAATAGTGTCTTTGATAAAGTGCTGATAGCATACTTTTCCACTGCTCTGGCTTGGATGATGGAAAGCTATTTATCAAATTGCATCTCAGTTGTATTTTCAGAACTGCTTGCAATGCTTATTTTTCCCCCTCTTACTACATAAAAACATTCTTGAAAGAACTGTGTTTTCTTTTAAAAAGTCTGACATAGTTTAATTTACTTTTACACATTCCCCAAAAATTGTATTAGGAGGAAAAACAAGCGTCTGCTTTTAACCCTTAGAAAAACGGAGGAGTATCAAGACAGAGTATCTCATAATGGTTCCTGAACAGAGAACAATATGATAGAATGATTTTGGCCTTGTTCTGAAGAATATTTATTGTGAATTATCCCAAAAACATAGAAGAAGATTTGATTGTGAGGAATATGTTAGTACATCACTCCAAAAATATATGACAAGGCTAGCTTTTCATGTCTACACACACACACAAATGCACACACATGCATATTCATGCATATACATAGGAATGTATATGTGTGTTTACGAAAAGATAGGTAGGTAGGTATGTAGGTAGATAGATAGATACTTTAAATGTATTTCTTGTTAGAAAGTTGGCTAGCAAATACAAACAAAATTTTAACTATAGATGTGTCCCTTTAAATAACTTTTTAATTTTTTTAAAAATTTGATTAATGGTGACTAAGACAAGTATCTGCATTTCTGGTAGTAGGAATTCCTAGTGGGGTGGTCCCACACTATTTGCTAGGTATCTTAAGTGTCTGGAGAGAATAAACAATATCGTTCTACTCTCCTCTTCTGAAATCTGTTCTTTTACTTTAAGAAAATGAGTCATAAAAAATAGGGACATTTAAAAAATTAGATTTATGCTTTTCCAATTTGTTTTCCTGATTTTTCATTACTCATATTTTCATCAGGAGTTTAATTATGCAAAACATCAATCTTTCATTGCTTGATTAACAGTAAAACCATTTCTAAATCATATTTGTAAACTATGGCTTTCTAAAGTTTTCTTGTTATAGATGGTCCCTCTTCTTTTATTGTTCAATCACATACTACTTGTGATTGTCTTGGTCTAACTGTATATGGGGATTTTCTTATTTAATAATATCAGTTTTATTAGTTAATAAATCTAGTCCAGTTTCATAACTTTACATGGATCAAAATGAAAGCTTGTCACAGCTGTGTCATAAAGAAATGTATACTTCAATTTTCTTTAATTGAACGTACATTGACTATCAACTATGGGTCAGACGTTGATGTGCTCTGGAAAATGAGGCAAGTAAGCTGAATTAATTTTAGTGACTTACACTTTTCATTGATAACTTTTCAAGACATTATTTTTAAGCAGAAATAAGATAAGAGATAGTGGACT
Organism: Cheirogaleus medius; assembly: GCA_008086735.1. Taxonomy (NCBI): domain Eukaryota; kingdom Metazoa; phylum Chordata; class Mammalia; order Primates; family Cheirogaleidae; genus Cheirogaleus; species Cheirogaleus medius. Next base: position 12,969,906 of record VBSM01000483.1, read on the forward strand.
TTGCTATATTTTTTGTTTGATGTTGCCAAAACTTTTCATTGAAGAGAATAAATTTCCAAAATATTTGAATTATACAGATATCTAAAAAATATTTGAAATGGCCCCTGAAAGGCCAAAGAGCCTATGCCACTGCATTCTTTTTCCTAATCCAGCCAGTTTATCTTATCAGAAGATTGCATCTGGGTGATCAAAATTGCATTTTAAAAGTAAAAATATTTGGCAGATAAATCATCTGTAAGATTAGATGAGTAACTTTTATTTGATTGTGAAGCATTATGTGGTTATAATCTAAAACCAGATAGAATTGCAGCAAATGTAGAATTCACAACTAGATCAGTGTTGTGGATAATTAGAGTCAAACTACAATATATTGCCTTCTAACTGATTTTCTTATTTTTTAATTTTTTATTTTATCATCTATAATCATTTCAGTCATCATCAATCCTTTTTTGTGTTATAATTTTTCAGGAGATGTCACTATTTAAATGTGTACAATAAAATATTTTTCTGAAATTATTTAATGTGGTAAATATTGTCAAATAATTTTAAAGTTAAATCACTTATTAACATTTTACATGCTAGATAATTGTATATAGACTACATGTTTTGAAGAGGATATTGGTACGTAAAAGAAGATGCTTAACATCTATAAATAGATGTACAAATGAAACTGTTCAAGTATACTTAGAATATATTACAGATCCTACTGTATAACTGGAGTAGAATTGATTAGCTCAATCAATTATTTAATAAAACATTAATTTTCTACTTAATAATTTATAGCCTTCCTCTTAAATTAGGAAAAAGGCACTTGCAGTTTCTACCATGACTTTTGTCACATGAAACAATGCAGTAGAGAAATTTATGGTGACTTTTTGAACTAGTATAAAGCAAACAAATAGCCTAAAGTCACGTATTTACCTATACTATCTGCCAAACTATTTCTGTTAAAGATATTTGAGGTATGCATTCACTGATGATATGTGCCCCAATTTACCTGTATTTTAAAAATTTTATAAGAAAAAGTGATAATTTAGAAAATTTGTGAAGAAGAAAAAGGATTATGTCTGATTTTCATTTTCTTATTTCAATAAGACATAACTATTTTGAACATTTCCTGTGTTTTTGTACACACAAAGACACACACACATGCTCACACAAACACATTTTAACCAAATGGGAATACACATTGTAAACACAGATGTATATTTTGATATCTTGCATATCATTATATTATGAATAGATCCTCATAAACATTCTTTGGAAATAAGATTATAATGACTGTAAGTTAATTCACCAAAAGAGAAACCACTATTTTAGATGTTTAGTTATAATAATGTTGTAATTAACACATAAGCATCTTTGAATGTCTAAGTCTTTAACTACATTTCAAATATTTTTCTTTAACTTAGATCGCTAGAAGTAGAATTATTTTACAAGGAAGAGTTATCCCTTTTCTCCTATATATTTATTAATATTTATCTCCATGCGGACTCATGAATACTTTTATAATTTTATTTTTTCATTTATAATTGACACATAATAGTTGCACATATCTATAGGGTTGAATGTAATGTTTCAATGCATATATTCATAGTATAATGATCAAATCGAGGTTATTACCATATCCATCACTTTAAACATTTATGATTTCTTCGTGGTGATAACATTCAAAATCTTCTCTTCTTGTTTGAATACTTACTCTTTGGTTTATAATCTAATACCATTATTATTTATTTTGGAGTCAAATTGTTCTAGATTTAGCCATTGGGAGCTCTTTTATTTTTTTTCAGATTGGCTTCTGTGTCCTTTTGACAACTTCCCCCCACATGCATACTCCCTTACTTTCTATCTTGATTTCCCTCGCTTACTTTCTTATTTATTTATTTTTTCACTCACTCCCTCCCTCGTTGGCACCATGAGGAGCTCTAGGCTCAACTTGTATGTTCCCTGCCCCAGCCCGAGGTTCAGCTAATTGTTTTATTGAAGAATGGGATTTAAAAACCAACATCTGGATGGGTAGACAGGTTTTGATGGCTCTTTGTAACAATAGGTTCTCTAATTAGCAGTATCTACAAGCACCCTTCTAACTATAGTCTTCTCAGCCTTAAATATTTTCACTGATTTCATGCCACTTTGGGGGAAAATATCACATTGTAATTTCTGGTTATCTGTGAAGTTTGACATTATTTAACTTATTACTATACTTCAAAATACTAGTTTTGATAATAAAATCTATTTCCTCAATAACCCTAAATTTATTGTAGCCCATAGCTGGGAGTGAAAAGGCAATTCCACTCTTTTCTCTTTCATAATTTAATGAATTGATTGGGTGAGTGATTTGAGTCATCTAGTATTTATTACAATATATGATGTGATAAATACTGATAAGCATTTGTTGCAACATGTTGGTGGTGATCTTTTTCCTCATGATGTATCACTTTTTTCTTTATATATCAAATTTGGCAAATTTTTTTATATTTTAACCAATTTTTGGAATTTTATTCTTTTTCATAGGAATTTGATTATTGTGTTTTATATTGGGGTACATTTTTAAATCTCGTAGAGTAAATCAACCATATAACAGTTTTTCTTTCGTCATCACACTCCTTTATTTTTACATTTTAGCTATAATTTTTATTTGTTTTACTGGTGTATATTTGCCATATGGTCTTCTGAGCTGTAGTTACCTTTATTTTATTTCTTATGCTCCTCTATAACCTGCAGATATTTCTCTTTTCAAGTTGCGGATTTTCATTTTTATAGTGTACTAATGTACTGATATTTTAAGTCTATTGTTTTGAAGATTTTTTGTTTGTTTCATTTTATTTATTTATTTATTTAGAGACAGGGTCTTGCTCTGTTGCCCATGCTGGAGTGTAGTGGCACAATTATAGCTCACTGCAGCCTCGAACTCCTGGGCTCCGGTGATCTTCCTGCCTCAACCTCCCGAGTAGCCAAGACTACAGGGTGTGCCACCATGCCCAGCTAATTTTTCTTATTTTCTGTAGAGAATAGGTCTCAATATGTTGACCAGGCTGGTCTTAAATTCCGGCCTCCCAAAGTGCTGAGATTATAGGCATGAGCTACCATGCTTAGTTTGTTTGTTTTAGAACCAAGGTTTTACAATATATTTTTGCTTGTTTCATAAATTTCTTTTCCTGGTAAATGCAGATAGTGCTAAGAGAAGTAAAACCTTTTCTTCTGTTCTGAACACAAATAATAGAATAGCTCTTCTGAACTTCTACAGTTTAAATATATTTATGTATTTTCTTACTGAACAAAGATTGTACTTTTATTTTTAATATACTTAAACACATTTATAAGTATCTGCTATATGTGTAGCAGCACATGCCTTCAATTTCATAATCAACTGGGGACTCAAAGGTAAAATCAGTAAATATTATAATCTTAGATTTTGACGTCATCGTAAAGATTATGTAATTAAGCCTCCTAAATTATGTTAATAAGCTTACCTACACTCTTGGCCAATTTTCACCTTGTCTATCAGGTAGATCTTTAGTTATAGAAAACCATTTTTATTTTCTAGAGGAGCACGCGCTAGACATTGATCCAAATAAATTTCCTTTAATTTTACCCACTGGCCTAGATCTAATACTTTGCAATAAAAATAATAAATTTACTTTCTTTTACCGAATTGAGCCTGACTTATATCTGAAAGCAACCATCATATCGTTTTTGAATTGTCATTTTTCAAAGGAATAGCTTTGAGTATATCCAATAGTTGCTTTTTTTCTGAACCTTTTCTAGTTTGTTTAGGCATCCCCAGAAATAAGCACAGTGACACAATGTGTTTTAATAGCTGCAAAGTAACACAGAAATACCACCTCTCTACTTCTAGATGCTATTCTAATTTTAATATCTAAGCTAACATTAGCTATTTTGACAGCCACATTTTACCACTAATTCCATTGACATCTGTAAACCTTACTAAGTTTGACCTATCCTTCAGGTTTCTCAAGATTCAAGCAACATTTAAGCATGACTGTATGCTAGACATTGTGAAATGTTAGGGACACAACAAAATTAAGACAGTTTGTCTCAATTTTACTGAAGAGATGGATGTCTAAACTCATGGCTGCAGTATAAAACACTTTTGAGTACACTCTAGTAAAATACCTGTTTCTTTCATCCATCATATCTACTGGCCTACTTGGGCTTCTTTTATATACATTTTCTGTCCATTCATAGAAGTAATAGATAAAAATGATGAGAAAATGGAGCTAAATGCAGATCCTTGAGGCACATCACTAAAAAGAGCGGTGTGTATGCAAATACACTTGTTATTAACTACTCTTTTGAGATGTGTGTTCAACCATCTATATCTTCACCCATTCATGTTATTGCATGGCCTATACCTATATCTCACCATCTTTCACAAGTATATAATGAAATGCCCTGTGAAAGGCCAAATATCCTCTGCCATGGAATTCTTTCTCCTAATGTATCCAGCTGTACAGCCTGTCAAAGAGAAAAGAATGTTCCCCTGACATAATTTTCCTTAATAAGCCCATGCTGGCTTCAAGTCATTACTGCCTCCTCTTTCAAAGGAGGCAAACATCCATGCAGATCATGGAATTAGTTCACTTATCACTGCTTAGAATTTGTTTCTGGTTGCTTGGTACTCATGCCCTTTTCTGCTTCATAATTCCCTTTTAACTTGTAAGGCGCATTCCACATTTCCTCTTGGGATCTGAGAATTCACTATATTTGCCACATATTTTCTGTTATCTCTGGCTGACTCCAGTTAACAAAATTGTGTAGTAACTACCAGGGATTTGCCAATAATTTATCACCAGTTATCAATAGTTTGCTAGTGCCAAAGATTAGTCATTCTAAAAATGCACCCTGATCTCCAAATAGGGACAAATCAAAAGTTTTAGCAAATCACTTTTACCCATCTTTTACCTTTGGTTGCCTAGATTAGCTATCTATCTAATACACTTGAAATAATTAAGGACTAGGGCAATTAATTCATTAATGCAATTGTATATAAAGTAGTTCAAGCACTACGCCCCATGAAAGAGACACACTAAATTTGCATTGACTGGAAAAGAAAGGGGAAGATCTTTTCATTCATTCAATAGATATTTGTTGAGTACTTACCCTGTGCCAGGCGCTGCATCCAGGAACACATTTAGTCATGGCCCTGTTCTTACAGTCTGGTGGGTGAGCAAGCTGTATTTGAAAGGAGATATCCAGTTAGAGATCTTTCAAAGGTATCATTTACAAGATAAAGGACTTAGGAAAGGAAGTAAACATTAGGGAGACATCAGCAGATAGGTAGATTGAACTGGATAAAATGTAAAGAATAGGAAAAGATGATCAAAATCTGTAATACGGAGCCTTGAGGCACGGGGATTACTCTCAGCTGAAGTGTAAGGAGCATCAAGGAATGAATCAAATGCAGCTTGGATACCAAACAAGGTATCAAAAGAGTGTTAATAATCTCATCGATATCTAACACTCACTGCACTCACATTTATGTGACACAAGCACTGTGCTAAACCTTTACATCCCCCTCTCTTCTTCCTCATGACAAGTCTGTGGGGGAGGTTCTGTTTTTACCCCCATTTTATAGGCGAGGAAGGTAAGCAATTTGTCTAAGATCCCAGGGCTGGTAGGCATTTATTTGAGGAAGGATTCAAACCCAGGTAGAATGATTCCTGACTGAATTAGTCAAAAAGAATATGGGTTCCTGGCCGGGCGCGGTGGCTCACGCCTGTAATCCCAGCACTCTGGGAGGCCGAGGTGGGCGGATCATTTGAGCTCAGGAGTTCGAAACCAGCCTGAGCAAGAGCGAGACCCCATCTCTACTAAAAAATAGAAAGAAATTAATTGGCCAACTAAAATATAGAAAAAATTAGCCGGGCATGGTGGCGCATGCCTGTAGTCCCAGCTACTTGGGAGGCTGAGGCAGAAGGATCGCCTGAGCCCAGGAGTTTGAGGTTGCTGTGAGCGAGGCTGACGCCACGGCACTCTAGCCCGGGCAACAGAGTGAGATTCTGTCTCAAAAAAAAAAAAAAAAAAAGAATATGGGTTCCTCAAAATATCTGTTGGAAAAAGGAATGCCTAATTTTTAAGAACAGTTCTGTGCATGTATATACCTGCCTTTATGTTTGCCCTTGATATCTTAATGAACTGTTTCTCAGGTAGTTGTATCTAATGCTTCACTTATTTGCTAAGCTTTCTCCTTATTTGACAAGGCCCTAAATTCCCTTACCCCCACCAGCATCTTCATGGCTTTTTGATGTCTTCTACTTCATTCTGCCTCACCCTTCATGATCCAATCACAATGAACTCTTTTGAGAGCTCAGCTTGTGCTTTTCACTGCTGAACCTTCAAAACTTTGCCCATCTCTCCACCTTACACAGGCCCAAACTTCACATCCTCTGGGGTGCCTTCCTCCTGGGTCGCCCAGACAAGAACTGGCTTTCAGAGTGTGAGACCAGGGTGGTTGCATACAACCTTGCGCTCAGGAGAGCCCTGTGTTCTGGGTTCAATGCTTTGAGTTGCCATCTTGAAATTCCTAATAATTTTATCTTTGCTGTTTTGTCAGCAAAGTCCAATGGCATGATGAAGCCTGTGCCCAGGACTTGAAAGCTTGACTGACATACAGTTCTGCCTCCCCTCTAATCTGGATGGGTTCTCCAATCCCTGCCCAACCTCTTATCCTCATGCCAGCCCAATGATCACTTACCATCCCCACCTAAGAAAGCACCTGGACAGGAGTACGGGAGAGCCAGGGTCAGGCTGGGTGCCCTTAAGGATTCACAGTCACATACCCCCAGGCCCAAGGGAGTATGATATGAAAGAGTTAATAAAAACCACCTTGTTAGGTCAGGAGTGACACCACTAAGGAAGAAAGGAAAAAGCTTGTTTACTGCTTTTTGAATAGGATGTCACATTTTTATTTTTTATTAGATTGTTAATTATGCAGTCACACTTTCTGCAGGGCTTGCAAGCACCAAGGCCCACAGCCATCATGTGGGGTAATCTGAATGAGTCAAGGGAAATGAATGGAAACTAGAGCAAACCAGGGAGTGTATGTTCCTCCAAGAGGGCCACCAGTCATTTCCATGGGGAAAGTGGACCTAAAATTACCACCTCTCTGTTTTTCAAATAAATCTGAATGTTTTTATAAAATATTCCACTTTTTTAAAGGTTAAAATTGTTAAAACATGATGAAGGTGAAATAATATATATTTGTAGGTAGGCCAAATAAGGCTGGTCTGTGGGCCACTATTTTAAAACCTCTGAATCGCTGATTCTTTGTACATGTTGTTTAAAATGTTATCTCCCCTACTAGTCTTGGCTTTGTGAGAAAATATGCTAAATGTTTGTGATTTTTTTCTTGAATCTCCAGAGCCTAACATAACTTTTGGCAAATAATAGGGACTACATAATAATAATTATGGAATATTGTGGAACAAAGGCCTAGCCACCTTGATCTACAATTGCAACTGACAAGAGATGCTTAAGCAGTTTTTCTTGATATTACTAAGTGACCATCAACACATGTACATATTTATGCATATATGCAAAAATATCCTAATCTCATAATTTATATTCAACATTGGAAAATTATTTTAGTGGTTTTATAATCTATAACAAGTCTGTTTTATTTTATAAAATACAAATACACAACCCCAAGACATCATTTTCATCACATGGCATAAATATCAATATTCCTGAATTCCAGTAATTTCTACAGATGAATGTTTAGAATTTCACTGGGAAAAAAAATCAATGGATGATAATGCTTTTAAAAATTAACAGCTCACCAGGTGAAACAACGTTTAGAGTATATTTATGTTTAAAAACTTTATTAATAAATAATCAAAAGATACCATAAAAGTATATTTTATCATAAATTTAGAATTTTAAGAACACTTGTATATTATGACACTTCTGATTATTTAGTTTTATTAGAAAACTACTGTTGTTTCCCTTAAAAATTGCACAATGAATTATGATGTAGCCAAGCAACACGGTGACTCAGAGGCAGGATACTTGGCAAATCCACAATTTGGTATTTTTTTGGCTACTTGGCCTTTGGCAGATGATTTAAATTCTTTGCACCTACCTTTCTTTTTTTGGTAAAATAAAGATCACCTGCAAATTTTTAAGGTCTCTTTCAGTTCTAAAGCTTTATGATAATAAAAGGATTGCCACATTTTTAAAAGTGGTTTTTACTTTTTTCTTTCAGTCACTGAACAATAATTGAGTGCCTACTATGTGCCAGGCACTATTTTAAACACCGAGGATACAACATTGAACAAAACGGACAAAACACCTGCCCTTCTGAAGTAGCAGAGAGACATTAAAAAATAGCATAAGAAGTAGTGGCAATACATAATATGATAATGGTGGCAGATGCTGTGGAAAAAAATATAAAGCAAAGTAAGAAGGTTTTGGGGTAATATTGCAGGGCAGAGATTGCAGTTTAGAGACGTAGTCAATGCAGGCCTCATTTAGAAATTGATGTTTGAGCAAAGAAAGCTACAAGGTGAGAAAGTGAGCCATGTAGCTATCTGGGGGAAGAATATATTGGGCATGGAAGACAGTTAGTACAAAAGTCTTGAGGCATTAAGTGTGTCTGCCATATTCAGGACATAGCAAGGAAGCCAGGTTGGTTAGGATCAAGAAAATGAAGGAGGAAGAGTAGAACATAAAGTTAAAGAGGTAACTTAGGAGAAGGATCATGTAGGGTCTTTGTATAGACTTTGTCTTTTACTCTGAGAAAAATAGGGAGTCACTGACGGGTTTTGAACCAGACGATTAACCTGATTTGGCTTAGATATTACCAGCTAGGCTGTTGTGTTGAGATGAGACCGTGGATGGAAAGGGTAAAACCAGATATAGGGAGTTAGAAAGCCTGTGCGGTTATCTAGTGAGACACGATAGGCGCTTGGACTAAGAAGGTGGTAGTGGAGGTGATGAAAAGCAGTGAGATTCTGTGCCTATTTTGAGGGTAAGTCATTTGGAACACAAGTCTCACATATAGATATCAAATTTGCTATTAGATATAAAAGTATCTGGCGTTTAGGAGATGCTTTCAGGTTAAAGATACTAATTTGGAAATTGTTATCCTATGGATGGTACTTAAAGCCATGAGCCTGAATAATAACAACAAGGGATTAAACGTAGAGAGAAAAGGGAAATAACCTGTAGACCTGCGGTCCCCAGACCAGTCCGCAGACTGTTAGGGACCAGGCTGCAGAGCTCCGCGGTGCACCCACCCCCATCCCCATCCCCATCCGTGGAAAAATTGTCTTCCATGGAACTGGTCCCTGGCGGCAAAAAGGCTTGGGACTGCTGCTATAGATTATGGCTGAGGACATTCCAGTGTTGCTAAGTTAGAAGGAGCTAGAGGAACCAGCAGCAAAGTTGGCTAAGAAACGGCCAGTGAGGTAGGAGGACTACCAAGGGGATATGATATCCTAAAAGCCAGGTCCAGTGAAGTGAGGACTAAGGGGTGGCTTTGGATTCAGTAGTATGGAAATCTTTGGTGACATTGACAAGCGTAGCTTTACTGGAGTGGATAGGGATTAAGTAAAGTGAGTTAAGAGAAAGAAGAAGAAAAGGAACTGGAGACAGCATGTATCAAAACGCTTTTGAGAAGCTTCCCTGTGGGGAAAAAAAAACAGAAATAGGGTAGAAGCTATTAATATAAAGGGAATAGGATCAAGACAGGAATATATTTTTAAAGATGGGGAGATAATAGTGTGTTCGTTTGCTGATGGGAATGATCCAGTAAAAAAAAGGAAATATTGATAATGTAATAGGAAAAGAAAAGAATTGCTAGAGTGATACTCTTAGGTAAGAGGGGATAAGATCTGATGTATAGATAGAGAAGTGGATTCAAGCTGGAGAACAGTTTATCCTCAGAAATAGGAGAAAAGGAAGAGCATAGAGCATAAATGCTGGTAGGTGGGCAGAAGAGAGTATTATGTAGAAATTATTTTATTTCCATTGTTTTAACATAGAAGCTAACATTTATTAGTTGCTTAATATGTGCTAAGAACTGTTTTAAAAATATTGCCTGCATTAACTCATCTGATTCTCATGACATTCATAGGAATAATTCTGCAAAATTAATGTACGAAGAAGCAGAGAGCTGAGGTAGCCTGTGCACTGTCATCACCAGCGCAGTGGCAGAGCCTGGGTGCTGGCCCTGGTGGTCTGGCTCCAGAGCCTGCCCGCATAACCCCTATGTCACCCTGCCTCTGTTCTCTCCAGGAAAAAAAAAGCTAACTAACCTTATTCTGTGCAAATTTTTTTTTTTTTTTGCTATCACCCTTTTAACAGAATGTTAAGTTGTATCAGGCACAAATTTAAAATATTATAGGATAACTTCATAAAAGTCTATCCCATTGGTAGCTCTTAAAGGTTTACTGTGGAATTGTATGCAGAAATTAAGAGTTAATAATTACACTTGAAAAATTACTTAACTTTCTCATAAATTTGGTGATGCTCACACTCACAGAGAAGCTGGGATAAATGGAGGAAAAGTGAGATGATAATTCCCATCTGGGGACCCTAGGGCATATGATTATTCAATGGAATGAGAAATGTACTGTGTACATTGTTGGTTACTTGCCTGCTTACTCAGTATTTATAAATTAAAATTGTATATAATACATGAAGCTCTCTTACATTTCTAGAAATAAAAAAATAAACTAATGCACTATATCCTATGCCCTTGAACATTACTAGAAAACTACTACATTCAGCTCATTTACTTTGGGGTAGAAATGTAGCACCTATTCCCTCCTCTGACCTCCTCTGATACTTGTAAACTCCGATCACGCTCTTGTCAACTCAGCATCCATTACCTCTTCCTTCTCAACCTTAGATACTGGACAATATTTAAATGACAAGAGCTCTCTGATGCAGATGTATTGGTGATTTCAAGTTGCTCAAAGACCTCTGACCTATGCAGCTTGTTCTTAAATACCTAGCTTGTTTGAGGGCAAGTGTCCTGAGGTTACAGTTTATTTAAGGCCAACAAGAAAAATAAGCCCAATGCATGTGAGTGTGTGACTCCTCAAGTCCACACATAACCTAAATTTAAAACTTTTGTGCTACAACAAATACAGGGCTTGTTTGATTAATGGATTTGGTTCCTGGAAACTGTCTTAGCAGAATTTACTTAAGGCTTTCAACTTTGTCCTACGAAATGAGAAGTTTAACCAGGATATCAGTTGATGCATTTCCTTTGCTATTTTTCTAAGAGCAAGACTGGAAAGTTTTATGACACTATGTTCTCAAGCTGGCAGGGTTTAAACAAACAAGGTTCCCTTGACATGAAAAAAGGTTGCCTTTGTTCTTCTCGTAGCAGTTTGTCTTGGGTTGAACAGTATACTCATTTCTAATACATCTGGAAGGTGCCAAGATCAGTCATTTACCTTGCATTGTAGTTTAGTGGACACCACAATGATTGTATTTTAAGACACGTGTGTGTGTGTGTGTGTGTGTGTGTGTGTGAATACCCTGAGGGCGTTTCAGGCCACTCTGTGATGGAGACAAAGGAAGGTACAGCATTCATGTGCTACCTCCAGCCCACCCAGGGTTACCATAAACTTTGCTTCATTTTCCCTGTCTGATACCCATTGTTGCTAGATTTGGCCTTGCTTCTTAGCTTTTGGATCTATCCACATATACTCTGCACCATTCTGTTTCTCTCCCCACCCCTACCTACCTCCATCCCAATCCCTACAATAGTGACTGCCCACACCTAGTTTTTTATTGGTTTTATCCCATGGCTTCAGGCTCAACATTCACTTCCACTTTATTCCTGCCTACTCTGAATCACTGAGTCATCTCTGCCATTTCTCTCCTCCCTCCAGTACTCCTTATTGCTCCCTTGCTCAGTTTATGGCACCCATTTATGGGAACTGGCATTACCAAACCAAACACCCCTCCCAGACTCTGTTGCTACAAAACCTCACTTTGTGGGTGTTCACTACTTGTAGGCCATACAACCTTCCCTGAACTTTCTCCACATAGGACTTTTTCCAAGTGTTCAGCAAATGCCACAACCATGAGTGAATATAGTCTTCTTACCAGAGATGAACTCTGCTCTTTGGCCTTTTAACTCTATTCTAAACTTGTTTTGCCACTGTCCCAACTGTTACAGCACTTACCATATCGCCTTATACCATAGGTATTCCTTTACACCTCTTACCTTCCCCTGGAGCTTATATTTTAAGCTCCTTTGAAAGTAGGAGCCATGAGGTTTAAATATTAGCATCCCCACAGGACCTCACATAGAACACATCCTCTTTGTCCAGCGAATGAGTACCTTTCTCATGATGTCAGTGAAAAAGGAGGAGGGTGGTGATACAAAGAAGACAAGTTAGCATTTGTTAAAATAAGATAAATTCCAGTTGACTTTTTAGTTCCTAGACCAGAAACAGGCAGTGGATCCTAATGACATGGGAAGGGTCTGGAAGGCTTGGGCAAGGACAGTATGAGTGGACAGGGAAAACATTGGGACAGCGGGTGCTGTTCTTTCCCTGATTACTCATCTTTTGTCTGGAATTAGCCTAGTTTCTTTGCACTATATCCCTGGGGTATGTCCAGGCATTTAGGAGCCTCCTATGCACAGGTATCTGGGGTCTATGATCAAAGTTGTCCACATGTATCATACTCATACAAAGGAGTTTAGCAATAAAGTATCTGCAGAGAAAGCCTCATTATCAATCGACCTGTCCATGTTGTGATGTTCACACTATTGTACCTGAAAAATGAGGTCTTCACACAGAAGGGGCACACAGATAGCCATATCTGGGTTGGTGTAGGACATAGGCCCTTCCAAGTCAACAAGAATTCTCTGAGCAGGATATCAATAACCCCCACTACCAATGCCCCAGTCATGAACCCATTGCTATTTCTGTGCTACCTGGGATTTGGGCATAATATAGAAGCCCTGCTGGCTGTGGGTTTGGATTGTGTTCACCTCACAGCCTTGGGAATTTTCTTACCTTCCTTAAAGGCCTTTCTAATTGCTTGGCTTCACAGTTGATCATCTTCTTACCTTAGGTGAATCCTTTCTCATTTCTTCTCTTATCTTTGCATATAGTTTCATGGATGTGCAATCTTGTAGCTTTTCTTTTTTCTATGTCTGAAAGGTTGTGATAACAAAAATAACAATGGATACAATTAACTTTTGTGAAGTTAATTATTTTAAATGAGCAAAGAAGACCAAGCACCTGAGAACAAAATGGCTCAGAAACTGGAAAGCAAGCATTACGCGCTGCTACAGTTGGTTGGTATTTGGCTCTTTTATTTTTCTCCTGAGTAACATAAGAGCCATTGAGCTCAGAGGATGTGAACATCCTGTACAGGAAATAGATGGCATGTGGAGGAGGTGAAGGGGGCGCCCAGTAGTTGTTCTCTGAATCCTTCAGTGAGCTTCACTTGAATATTTTGGAGAAGCAAGAAAAGGGCTGGAAAACAGAGGCTCTGCTTGGATGGCTTCCAACACACTTTACAAAGCTCAGGAAAAGCTCAGCTAAGCCACATGCATTTTACGTTTTCCTGAAGAAAGACTCTGCTTGTTGGTCTGAGGGTTAAGGAGTCTCAGCAAGTTTTTTATAGAGACACTAAAACATTCTCTTCATATTTTCCTCCGTCACTGAGAGAAGCCCAGGGGATAAAAATCACACTTACGTGCCTGCTAGGCCAGTGAGCTCTTGTGAGAGGTGTTGGGGCTGTGACTGTATCCTGGCGCACCCTTAGCTCTCCAGCTTCCTGGGTATATGGCAAATACGTGTGTGTGTGTGTTTGCACCTATGTGCACGCTTATGTGTGTGTGTATATATATATATATATATATATGAACTTCAGTTGACACTTGAAGGCACTAAACTCAGAAAAGTGAATGTGTGCATATCAGGATTTCTTACGTTGACTAGACAATGCAGAATGCACACTCCTTTCATCCTTACCAGTACATAACTAACTTTAGCAGGAGTACAAAATAAACCCCATGCAAATCGTGAAGTAGGGAGAGACACTAAAATGGGGGCAAGTAACAACAGTCCCCAGACTATCAGGAGGTAGATCTTTTTTGCTTTGCTCAAACACATTTTTTAAAGAGAAAGCTAAAGCATTTGCTGTACTTTTGTGAGAATGATTTGGGATGTGCATTGGAGCAAAAAGGCCATTTATGAACTGACTTCAGCCTTGCTTTGGCCTGCCGTAGCCCAGTGTGTTTATCTCAGAACCCGAGATTTACACTGACTGAATAATAACAGAGAAGAAAACCTGTAGTCATTGCAATTTGCATTTGCCATTGCAATTTTCCTTTATCTGCTGAATTTAAATTAATTGTTCTTTTCTAGAAAAATGCATTTATTTTTGGCTTTCACGCTTATGCTTCTTCATAGAAGGCTCACTACTATCTTTAAAACATTTCACCTTGCTCACAAATTTCTAATTTTCTCATTCATAATTAACACTTACCTGTATCGTCATTTTCCTTAAATTTCAACCATAAAAAGCACATATAATTATACTAAATGGAGACATTGGAATATTGTTGTATCAGAAGTATCTAACAGCATTACTAGATTTAGAATGTCAGAATGTTCCTTTTTTTCCAGGTTTCCATTTCTATTCTTGTAGGAATGGACATCAGACTCTTCTGGTTTTATTTTTGGTTATCTAATTGTAATTTATGATTAGGTTACGAATCAACTGGTTAAATGAGTATGAGGATAGATTCAGAAGTGAATAATGAAATTATTCTTATGTCAATAAGAAAAATCTGCAAAGTATCTTCTTTTAAAGACTTTCAAGGAAAACTAGTATTTCATTTGAATTGTCATTTAATATCTTTCAAGAAAAGAATGTAGATACCTGTTAATTTTTTATTTTATAACTAAATAGAACATATCACATTCATGACCAAGTTATTGACCACTTGATGCAAGATGCTCTTTGGGAACTATGCAAATGTGTAAAAGCAAAAATCAGTTGTTTGAATGGAATCAATGACAGCATTAATTCTACTCAGCCTGAGGAAGCAGCGCCACCTACTGCACACAAGCTTTATTTTATGTTAGGGAATTCTTTAGCAGAAACTTCTCCACAGAGCTAAGCACAAAACACAGTCAAGTTTCAATCTATTATCTTTCAAGATCTACATCTGGGTCAATGTACTGAATTTTTTTCTTTAGTGTTTTTCTGTGTGTGTGTGTGTGTGTGTGTGTGTGTGTATTCGTCGACTCATTCATATTTAGAACAACAGTTAAATAAGAGAGTGAGAGAGAATGCAAGATAAAAATATGCAAATATGAAAAAATATAGGAATATAGGATATTCGTTCTTGGTACCTATTGATGTGTCTTTTATTGTGAAAGTAAGTCCAATGTACCTGTTTACCCTTCTACGTATACCAAGGACATAAGAATTAACAGTTAACTAATGCTTGTTTAAATAGAACCATCGTTCACATTTTATCCTAGCTACTTAGAAGTGTATTCTTTATTAAATGATTATAAATTGATAGGCCTTCACTGAATTCTCCTTTCTCTAATGTTTTTTATTCCTATAACACTTAAGTCCACAATATTTTCAAAATAATAATTCCTAGTGTTACTAGTGTATTTTACAGTATAGCATTACATAGGCATTTACATAGCATATTAATAAGAGTGTGTCTTTTTATTATATTGGGGTCATTAATTATTCTTTCAACCATTTTGGTTTATTTCATCTACTCTATTACACCATAACATAAAATAAATAAGTGACAGTATACATGGTACAATAGTGATTAGGATTCTTTTTATTGTTCCCTGTTACTCTTTCAAGGTCTTAACTGGTTCTTGACCACTCACATCATTCACAATGATGTTTACACTTTCATGCTGAGAAGATTATATCATTTCAGATCCTGCTTCATAATTAATTTTACAGTGTGCACTCATTCATATTAAATCATATTTGCCATCCTCTGTTAATTTATTTATATATTAATGGGATTTTACACAATCCAGAATTTATAATATTTGACATTTGCCAGGGTTTTTATCTCCAAATAAACTGAAATAGAATATGAATTGCTTCTATATCATACCAATGTCATAATTCTATAATTGATTCATGTTAGAAATCTAGACATATAACTAGCACAGATGGTTTCAATTTTGCATCTCGATTTGGAGAAAAATTATTTGAATCCCAGATACTGTCAAAAACTTAACTTTTCTTATACTTGTCTATATCTTTAAAAATGTTTATTATATTTACTGTAACTTTGCTCATTCAATTAAAGTTTATCCACTGTGTGCTAGGCACTATACTAGCTTCTAGGGATTCAGTGATTAAAAAAATAAATTCCTAGCCTTCAGTGAGCTCCTTTTCTTGCAGAGGAAAACAGTATATGAGTAGGCTTATTTGCAGTAAGGACAAAAAGCTTTGGACACAAAAGGAAGTCACCTCAACCCAAACTTCAGGGAACAGGGAAGGGAAGTAGGGGAGAAATCAATGAAGACTTCCAGGGAAGAGAAATCCTGATTTGAATTTGCAGAGAAGACAACATGTTTATCAGGAAGATAAATAGAGAAAAAAAGACTGTTCTAGGAAAGGAGATAGGATTTGCAAACACTAAGATGAGAGGCCAGGATGAGTTTGGGAAAATATATGTTGTTGAATTTACTGAGACTGAAGACTGCCAATGAAGTTCTGAAAAAATGAGATTGGACAAATAGGTAGAGGTTAGATAATGGAGACTCTTTCATGACTTTGGACTGTAGTGGTGTTATAAAAACACATAAGGAAGTGAGAAGTGAGTGATGGAAATGGAGTCAAACTGATTAGAAAGCTGCTTTTAGCCATACTATTGAGAAGGTATTTCAGCAGAGTGTACTGGAGGAAGGGAGTGGGTTAGGAGGTGATCCCAGGGGACAGCAATAAATGGCAATGGGAACGGGCAAAGGGGAAGATCAATGTTTCAAGGATTATTACAATAGTAGAGCTATTTTAATGACCAAATGAATGTGAAAGCTCTAGAAGGAGAAGCCCAGTCAAACTTCCATTTCTACTATGAGAAGAGTTCGGTGGCACCATCCACTGTGATACAGGCCGTCCACAGATTAGAAATGAGCGGAGAGGACAGACGATCTACTATAAATATGTTAGATGCATCCATGCGGGGAGATCCATGGGCAGCTTCAAATCTAATTTTTGTGATTCCTTAAGAGTATGCATAACTTCACTGCAAAAATAAATAAATTGGTTCTATATTCCAAGATCTTTCTTCATCTATCCCACTGTTCTCACACCCCCTCCCCCCAGAGGACTGGTATGAACAGTTGTACCCCCTCATCCTTACTCTGAAGGACTGCATGGGAGAAGTGGTGAACAGAGCCAAGCAGTCCCTGACATTTGTGCTCCTGCAGGAACTTGCCTACAGCTTGCCCCAGTGTTTGATGCTGACGCTAAGAAGAGATATCGTCTTCAGTCAAGCAGTAGGTACCTGTTGTTGTTGTTGGTACAGAACAGTGCCGAATTGTTAACATTCTATCCTTGATGAGAATAGAGGGCTTATTTAGGCAGTTTTATTTTTTAAAAAGATCCTTTTCCTAAAGTTTTGGTACCCCATTTTTCTTATTCATAATAAATATGAACTAAATATCACATGGGAACTGTTTATGAGACCTTAAGTACTTGTTTTTGAAAAAGGATGGCCAAGTCTCTGAAAGGTACATTCTGTTTCACAGTCCATGGAGTCTGTGGAGAAAAAGGTTGCCCATCCCTGTGTCATGCCCTGGTGTCTACATGCAGCATAAGGGAAGGGGCTGCTGCCTTGCACTGCAGGTGATGAGCTAGGACCTGGCCAAGGGGATCTGTTTGCAACCCCCATGTATTTGTAAGTTCCCCCATGACTCCTGGGACAAGATTTCATAGTGGTGTCTTATTTTGTTTATAAGTTTTCAGGAACATAAGGCTTGAATGGCCTTTGCCTATACCTAACACTCTTTATAATGCCAAGACGACCAGCCTTCATCACAGTGGCTGTGCCAGTACCTTCCTTCTTCCCACCTGGCCTCCGCCCCCGCCCCCATGGTTGAGTTTTATAGACAGAGCACATGGAGGGAAAGAGACAGAAGCCCTCTCTTTTTAAACATCCCAGGCATAGGGAATATTTTAAGCAAACTGTTCCTTTCTCCCACTACTTCATGGATGGTGGCAAATGGAGCTAACCAGGTGTCAGGAATCATCTCTGCCTTATACATAAGTGTTTCTTCATTGTGTCCTTTTACTGACCCTATGAAATGAGTACTATTATTTCTATTCTACATGCGCAAAAAATAGTGATAATAAGATTTGGCAGTGCTAAATAACTTTTTATGGTTTCACTGTTAGAAATGGTAGACACTAGACTTGAAGACACATCAACCCGACTCTAAAATCCACGTTCTTTTTCCTTTTGCAATGTTGCCAAGACTTTTATACACAGAGATACTAGATCAAATACTGTCAACTTATTTTAATATGTATATATATAAATATTTGTAGTTTTGTTACATATGCTTGAGAATATAATCTGTGATGCTTCAAAAGTCTTAAGATGTTTTTAAATTAAACTAGTAAGTTTACTGACCACAGTAAATTTCTTCAATGCTTTTTTTTTTTTAAGCTTGCTGGATTGGTTTGTGGTTTTATCATCAAATTACAGACAAGTTTGCATGACCCCACCTTCCTACAGCAACTTCACACTGTGGGGCTGATAGTGCAATATGAAGGACTGCTAAGTACATACAGTGAGTATTGCTTTAGTATGTGTTAAAATCACATTCCTGTTTGTAAGGATACTTAACCTGTACATTTTTCAGGTAAACATAAAAATGAGAAGTAAACCTTTGTTTCACCAAGTATTACAAAAATAATGTAACTTTGACTTTTTTGCATTCATTCACCTTGTAACTTCTTTTTGCCTCCCATTTTGTTTGGAAAATGGAATTATGGATTATTTCAGAGTGGACTCCTGAGCAGCCATCTGGCTTTTTTAATATAAAAGCCTCTTTGCCAACATAGTTTCAGTGACTAGATTTTAAAGTCTCAGCCCTCTAATATCTAAAACTGCACTCACTGTTCAATACAGTAGGCTGATGTGACTATTGAGTACTTGAAATGTGTCTAGTCCAAATCAATATGTACTAGACATTTGCACCAGATTTCAAAGACTAGTAAAAAATTTTGTTAATAACTAATATTTTTATATTGATTTACAGTTGAAATGATATTTGGATATATTGGGTTAAATAAAAGATATTATTAAAATTAATTTCACCTTTTTTAGTTTATGCTTTTAAAAATATGACTACCAGGAAATTTAAAATTATATATGTGGCTCACAATATATTTCTATTGGAAAGTGCTTCTCTAAAATCTTAATGATCTCCTTCTCAGGCTTTAGTTATCAGTATATGCAGATACAGAACTAACATGAACCTGCATCAGTGATAATCAATTCAGCCATCTCTATCATTTCTAGAAATTAAATATCAGTCCTGCCAATGGAAAGAAATCTGTACAATACTTTGTTTCATAAAGGGGTTAAAACCTCTCTCCAGCCTCCTAGCAAATGTGTACATTTTTCCTTCCCTCAGAGGGTACATTGACTTCTGAAGTCCATTGAAATGGTTCTTATTTCACTGATGAAAACCTTCGGCCTCCGAGGAAAAGCATTTAGAATGGATTCAGTTCATTCAGAAACTCATTCACTCAAATGCTAGAACAAATTCCAGCAGGGAAGTATAGTATAGTTAGTGACATTTTCCTCAAATAGTATGTTTGTAACAGGGCACTTTTTCCATTGTTTAGGTGATGAAATTGGAATGCTAGAGGACATGGCAGTTGGCATTTCCGATTTGAAGAAAGTAGCATTTAAAATAATTGAAGCCAAATCCAATGATGTCTTGCCAGTTATAACCGGAAGACGGTAAGTGGTGTCCATTGTCTAAAGACCAAGCTTTGTTAGACATGTTGTATTAACTTCTGTCAACGGAACCAAGGAGAATTCAGATTAGGTTTGAGAATTTTTCTTTTGTTCTCTTTTCGTTTTTGGTAAGAAAAAAAGCATAGACGATATGATAGGGAAATGTTTTGAAAAACTGCTCGAATTCTTATGAATGTTTGTAAATCGTAGTGAGGTGAATATGGTAATGGTCTCCCATGAACTATAAGAAATTCAGAATAATACCTGCATGAGAAGAACATTTTTCTCTTTATTACTATCTAGTCTAAAGCTCTGGATGTTTTTACTTTTGCGGGAATCGTTCAGTTAATAGCGTCATAATTCTTGAGATGACTTTAAATTAAATTCAGTTAAAAGCAGCAACATTTTAGAAAAGATATATTTCTATATCAGGGGAATATACCTTCATTTTTCTTAATTATTTTTGACAATTCACTCTTAGACTGAGATTTCCGAGAAGAGTTTTAAATAAATAGCTTCGAAGGTCAGTGTATGATAAGCAAAAATACCAGAAATAATTAAGAAAAATGATGGTGTGTAGAATAGACCTCCAATAGAAGAATTACATCCTATAGTAAGGTTTTTTCAGTCAGAAGTTCTCCAAATTTCAACCATTCTGGGGTTAGTACTTTTAAATGCTATATGAGGACGTTTATAATTTGAAACATTTTCAGGTCACAGTGAAAGCACATGAATATACAAAGGGAGAGTACTTTTCATGCTAAAGAGAGAAGATACTAAGTATAAAAGTTCAAAGTAAACTTATTTTCCTGTCTATAGTAAACAATTATTTTAAATTTTGTATGAAGGATGCCCAGAGCCACATGGTTGAATGAATGGTATAATAAATGTTTCTTATACACAAAGAAAACCATATTCTCATAAAACTAAATATTTTTTCCTGGAAATTAAAACTTACTTTGCCATTTATTGGAAGAAAAAAGAATAAAATTGCTCATGCACACATCTGGAAAATAGTATAACTCTATATCAAAAGTGAGAAACTGATAATTTTATCACAGTTTATAAGGGAAACTAGCCAGGCCATTTGGCATAGTCAGAGTGCAGGATAATTTTTCTGAGGCAGTTCTTTAAGCTGTATCTAAATTCAAAAGTTATCAGATGGATAGGGGTAGGACTCCTAGAATGACAAAATGAGCAGCTTAGCAAATCCTCTCTCCAAAAGCAGTATTACAATTGGAAATAATCATTTAAAGCAGCCATCTTAGGACTAAGGCAATAGATCAAATGCATGCAACAAATTTAGAAGTACTTATTCATGAACAACTAGTGACTATTGGGCAACAACAGTGGGAGTCTGGCATTTTGCTGAGGGCTGCTCCCATCAATCCCAGCTGTGTCAGCACAGTTTTCCTAGCGAAAGGCCAGCCAGTAACACCAGAAACTTCACTAATGGAGGGGGCCGGCATGACTTGGATTGGAAAAATAGGAAAACACACTCCTGAAGGTTTTCAGAAATAGTGGTAATTTATATAGATAACAAGTCCATTCACAATAGCATCAGAAAGAATAAATAGTTAGGAATAAATTTAACAAAGTTAGTCTAAGAATTCTGTACACAAAATATTGCTGAGAGAAATTGAGAAGATACAATAAATGCAGAGACAGTCTGTGTCCATAGATTAGAAGACTCAATATTGTTTAGATAAGAATTCTCCATAAATTGATCTACAGAATCAATGCAATCAATCACTATCTAAATCTCAGTAGTCTTTTTGTGTGTGTGTGTGTGTAGAAATAGGCAAGCTAAATCTAAAATTTATAGTAAATGCAATAATAACCAAATACCTAGAATACCCAAAACAATTTTGTAAAAGAAGAACAAAGTAGGAGGAATTATACTTTTTGGTTTTTAAACTTATTACTAAACTATAATAATCAAGACAATAATAGTACTGGCGTAAGTATGTATGTAGATCAATGGAACAGAATTTAGAGTCCAGAAATGAACTATTACCTTTAGAGTCAATTGATTTTCAACACAGATGTTAAGGAAAAAAATTATGCTGGGACAATTGGTTATCTATATGCATAAAAGAAGAATTTGGACACCACTTTACACCATATATACGAATTAACTCACAATCGATAATAGGTCTAAATGTAATTAAAACTCTGAAACTTACAGGAGAAAAGATAATGAATTTTTAGATATGATACAAAAATCAAGATCCATAAAAGAAAAAAATAGAAAATAGGACTTCATCAAAATTATAAATTTGTAAGCACCAAAAGATAGCATTAAGCAAATGAAAAGACAAGCCACAGATCAGAAGTAAATATATGTAAATTATATATGTAGAAAAGGACTTGTATCCAGAATAAAGAAAACTAACAATTCAATAATAATGACACAAAAAAGGTAATTTAAAAATGGGCAAAAATTTGAATAGCTATTTAACTGAGTAAGATATATGGTAGATTTATATGCACAAGAAAATGTACTCAGTATTATTAGTTATTAGGAGAATAAAATTAAAACCACAGTTAGATATGCATTCACTCTCTCTAGAATCCTCATAATCAAAAATTCAAATAATAACAAGTGTTGGTGAAGATATAGAAAACCTGGAACCCTGGTGCATTGCTGATGGGAATGTCACTTTGAAAATAATTTGACTGTTTCTCAAAATGTTAAATATAAAATCACCATATGACTCTTTGGCATACACCCAAGAGAAAATAAAGCATATGTCTACACAAAACATTATGCCTGAATGTTCATTGCAGCATATTCATAATAGCCCAAATCATAAAATAATAAAAGTGTCTGCCAACTAATAAATGTGTAGATAAAATGTGCTTATATCTATACAAGAATGATTTTCAGCAACATAAAGGAACAAACTGCTGATACATGCTACAACATGGGCAACTTCAAAAACATTATGCTAAGTGACAAAAGCCAAACAGAAAAGACTACATATTATGTGAATCCATTCATAGGAAATGTAAATAAAAGGAAAATATGTAGAGATAGAAAATGGATGGGTGGCTTCCTGGGGCTGGCTGTGGGAGTGGAATTGACTGCAAACAGGCTCAAGATCTTTTTAAGATGATTGAAATGTTCTAAAACTGGATTATGGTCATGATTGCACAATTCTTTAAATTTGCCAAAACTCTGAATTAAATACTTAAATGCATGAGGTTTTTTTTGTTTGTTTGTTTGTTTGTTTTTTTTTTGAGACAGAGTCTTACTTTGTTGCCCAGGCTAGGGTGAGTGCCGTGGCGTCAGCCTAGCTCACAGCAACCTCAAGCTCCTGGGCTCAAGCAATCCTTCTGCCTCAGCCTCCCGAGTAGCTGGGACTACAGGCATGCGCCACCATGCCCGGCTAATTTTTTCTATATATTTTTTAGTTGGCCAATTAATTTCTTTCTATTTTTAGTAGAGACGGGGTCTCGCTCTTGGTCAGGCTGGTTTCGAACTCCTGACCTGAGTTTATGTCGATTATATATTAATAATGCTGATAAATGCTGTTGTCTCAAAGAAATTATATAATTCATTTCACCTTCATAGCAACTTTTAAAGATGAACCGACTGACTGATGCTTCTCATACTCCTGAAAGACTTGAAATAAACATCAGCCCTCTGTTAGGCAGGCTATTGCAAAGGCACTGAGAACAATTAAAGAAAAATAATGTGTCCATCCATCTGAAGATAGTGCTAATATCCTACTTATGAGATTTCTGGTATTTCCCAGTTCTCTAGTTCAGTTAGGAAGAAACAAGTCTCAGAATCAATGATCCATACTGTTTATCATAGTGCTTATCAATGATGCTGTATCAGGAGATGTTATACTATGTTTCTTTTCCCAGTACATGTATTACAATCCCACTACTCAATATACTCCTGGAAACACATGGATTTTCCTAACTTCTGGGAAAAACTTTTACTTTTCTATACTCAATTCACACTGCATTGGAAGATGTCAAATTTCAAAATATATAAGTGGCTACTCTCATTCACCATATTTTATGAATCCTAATTTAAATTTCAACAGTAAACATTAGGGGTAATTTTTAATAGCAATTTTCAATAAAAGATGCTCCTGTGATATACTAATGTTTCAAAATGACCAGGACCCTCCAACATTAACACCTTAAATTATTAAACTATTACATTTCCATCAGCCTATCGTAAGCAGGGAGATTCATCAATAATAATGACAATCAGACCATGATAAAAAATGTTCTAAATGATTTGGTTTATTAGGCTTCACTATATTGAAACATCCATCATTAAATTTCTTTTCTTATTCTTGGGACTGATTGAATTTTAAAAATAATTAAAACAAGAAAAAAATTGAGGCTGTCTATGCACATATCCCTGGCTACACAAAAATAAACTAAGCATTCATCCTTTCATAAAGTATCTCAGAGTAAGGTAGAGAAATCAAGTATGTAAACAAATTCTTATCATATTTTATGCCAAGTTATTTAAAAAGATGAGTGAATGGGAAATGAATGAATGAGGAAAATGAGCATATAAAAGTCCAAAATCTAAATCAGTGCTATATATTCCAACTCTTTTATTATTTCTTTCCAATGAATCTAAAGTAACATAAAACAAATGCAGTAAGTAATGTTTCTTTCCTTTTTCCTCTGCTTTCTTTAGTGAACATTATGTGGTAGAGGTCAAGCTTCCAGCTAGAATGTTTGAGTCGCTACCTCTACAGATTAAAGAAGGACAGTTGCTTTATGTGTATCCAGTACTTTTTAATGTTGGCATCAATGAACAGCAAACTCTAGCTGAGAGGTAAGTTTCAGGTATAAGATTGTACTTCAGTTTTTCCTTTTTCTTTTTTAGGGCATGCTGAGAAATCCCACATGTTTCTGCATATAGAACTTAGATAGATTTATGGGTAACATTTTCCTTTTTATCAGTACCAACTTATTGGATATAGCAAGGTAAATATTCATATGTAAGTAATTTAAAGGTGACCAAAACATTGAAGAAAATATTGATGCCAATACCAAAGTATTCACATAGACTTTCTTCATCTTTTGAAATACGTGTATATCAAATTTTTAAATTTGTCATGTTTATGTATTTATCAACGTTGTAAATAGCTAATTATGTCAAAATTTTCTAGATCTAAAACACAATCTATTTTCCCTTTTATTATAATAATTATTACTGGGCAATGTTAGCACATCTTTTTATAATGACTTGCTCAGTGAAACAACAAATGATTGCATGTGATCCCATGAGTTACTGTCAAAGATCATTTTTTTTTGAGCAGACAGAGAACTTACTTTTACATCTTACATGGTTTACATGTAGAGACTACAAAAAATATAGATAACAGTTAAAGTTCATGTAACACACTTTCAGAGAATGAAGTTATCATCTTGCTCTAAGGCCTGCCTGGAGGCATTTCCCCACAAACAAAATTTTGAAGAGTTTGGTAGTCTTTGATATTTAAATGCTTTTTTGTGTATAATTCAGTCTCTAAATGTACCCTCCCCCCATAGGTAGCAGTTTAAAAGTGCCTAGCATATCCTTGCCATGCCTTGTTAAGTATATTTTAGGTCTTTAATAATGTCTTTTATTAAACTAAAAATACCATTACAGTTATAGTCCTCTTGAATTTCAATGATGGTCAAGATTTCAGTTATCTATTATTTTTAAACTATTTCTCTTCCTTTCCCTCTTATCCAAAAGATATAGACAACACAGGAAATAATTCATTTGCCAATTATAAAGTAGTTGACAAATTTTGTATTACATGTTTAGTTTTAAACTGTATGGAAACTATTAATTTATTTTTTTACAGTTTTCATAAATCAGAATATAATTTTATTCACCTTTCTGTACAAGAAGTTTTCTTTGATAATTAAGCACTTTTGAAAATCAGTATCTAAAATCAGATTACATTCTAGTTATCTATATATATTTGTCTCACAACAAATGATATTACTGAACATAAATTATACAACTTGGGGGAGAAAACCCAACACTCTAAATTGTCTCTTCTTTGGTACACTACAGTGCAGGATGTTGTGGGTTTCAGTTAATAAGTTAGGGCCTGTGAGTGTGACATTTAGAGAGATGTGAGACTCTTTCATTTATAGACTTTTCAAAGACTAGATAGCATTGTATTTTCAGGGCTCTAGATTTGACTAATATATATCATTCATGTCATTGTGACTGTTTCAGTTATCAGTCACTTTATTTAAAAGGTGTCCCTTCCTATCCTCCCATTTCCCTTGCATATCAAAAATGCATTTTTTCATACATGGAAGCTGTGTAAGACACATAAAATTTGAACAGGAGGCAAAATGGCAAAGTAGGGAAAACCCTGAGAGAAGCAGGAAGAGTGAGTTTGAATAACAATCTGACATCAACCAACTATTGATTTGAGCAAATCACTTCCTCTCCATTCTCTCAAGCTTCTTTTTCTGACTCTGAATTTTGAGCTTTACCAGGCAACATTTACATGTTAGGTATGCTATGCAATCTAGGTAAAATATTTCATTATAATATATATATTTATATTTATCCAAAATCAAAATGTCTGTGAATATTATTAAGTAAATACTCATTCTGTTAGCCTGCTTGGGCTGCTATAACAAAATACTATAAACTGGGTGGCTTAAACAACAGACATTTATTTCTTTGCAATTCAGACTAAAAAGTCTAAGATCAAGGTTCTAGCTGTTGGTTTCTGGTGAGGGTTCTCTTCCTGGCTTGCAGATGACTGATCGATTGCATTCTCCCTGTGTGCTCACATGACCTCTTCTTTGTGCATGTGGACAGAGAGGGAGGGAACTCTCTGATGCTGCTTCTTGTAAGGACAATAATTTGTTAGGATCAGAACCCACCTTCATAATCTCATTTAATATTAATTACCTCCTTAGAGGACCTATCTCTAAATACAGCCCCATTGGGCTTCCACATATGAATTTTAGGACAACACAAACATCCAGTCCATAATGCTAATATTACCCCTGAAAAGATAATATCTTTTAAAATACCAGTTATAGTGTCTGAAATAGTTAGAAGAGTACATATCAGATTCAAGGGAACCTCCTCTAGATTTTCCCGGCTCTATATCCCTGTCCTCCAAGTTCAATTTAGTGCAGTGGTTGAATACTGACTCTGTACCAGGAACTGCTCTTCCAAGCTGTGGGACACAGAGAGAATAGAAGGTAACAAGAACATGGGGTCTGATCCCTGTCCTGACAGAACAGACAATCTACTAAGGAATATAAATCAACAAATATGGCCAGGTGTGGTGGCTCACGCCTGTAATCCTAGCACTCCGGGAGGCCGAGGTGGGAGGATCGCTTGAGGTCAGGAGTTCAAGACCAGCCTGAGCAAGAGCAAGAGCAAGACCCTGTCTCTACTAAAAACAGAAAAATTTAGCTGGGCAACTAAAAATAGAAAAAAATGAGCCAGGCATCATGGTGTGCACCTGTAGTTACAGCTACTCGGGAGGCTGAGGCAGGAGGATCGCTTGAGCCCAGGAGTTTGAGATTGCTGTGAGCTAGGCTGATGCCAAGGCACTCTAGCCTGGGCAACAGAGTGAGACTCCATTCCCCCCCCCCCCAAAAAAAGAAAAACAGAACTAAAAAAACAAATATGACATTACGGTTTGACTCATGTAACAAAGATGTGGAAAGGACAGAAATATTGCATAAAAGAATGTGATTCACAGGTAAGAGATGAGTCCATGGAGAAGTCTCATGGAGGGGATAAGACAGGCTTTAAAAGATGAATAGGAATTAATCAAGCTAACAAGGAAGGGAAGATATTCTATTCATATGGGGGTATGGGTATAGCATGTGAAAAGTCACAAAGTCATTAAAATATGTCTTGTAAGGGGAGAAAAGTGTAAATCCATTCCCCTAAGGGGTTTTGGAAGCCTTTGTGGAAAAGTTAGATGCTAAACTAAGGAGACTGGACTTTCTCCTTATAGGGAGAAGGAAAACACTGAAATTCAGTGAGCTGATAACATGTGTTAGATTAATTTTTGAACATTTCATTATTGCACAGTGCAATGCCTGGTACATAGTTGATGTTAAATAAATATTTGTTGAATAAATGAATGTATGATCTTACCATAGTATATAGGGAAGATAGGAAGGGAAGGAAACTATAGATACAGTTCTGGTGTATTGGGGAAGCTTCAAGATAGTACAGACTGGATATAATTAAGTATCTAATATATAATGAAAGTGGTAAAGAAAAATAAAGGAAGGGATACCAGAGATGTGAAAAGTTCGATGAATAGTGGGTAGGGGGAGGGAAAGAGGAAATCCAAAATGGTGCCTAGATTTTTGAATCTGAGTTAATGGCAAAATATTTGGGATAGGCTTAGAAATAGTTAGAAGGAAGAGGTGGCTTCAGTTTTTGGTTATGTTGCATTTGAAATGGGTTGGGAAAATTCACACTGAAATTTACAGTGACATCTGTAAATACAGATTTGGATGGAGATACATATTGGAAGCCATTTAGATAACATCTTTTTATAAAGAGACAAGTGGACTTTAGGTTTGATCCTGAGAAATTCTCAAAGAGAACACAAAGTCAATGACATACAGGTAGAAAGGTTTGTCTTGAAGAAGGAGTGAAAGAGTACTGATACGGAACTGTTGTCTCTCATGGTATGAACAGAAAAAAAAGTTGGCAGAAGCGACCTACTCTCTGGGAGGTTGTAGGGCTCTATATGTGCCTACAGCAGATGGGGTGTGTGCCAGACTGCATGCAGTCCAATGTCTCGTCCTCGTCTTCTGGACCCCTCTCTCCAAGCTGTCATGGGTAAAGTGGAAGATTGGTCAGATTGAAAAAAAAGAGAGAGAAGAAGGGTCTGTTATATATGCAGAGATGCAGCCGTGCAGAGGAAGTGCATGCAGCATAGGGTGGGGAAACTAACATTAACTGAGTCATCAATTTTGTACAAGCGCAGGGACTGGTGTTTTGCATACGGTATTTCACCTAAGTTCACGTTTGATGATTGTGAGGATATTTTGGTGTGTCGTATGTGAATGGTGGAATCAAGGCCAGTGAAAACTGGATTATGTTTGAAATCACCATTGTGCAAGGTAGCTAAACAATGAGAGACACTCCTTCCTTAGAAAACCATTGCCATATATTTAAAACAGAAAGATAAAGGTACTTTCTGGTGCTATTTTATAACCTATAACTGTTTCCTTTTTTCTACTTTTAGGTTTGGAGATGTCTCTTTGCAAGAAAGTATTAATCAAGAAAATTTTGAACTTCTGAAAGAATATTACAAGATATTTATGGAAAAGATGCCTCCTGATTGTAAGTATGCAAGTCACAGAAAACAGCCTCAATAATTTCTTGATTATAAAGCTTCAGAAGGGGTCAGACAAACAGATCAATGGAGTAAAGAAGCATGGGATGGGGATGTGAGCATGATTTTGAGATTATCTGAACCAAAAGACTGATTGCCAAGGTGGCATGGCCAACACCTGCCTCGTTATCTTGATTGCACTCTTCAATGTGTCCTGCTGTTCATTCTGGGACATTAATTTCAGTGACATTGGAAAATGTCAAATATTAAAAATATGGAATTTATAATTAGAAATTTCAATTAATTCAATAAAAATGCATACTTCTTAACCATATAAAAGACTTTAGTAAAGATATAAGTCTTCATATATAAGATACATCAGACATATCATACATATATAAGGAGACAATCAGGTAGAATAAAAGTTATACAAAGTAATATTAAGTAACATAAATGAAAGAACCAATTTTTTGAATATACTTATTACAATACTTTATGCAAAAAAGTTAAGGCCTAGAGAAATGTGTTTTGCACTTTCAAAATATTTTTTTGCCGTTATTCAGTTCTGCTTTTCTTTTTTCCACAATATTAAGCAATTAAACATATGACATTTGAGCAGTCCAAAATCTGAGAATTAGGAATGTATGTGGAGTTCTATAAATAGTATAAATATGTTGAAATATTTAGGTATTCATAATGGTAAGAAACTAGGTTTTTATAACATAGGAAACAATGTAATATTTTAAATCAAAAGTTATAATCAAGGTCTACTTGTTACTACTTGTTGTCTAGTCATGGGTAATTTGCTCTCTGGCTTATACTGTGATACTTAGTTTGACATAGGTTAGGTGGCAGAGTATTTAGGTCTTTTCATAACCTAGTGAATGTTGTATCAAAATACGATAATGGCAGATGTGTGCCCATGTATGGATAATTAGAAAATGTCCCCTGCAGTTTTCAAATTATGTTTTATATTATTTTATTGCACACCAAATATTATTTTTTGCCAAAATGAAATTAAGTATATGGAGGTCCTTTAGCTGTCAGCATACTTTGAATTTTAAATTGGTTAATTACCTGAAAAGTTAATAATATAAGCAAAACTATTTTCTTTGGTAATTAATGAAAAGGAGCTCATTATAACTTGGATGTTGGTGATTTTTTTTTTAACAAGTTATAATTTGGCAGTGTGGCAGTCATTAGTGCTTTTATTTTCTTCTTGCTCTGATTTTCCCATTGGGTTTGATAACCTCAGATGTTTTCAAGTCTCCTTTCATGTCCACCTAAAGCATTAAGACACTTAAATTTTGTGTTAGAAATAAAACAAAATGAAATAGCACATCTGTAATAAATCACTGGTACAAACTGCTCTGTGTTTTAAAGTTGCCATCACATCTCGTACGTGATTTGGGGCTCCAGACTTTGGTAGAAAGAGTGAGCAAATTAAGCACTTCTGTTTTCCTCTCACCCCTAAGGGAGGAGGGACCAACCTTCAATGTATTACATGTAAACTCTCTGTCCTTTAATAATAATGCCCATATCTTTTATATTTTATTCAAAACAAAGGAGAAGGATATTGCCATACTGGTCTAGTGGAATAGTATCACTTATTGACTCCTCTGTTAGTAAAGGTGGGTTGTCTAGCACTGTGTGCTAGGAAGGAAAAGCAAGTGGGGCTTCTTTTACTGTTCTAAACTTTTTCTACAGTATTTAACATCCCTGTGTTATGTATAGTATTTCATCAGGTACAGCAATAAAAATTGCATGCATGCAAAATACTGTTTAAGAAAAAAAAATCTCAGGTTTGTAATGAAGATAAGGAGAATGTTGTCTGTGCGTGTATGTGTGTGTATGCACTTTTTACTGGAAGCCTCACATTCGATTTATCAGACATTGGTGGAGAACATACTATGTGTAAAATTCTGTGCTAATCACTATGGATAATGAAAGATGAGTAAGATATGGCCTATGCCTCTAGTAGCTTACAATTTAATGACTCAATGCAATCAAGGATTAATCTACATTAACTCTAAATGTCTTTCCAGAATAATAGTTGCTATTTTGAAGTGTTGATCCTTTTTCTGAATAATTTAGTGTTTTTGTTGATGTTGTTCAAAAGTTTTACTTTCTTACTTAATCATTTGTGACATTTGTTGTGTGGTTATGCATTGTCACAGACTTTATTTTTGCACTAGGAAAAATAAGACATCTTATGCATTTTTCCCATTTGCAAAGATAGGAAAATAGGATAAGAATCTAATATTTTATGGATCTTGAATTTAAAAGGAACTATTTGAAAAGTTTTCTATGTAGTCCACACAAAAAATATACATTATAGGAGGAGAAGATCTATAAATATAAAGAAAGGAGGCCTAAGGAACACACAATAAATATGGAGAAATTATTCACGATTGAGGCAAATAAGATAAATGAGAAGAATACTATCCAGGGGGAGGTGAGCAAGAATATCATATGTGTTGATGAAGAAAGAAGAATGAAGATTAAAGAGAAGCTGTTTGATTTGGTGGTTATAAATAATTGATGACATTTGATGGAGTCATTTTAATTAAAAGCATGGAATGAAACCGTATTACAGGCATTTAAGGACAGAATACATGTTATATAATTAGAGAGACAAAATGAAAGCCACTCCCTTAGGAAACTGAACAGTGAATATAAAGAGAGAAATGAAGGAAAAAATAGGCCAAAGGCAATCGAATCAAGTGAGAGAGCTCTTCCCTGATTCTCTTTGCTTTTCCAAGGTGGGAGGTCGATGCCTGGTTACAGACTGCTGGAGATTTCAGGGTGGCAGCTGTGGGTGTCGGACCTACTCTTGATGCTGCTGAAAGGTTCCAGAGAAGGTAACAATGATCAGGCTCCTGGAATGAGCCAGAAAGCCAACAAGGAGCCCCAAGAAAGAGCAGAGGACTATGGCCTCCCATATGATACAGAGACTGAACATTATTTGACAGAGGAAAGAGTAGTATTCTGCCTTGTAGAGAAAAAAAAACAAAGCCCACCACACCTGGTTTTGGTACCTTAAACACCTGAAGAATTTTGGTAAAATGTCAAACATAACTCTTTAAGGTTGATAAAAGGTCTTGAAAGAGTAGTTTGGGATTGGCCTTCAGACCCCTGCTGGTCCAACACTGTCTCTCACATCTCCCAACGTCCTCTGGTGGCTTCAAAGGAAAAAGCTTTAAAAAAAGATTTCATTCACATCCTTTTTACTTTAAAAATCAGATCAATCATGATTTTCCCTGATAGCCTGTTAAATTATTTCAGCATAATTATTAACATATAATTCTTAAATATAATGCATAAAGGCTGCACATGCGTGTCAAGAACTCTTATGTTTAGTTGTACCAAACTAACACTTAGTTAACAGGGTGCAATTTATTTAAGCTAAAGTATTCTGTGCCCTGTGAATTTATATTTTCAGTTAGCATTTCCCATTTTTAGTGTTTCAATTTATCTTAAGTCTCATTTAAAGGTAGATTAATGGAGCAAAGCTGGTTCAATTCAGCATAAAATAATGAAAACTATAATAAATATTGAAACTCAAAATAATGTGAAATTTATAAAAAGTAAAAGGACTTGATGGAGACAAGGAAATCTGCAAATGACAGGATTTCCCAGAAGCAGGTGGAAAAGAAGAGCTTAACTATATAAATACAATATGGGATATCTAAAATTGGATTTAGTTAGATCAGAGAGGGTCAACTCACCTCTACTATCTAATACTTTGCCTTTTTAAAATATTGCCAAGCAACCATTGAAAATGCAGCAAGTTTTTTGAACATAGGACAGAACTCTCTATTAAATCAAGATGATTTTTCCCAGAACAAGTATGTGATAATACTTTCCTGAATGAAATTATTGGATATTGTTTTCAAAAGGAATGAAAAGAACAGAGCTACCAAGGTATTATACGGAATTATATTCCATGTATGGTAAACAGATTGATGCACATGATAGTATTGCCGAGAAAGGAAAACTACAATGGTTGTAACACATTGTGCTCTAGAAGACATCAGCACTAGTTCTTGGGAAACTTCTTTAGCACAGTGCTCTGTTGGACACTCCACACCGTTCAATGCCATGGGGTGTGGAGAAGTGGTCACTATCACATGCTAATAAGTATGTTTTAGTACAAAAGGGTGAAATCACTGAAGAACAGAATATAAATTGGTATATAGTTGGTGCATCTATCAGAGAGAAAAGCTGCACATTTCTCTGTTTAACAATAAACATTAAAGCTACTTAAATGGATATTTCCTTCAGCAAGTGAGTATTCTATGAGCTCTGTCACAGATCAGAAAATATGCAATGAAATCAGTACAGAGAGCATGAGCTCTGTGTGTCATGTGGATGGGCAGCGCTCCAGAAACTAAAAGGGTGCCTCTGAAACCGTCCACTTACTGCTGTTTACCTAATACTGGAATCCTTGTGTGTCAGTACTCACAGCGTTGCTTGCTGCTGCCCCAGGTTTAAGTGTGCTGCTTTCACTTTCTCAGAACGTGGCTTGGTGGGTATTTCTTGTCCCTGCTTTTCAGAGTCTTCTATTTTTAGAAACTACCACCTATCTTGAGCCTGATTTCCCGAAATTAAACAGGGTCTAGAAATGACCTGAACTTATAAAATGAGGAAATGAGGTGAGTCAAATAAATAAAGGGACATGATCAAACACACACGTAAACACACACACACACACACACACACACCCCATCCCACAAAAGGTCTTCAAACAATCTAAGTATTTCTGATTAGCAAACAGACTTTCGTATAGAGGTTAAATATCTCCCACTTTCCATACTACATTTCTAAGTCATTGATTATTTTCCTACACATGGTAATACTTGATTTCCTCTGAACAGTTCATGTTTATATAGAGAGACTCTTTCTGAATGTTAGGAGAGCCTCTCAGCATTACAGATCAGTGACACCAAAGGCTATCATTTTATTCTCTCAGCTAAGGTTCAGCAGTGGGTGACAGAAAGCACTGTTAAACTTGCCCTCTTGTCACTTTACTCTCTTTTCCAAATATTTCTTTTCCCTCTACATCCTGTTCACTGTCTATAAACTTTAGGGAGGAGGTCAGGCTGTGCCAGAAGGGATTAACCTGCCAACAGGATCAGGTGGAGAAGGGCGACTGAGTTAGATGGAATATGCTAACCTAGGCTAGACTGTGAAAAAACAAAAAATAATATCAAATTCTTAGTGACTGTGTATTCATCAGACCCCAGTCAGAAACACAAGAATTCTAGGAATTTACAAATTAAACAGGGGTAGATGAAGCCATCCAGAGTTTAGCAATAGCAAGAAGTTGATGCTAATTCAGGTGCTACAGGGACATAGCTCAGGGGTAGTGTCATCAGAGTATACAAAAGCGAGGGCCACCCAGATGTATCTAGATTCTTGGTGGGGACTGTGGCAGGAGCTGGGACCACAGATGGAAGGGTTGTTCAGTGGGAGCTGGAGCCATGAAGACACACCACTTCGGTAGACCTGTAAGAAACAGAAAGATGGTGAAGGGAGTATGCCGGCTTCTGGCTTCCTCCTTGCCTGAACTTAATTGTAAATCAGAGGGCAGCAAGTAGCCTGGGAAATGAGGTTTCCTGAGATAAAGAGCAGAATGGGGAAAGGAGCAGGTAGATATGAGAGCAAATCAGCAGGTGATCAGCACTATCTACCCCTTTGCTGCTCAGCACCTCTCCTTACCTGTTACCCACGCAAGAGTCAATTCACACAAGTCCGTATCTGGACATGGAATTGGCATCTTGTGCTTTAACAAGCCCTCCAGGTGGTTCTGCTGCACAGTAAGATTTGGAAACCACTGGCTTACACTTGTAAGATGTTATAGAGTTTGCTGTCGAATTGTAAACATATGTTTCTGCATTTCATTTATACTCTAGGCATGAGTATAAAAGAAGGTGAAATCGCCCGGAATATTGAAACTGTCTATCTCTTATTTATTTGTTGTTTAACAAACATTTATAGTAGATTGACCTAAGTTAAATGTCTGTGTGTAAAGCAACACAGCTGTAATGATGATTCTGGTCAATGTGAGATTACCTTGGTTTATTATGTTAAGCTAAGTAAGTGTGTCTAAGTATGAATGCTACAGAATTTTTTTATTTTAAATAAACTTGAAGATATAAGGATTTTCTTAAATTAACACATGAATATCCTTCCAACAGGAACTATAAATTGGACTAATACATAATTAATTTACTGATTATTTTTGTTTTATAGACAACTCAACTTTCATACCATGTAGACATCCAGATATACAAGTGAAAAATTCAGTCAGTCATCCAAATATTTTGCTTATTTTAGTTCAACATATGTACATTCAGAAACATTAAGATGGCTGAGGAATTCTTCACATATTATCCATGTTTGGCATTGCATAGGCATACAAGAAATGAGTGAAAGAGACTGGCAATATAGGGAAATATTATATTATGTTATACTACAGGACAAACTTAAGGTTGAAATGTCCCAGAAGGAGCAGATAAAAATAGGATTTAAAGATTACTGGCTATCTTCAAGTTTTCTCTACCCATTTTTCTCCTAAAGCCATCCCAGTAAGTCTTTTGTGCACGTAACTTCACTGAAACCATTATTGTCTAGATTCTACATTGTTAAACCCGAAGCTTAGTTTTTTGGCCTCATCTTACTTGATCAAGCAATAGGTTCGACATTATTACTTACTTCTGTACTTTATTCTGTACCTCTGCAGTCCACCTCTCATCCCTGAGCTCTTGTATCCTGCTCAATACATCAATCATTGTTCCTGATATGCCCTTAAAAAGTCCCTACAATCTTTCCCACCTAAGTTTATGTCAATTCCAATCTTTTAGTTGCTTTGGAAAAAAAGGAATAGAGTCACCCTTGACTCTTCTCTTTCTTGCATACTCTATTTCCAGTCCATCTAACTGGCTCCACTTTCAAAACATATGTCACCAGTTCTCACCCCTGCATTGCAACCACCTTGTGCAAATCCTTCCTATCTCTCTTTCTGATGATGACAACAGCCTCCCATAGTGTCTTTGTTTGCTCTCTCACCCTTCATTCAGTCTATTCTTCTCACAGCAGCTAAAGTGACTACTTTAAAAGGAAAGTCTAATCATGTGTCTTCTCAAACTCTTCTAATAGTGCCCGATGTTTTTTTTTTTTTTT
>VBSM01000483.1:13006491-13058466 GCA_008086735.1 Cheirogaleus medius
TACATATGTTGCCTTTGCCCCACCCAAGTCAGAGCTTCAAGCATGTCTATCCCCAGACAATGCACACTGCACCCATTAGGTGTGAATATACCCATCCCCTCCTCCCTTCTCCTATCTGCCCAACACCCATTGAATGTTACTGCTATGTGTGCACTTAAGTGTTGATCAGTTAATACTAATTTGCTGGTGAGTACATGTGGTGCTTGTTTTTCCATTCTTGTGATACTTCACTCAGTAGAATGGGCTCCAGCTCTATCATATGCAAACTTCCAAAATAAATTTCTATTCTATAAATATTTGTTAAATGCATGAATGGATGAGATAAATTGGATCATTTAGTTGGATGTTTTAAAGAATCAGAGAACAGTAGAAAGCTATTGTATTTTGGAGCTAATCTAACCTAGACTATGGCAGGGAACACAATTTCTGTTAATAAATATTGAATTATAAAAGGATTATGTATTCTAATTATTTTGAAATTCACATCATCACATTGACAATTCTGAGAAGGTCTATTGCATGGTTGGTCAAATTTTTCTGTGAAGGGCCAGGAAATAAAATAATTCAGGCTTTGTGGACCATATGATCTCAATCATGGCCACTCAACTTTGTCACTATAGTTTGCATAATAAACCATAGACAATATGTAAATCAATGGACATGGTTGAATTCTAATAAAACTATATTTATGAAAACATGGAACTTGGTGGGTTTAGCTTGTAGGCCATAGTTTGCTGACCCAAATCTATAGTGTTTAAAACTAATTTTGTTTAAAATAGCATTTTTCCCTCATGGGGGCACAAAAATTTTTATGAAATGCCAACTAAATAAGTGCTCCTCAGAATGTAGCTTAAGAAATATCGACCTAGTCCAAAAGAGCCTTTTGCAGTGAGGAACTTGGGGTCTAAGATGGATTTTAAGTTCACACACCCAGTCAGTAGGAGAACAGGGGCTAAATTCCATATTCTCAGACTCTCAGTTGAGTGTTCTTTTTACGTTTGTGCTGCTGTTCTACCATTTGCATGCGTGTAATTCCTAATTTATTTTTAACTCATTGCCAAAGAAACTCTGATGTACTGACCTTTGAAATTTTGAATGCTCTCAGCATTAAAAAGATTGAGAGAATGTTTTTTGTCTGCTGTCTTTTGAAGCACTTCGGTTTCTTTTTGAAAGGAAAAGTGAGACAAAACAATACTTAATTTTAATCTTCTCAGTGCATGTAAAACCACAGACATAGACTTTTAGTGTCCCTTAAGTAGTCAATTAGATTAAAGTATGGAATACAAACAGCACTGCAAGCAATAATGATAGACACACATACAGATGTCTACCTGTCTGGCCAACTAGGCCTTGATCTCTGCGACCTCTGTTACTTGGTAATCTTCACAAATTAGATCTATCAAATATTTTAGTTATCCCTATTCTGTTGTGATATAAGTAGGTACAACCTTAAATTTCTTGCCCTTCAATCATCTTTACATTTTATTCATTCTTTCCTTTTCACTGGGGCTCTTACC
Source organism: Cheirogaleus medius (assembly GCA_008086735.1). NCBI lineage: Eukaryota > Metazoa > Chordata > Mammalia > Primates > Cheirogaleidae > Cheirogaleus > Cheirogaleus medius. The sequence continues at coordinate 13,008,009 of VBSM01000483.1, forward strand.
CTTTTAGAATGTCTAAGTTTGCGTTCCAGATTTCTCCACTCATTGAACATTGGCTGGCCTCCCAGTATACCAGTCTAGTTAGACAGCACATGATGGCACGAAATCAAAAGACATGAATTCAATTGAAAGCTCACTTAGGTGAGTCACTTGATGTTTTGAATGCCTGCATTTCATTGTCAGCCAAGGGAGAATAATTAATATGCATATACCTTGTACTTCAAAGTACATTCTACCATTATCTCACCAGGGAAAGGAAGTTAATATTTCCACTGTCAATTTCTGTGACAGAAAGATGTCACACTGCACTTATGAATGTTAGAAAGATGGTTAAGATAATGATTGTGGTATACTTTGAGTTTCTCAAGAGAGTTACATTTCTCCCGTGTACAAACAAGTCAATTTATCAATCCAGTTAAATTTGATTGTAAAGCTCTTCCTACAGTTTGAACCAACCTGCATCTCTTCTCTATTCAATAGCCTCTTTCTGTCTGCATCTTGTCTGTAATCTTTCAAATCCAGATTGACTTTTCTGAATTTTTTCATAAAATCACTGATTCTCTGATAAGCTTTAAAAAAAGCATATTTTTTGTTCTTGGAATACCCCTATAGATAAGCTCCTGAAATCATCACTGTTAGAATAAGTTCCGCGATCCCACAGTGCAAAGTAAGATGGATGCTAAAAATCTTAAGACTCATGATCCCTTTTGGAAATAAATATCTGAATTTGACCTGAATTGATTCCAGAGTCCCCTATAATTTAGCTTCATCATAGTATCATGTCCAATAAACAGATCAACAATTAAAGGTGACTACAAATTAGTTCCAACCTTCAATTAAACATCAAAGGAAAGACAACTAACAACTATGATTTCTCTTTTTAAATCCTTTTTTCCAACTCTCCAATTCACTCAACTATGTAACATAGCACTCTCCCAAGCATTTGTTCTTTATTTATCATTCTCCTCCATCCAAAACCACAACTGCAAGGCTCTTGTTTCCAGTTCATCTTTTCTTCCATCTTATTTCTTCATTCTTCCAGTTTTGCATCACAAAACTTCAGATAAAGTAGAATTTTCCTGGAAAGCTAGGTAAGGAAGAGAAATGGAAGACTCAAAAATAAAATTATCTTTATCAGGTGGGTGAGAAAATAGCAGTCTAAAAACAATAGATTAATAAATTTTGTTGCTGTTAATAAACTATAAATATATGAGTATCTCAGATTACCAAACTAAAGACCACTTCATGTCAAAAAAGGAGCCATATGAGTGGAATAAAATTTAGGCTTTATATTCTCATTACTTCTTTCCTTTTCATTTTGGAGCCTTCCAAAGCAGTGTTATTTTCATAATCTTCTTCCTCTATTTTACTTTATTTCTGTCTTTCTTAATGCTTCAGGAGTTACTTATTTTATTCTACATAGTAAGAAGCATTTAAGATATCATTTTTACTTGCCTCCAGGAGCCTCAAGAGATAAGCCAGAGACTGTGACTGTTGGAAAAGGGCCCAGTCTTCTCAACCATCTCCCTTTTTCTCTGTCATTCTTGCAGTTTGGCAGTCAGTTCCTAGTGCATTATCAGCAGGAGGGGTGGCATGGAAGAGGTGAGCTCTTCTCTTCCGGAGATGGTCTCGTTGTGTCTCTGCCTTCCTGGGCTGCCATTCACCCTTTGTGCATTTCACTGGGAGTCTGGCTTTTGGATGGGCAAGGAGGTCAAGCACAGAAATCATCCCAAAAGCTGCTTTCCTGCTCTGCTTAAACTTTGAAGAATCTGTTCTTACCCTGGTTTTCAGACTTTTATATGGAGTGTGCTCTCAAAGGTCCTTTTCTTACTGGTGCTATTGTCTGGGTAAAATGCAGGGACTTGGAAGTTGGCCTGGGTAAAAAGAAGGATGCCATCCAACTCCCGTTGGTGCTAGGACCCAGGCCGCTTGCGCAAGGGCAAAAGTAGCTGTCCGCACAGCTCAGTCTGGCTGATGAGAAGACAGACTGTGTGAACCTCTTCCCACACTCAAGTTTTCTTTCCCACGCAGCTCTGTTGTTTGTGCATCAAACTATCTTGGGCATCTTGAGGAAATGAGAATTTAGATGTTGAAGAGCCACTTAACTGCAAATCGTCTTTCATCCTTTGACATGACTTTAAATTGTTTAGAGATTTTGAAATCAAATTTTGAATGCTTTCTTTGAAAAAAAACAAAAACAGGGAAAAAGCAATATTGTATAATTCTATTCCTCTCCCTGCACACCACATCCCATGGCTCCCTGATGTCAGTTGAGGACATTTCAAAGGATTTTAAATACATTGCTTTGAATATATTTTATCAATTGCTTTTAAAGTTTTTTTTCCTTTTGATATGGGTGATGTGACCTTGAAATTCATTTAAGAGGAAACACTGAAAGTGTGTAGGTCAAAAATATCCACCTCTGACTAGACTGGAATTTTGATATTGGATTTGTTGCATTGGCTTCTTCACAAATTGGAAATTGGAAATATAATTTAAATAAAGCTCGTTTCAGTACAGCTTTGTCTTTTTATATTTTCCAAGATTTTATATCATCTAAAAGAACATAATTTACAATTTTAAGACATCTCATGGATTTTACCTAATTGCATTTGTTTGCTCGCTAGTAGGATTAACTATAATTATTTTAGAATTAATTATAGAAGAGACTTAATGTTACAGAATATAATACTAACCAGAGGGGATTTTGAAAGCATCGTTTTTCATATGTTAATTTGTTCACACTTAAAACAGGCTATTCTAAGTTGTTTTTATTGTAGTTGTTCTTTGTATTTATTGCCAGATAACAAACTATCCCAAGTTTGCTGATATAAAATGAGAATTATTTCATCTCTGCTCACAGATTCTTGAGTTCTGTTTTCAGACAGGGAAGTTTGGTTTGTCTCTGCCCCATGACATCTATGACCTCAGATGGAAAAAAGAACAGCTGGGGTCACTGGACTGGCTGAGAACTAGATGCATCTGGAAGTTTCTGCTCACGTGATGCCGCCTGGGCCAGCTTGACTCAGAGGCTGGGCTCAGCTGTGACTGTTGACTAAAGCACCTAAACAAGACCCTCCATGTGGCTTTGGCTTCTTCCAGCACAGTGGCTGGGTTCTTACAAGGGAGCATCTAAAAGGAAGGATACAGAGAGCAAAGTTCCAAGAGTATAATCAGGCAGGAGCTGCAGAGTCAATTAAGACCTGTTCTCCAAAGCTACATAGCATCACCTGTGCCATATTCTATTAGTCAAGACAGTCCCAAGCCCACCCTGTGAAGGGGCATAGATTCCGCCTCTCAATAGAAGGAGTGTCAAAGAATGCGAGACCATGTTTTAAAACCATTACTGTAGACATGATTAATTTGCTGCTCTCCAGAAATACTTATTTGTCCTTTCATCACTGTAACTCAACAGTAAACATTGCCAATATGGCTGGTCAACGTTAAAAATGCATATATCTCAGTTTATTTACCTTAGCATGCCTTTAGTTGCAAGTGACAAAAACCCTAACTCAAACTGGCTTAAACAATAAAGAAAATTTATTTATTAACATAACTGAAAATTCTATCTGAGAGGCAGGCTTCAAGAGAGGGTTGGTTCAGTGACTCAGCAGTATTATTATAAAAATATATCTTTCCCTCTGCTGATCTTAGTATGTTGACTTTATCATGCATCTAGTCCCCTCGTGACTCAAAGATGGCTGTCAGGAGCTCATCCATGCTCAACCTAAGGACCAAAGAGAGTTTCCTTCCCTCTCCATGAGCTTCACTGGACTGGAGCAGCATAGGTCACTTGCTCACCCTTAAAACAATTGCTGAGGTCAGAGTTCAGTTCTGATTGGCTTAGATCATGCTCATCTTTGAACTTGTCATGATTTCAAGGAGTATGGATTATACCAGTTGTCTTCAGAGTGGGGGTGTAATTGATCCCAAGTAAGTTTTGTGTCTACTCCTCAGTGAGAAATGAGTAGATTAGGTGCTAGGAAGGCAGGTGCAATTTCCACTTCATCTTGGAACACTTTCTGGCAGCATAAAGTCATTTGACCATAAGGGAATGAAGCCACTGCCTTCGTATCATTGGCATCATAGTTCAATCAGCTGAAAGGTCGTGGTTCTTTTCCTGTTTACTGGTCGGCACCGTGCCTTTGATTCAGGTCAATGTCATATTCAGAACTCTTATTGAAGAAACCCCACTTGACGACACAAGGAGAAAACAGGTCCTAAAAAGTGACTGTCATCTTGGCTGTTTCGTTCCATTGGGAAGTGGTGGGAGAGTGGTCACTGGGGTTGTGAATGTTTGTGATGGGTTTATGTTCCTTGTGTGCAAGGAGACTGTTTCTTGGGATAAATTCCAACTTTCTCCTGAGAAAGAAAGCTTCCCATCTCAGGCTATGAACTTTTTAAAGTGCTGCTAATACTTTCCTCTGTTTTTCAGAGTTGACACAGAATTTAATAAGGTAGCTTCTTCTGCCAAGAATTTTATTAATTGTTTTCCACTACAAGTCAATGAAGCATGACAAGGTTATTGTCCTCATTTTGCAGTTGAGAAAATAGGGACAGAGGGTTAAGCAACTCGCCCAAGACTACACATCAAAGCACGGGTAGAATTGGCATTAAAAATCATTTTCCTGGAATCTTGGCTCAGTGCTTTCTTTAAAAAGAATTATGAAAGTTTCAAGCAAACAGAAAGAACAAATCATGAATAACAGACACTTGGGAACCCATTACTTAGTCTCATAATTTTTGCAAGAAACAAATATATATAGATAATGTGAAAGCTCCCTTTGTACCCCTCCAGGTTCCCACACCTGACCGTCTCCTTCTATGAGAAAATCAATACCCTGAATTTGGTGTTTTATATGCTCATATACATTTTTACTCTATATGTATGTATCCATAAAAATATGGTACAGTTTTACATATTTAACTATATTATTGCTGTTACCTTATATGAATTCTCCTGCAATTTGCATTTTTTGTTCAACATAATTTTTATAATATATCCATGCTGACACATATAGCACTTGCTTATTCATTTTACATGTTAAATGATATTGCATTGCATGAATATATAACAGTTAATCCATTATCTTTATGTACATTTAAATGGTATTTTGCTGTTTAATATTATAAACAATAATGCAATGAAAATTATTGTAACTTTTGCCTCTGATTACTTTCTTGAACCATATTTGAAAAAAAAGAATACTCTTATGGAGATATGCATGCAGATTCAATTGCCCCATTTAAATTTGATATTAGAGTAATGCTGGAGTAAGTAGCAAAAACAAAACTTATTGGCTAATTTGCACTTGAGGAGACACAGTCTAAGCCTAAAACAAATCCATGTTCTGTGTATACCATGGTTTTCAGTTGATACATCAGGATCTAGCCTTACATCTTGACACCTCACCTATTAGCAAATCGTTACTAATTATTCTCCTTTTCTGAACCAGACCTGAATGTCTGTGGCCTGCAGTGTTGGGTTGACAGGGATGTGCTCTGAATAAAGCAAGTTTTGTTATTATAGAAATAGAAGTAGTGGCCTGAAAATTTAAACATCAAAATGACTTCCTTCTAAGAATCATGCCATGGGAGAAGGTGTGAAATTTCTATGAGACATCTTTTCTGTCTATTCTAAAGCACTACCTTGATTGGGTAGGAATGGGCAAAGGATGCCCCATGGCTTTATTTACATTTAGGAGCCTTATAATCTGTTTAGAATGTCTTATTAAAAATTTTTTTGTGTCAACAATGAAACTACATCATTTTGATAAATTATTATGCTTTGTTTTGGAGTCCCAGCATTCTAAAGAAGTTGGTCTATTGTGTTAATACCAGAGCTATTTTTCAGAACCATCAGTTGCAAAGATACCAGCACAGATTTGGAAGAAATTACTGTCATAAGAGTTGGGAGACTAGGTGTTAGGCTTGATTCTTCCTCTGACTATAAGACTTATGAAACAGACACTTAAGCATCCTGGACATGAGGTTGCTCAAAATCAGTGCTTTGCAATTTTTTAGGTTGATCCTAAGAATTTTTAAATAAATTTGATGGGTTGAGACCAGAAATTTTTTTAAAAAATTTAAATAGAACAAAAAACATTTAGAGCATAATGTATACATTAAAGGTAAATGTTATTTTATAAAATTTTTGTTACGGTGTGTGTGTGTGTCAGTACTGTGGAATGTTTTATACTTTTTTCTTTTCTTAAAGTATATTTGACAGTTAAAAATTGTATATATTTAAGGTATACAATTTGATGATTTAATATACATATATTATGAAATAATCACCATAATCGAACTAATTAATATATCCATCAGCTCATATAGTTATCACTTTCCTTGTGTGTGTGCGTGTTGAGAACACTTATGATCTACCCTCTTAGCAAACTGCAGATGTACAATAAAGTATTGTTAATTATAGGCACATTGTTTTACATTACCTCTCCAAAACTGTTCATCTTGCATTAAAGTAAACTTTTTATTCTGTATTGCTTTCAAAACGTTTGAAAGCCATTTGTACAAGCTGACGCCAGGAAGAAACTCTGGGACCTTACAGATATGGTTAACTCCATATTTAAAACTCACCAGTTGTTCCCATTTTGCCCAGATTGCCCAGCATAGCAGAACAGACCCTTCATGAATCCTGCCCCTGGGACTATCCACTCCCAGGATGCTGTGAGCTGCACATTCCCTGTTTCAACAGTACTGCTTCCTGTCTCCTTGTCGCTGCTATTTTCTCCTTAACCTCAAATGCTCTCAGTAGCCACAAAGCATTAACTTTGCCAGACACCCTTCCACACCAGCCTAGTCTTATAGAATTTTCCATTCCTTCCCTTGAACCCACGTGTCTTTACTGACTTATGTCATAGTGCACAATACACTTTTTTGCACTTAATAGTTTAAATATCTATCCCACCCTACTTGACTGTGGAAATTTTGAAGTTGGGTCTTTGTATTACATCATAATAATTTAGGTTCTTTGTTTTTCTCATACATGTATTCTGTTCTCCATTGCTCTTAAAATAACTTTATTATGTAAAGGCAATACGTGCTCATTCTAAGTGATATAAAAAGGTATTTGAAAAATTACACCAAATCCTACATCCTAAAGATGACTACTGTTAATATCTAAACCAATATCTTGCTCTGCCTCTATGCCTGTACAGAGAGAGGTCAACATACGCACAGGTGCACACACACACACACACACATACACAAAATGTTATATGAATAAATTCTTTCATTAATCAGACCAATTTTTCCTTTCAATGATGTCAAGGACACTTTCTATGTCAGTGATATACCTGCACATAATTTTTAATGGCTGCTTATAATTCTAATTTATGGATTACCCTGGGTTTGTTTGGGTTGCCATTTATCAACATTAAAAGCAGTGATGGTGGACTTGACTTCTTATTCCTTGGATGCCACGACTATAAATTAAAGAGCACCATTATTGTCCTCACCTTCTTTGATTAGCCACAGAGTCCTGAGCTGGTTTTAAAACTCCCTTCATGGCATTCTGCATTCAGCCTCCTTCTCTTGATTTGTGGACTGTGTCCTGTTAAAATTTCTGTATATTTGAGAGTCTTCTACCCAGCAATGTGATAGTTTTATCAAACTTTCTCTTTCTTAAGTGTGAATCATCTGTAGTTAAAAAGTAAGTGTTTGGCTTTTGACAGCTTTCCCTTTTAGGAACTAAAACAGTGGAGTTATACATACATTTTAAATGAATATTTTGAATCTAACCTCCCTAACATAGGGTATATACCTGAATTGCACCCAACCTTTCTATAGTCTGTGGTCATAAAATCCAAGATGATGTACGCTTATTTTCAATGGATGTTTCCACTTTACCAACAACTTCTGCTCTTGATAGATAGAGTGCATTGGGATACTTCCTTTCATCTCTGGAGCTAACATCAAGAACTACTCAGATATGTTATTTTGCTAAAATGAAACATCTGGTACAAATTTGGAAAGTACAAAGCCTTATTACTACTAAAGCTCATTTGTGTCAGTTTTTGTGATCTGAGTCAGGAATATGTCATCTATTTCTTTAGTGTAACTGGGTTTATACCTAAGTATAGTCTGTGGTTCTTATTTATTTTCTCCTCTTTTTAAATGAATTCTCCTCCTTTTAAGCCTCAGTCTAAAGCCTCCAGTTCTCTGGAATTCATCCCTCAGTTTGTGGATTTACATTGGAATAATGTATTTTCATACTATACCGCACTAACTCAACCACTCACTCAGGACACTTTTTTGTTTCTATCATTATATTATAATCTTTAATCCCATCTCACCAAGTCTTGGGAACATTTGTGTCCTAATGTGCATTGCTTCAGGTTTTAATGTAAAATGTACACTATTTATTACTCATATTTTAGGTCTTAGTATGTAGATATTTGAGCAACCAGTGCTCCCAACCCATGTATCTCATTGCCTCATGTTGTTCCTCTTTCCATGCCATACCTGTGCTTCTCGGTGGTTCCCAACCAGGATAGATGATTTTCATCAAGGGACATTTGGCAATGTGTGAAGACATTTTTTATTGTCACAATGGGAAAGATGCTACTGACATGTGAATGGTAGAGGTCAGGCTTGCTGCTAAACATTCTGGAATGCACAGTATAGTTCTCTCAACGCCCCCCCCCCCCACCGCTGCCAACAAAATGTTAAATGATTCAAAACGTCAGTAATGCTGAGGTTGAAGAAACTTGCTATATGAAAACTGACTTCATGTTTTTTTTATTTGAACTTTCATATTTCTCCCTTCTCCCCCAAGATGTTCAATTTAATATATTCCCTTGATTCATGACATCTATGTCTTATGCTTTGGTTAATGTGAGGAAGCAGCCATCATCTTCATCAAAAATGTTTCCCTTGCTGGTAAAATAGTACTATATGACCAGTTGACATCACCACCATTATACAGAATAGGGAATGGGAAAATTTAAGCATATTTCCAAGTAAAGGATAAAATTAGAGGGATTAATGAGTATAATTATCCTGACATATTCTTTGCTCCAAATGACAGTTGTTGTTATAAAAGTTGCATTTGCAAATACATTGAAGAAAACTCCATGGGCAGTTTAATACTAACATTGTTTCATTTTTTTTCTCCTTCCTTTTCTTTTTTTGTTCCCTTCAGACATTTCACATTTTCAAGAACAAAATGACTTAAAAGGATTACTAGAAAATCTCCATCAAAATATTCAAGCCAAAAAAAGAAAGAATGTGGAAATTATGTGGCTGGCTGCAACGGTGAGCACTCTCATGTCAAATCTTATTTCCTGCCATGTCATGACCAGCAGGCATTATGAGTTCTCTGCCCTGCAGGGTCCAACCTCTGCATTTCGGGTTATCAAGTGTCATCCTCCATTACCCAGGTGATTAGGCATTTTCACTCTTGTTGGTAGCTCTGTCAATAGACCAGAACATAAGATGGAAGGAGGTGCACTCAATGAGAAAAAATCTCACTTGTTGGCTATTCTTATAAACCCTGGATGTGTTTGGCATTCTGAGGTTAAAATGAAGTGTCTGTGATTTTTCTTGATATTTCAGGTTGCAATGTCAGTTGCCCATATCAACCAGGATTTTTAACTGCTGTTCTGGAGACATATGGCTTCAACAGTATGTGGTTATCAGATCTCTTACTCACAGCTTCAGTAAGGCTCCTGGACATATTGTTCAGTTAATGAGCTTATAAATGTGTTTGTTAATTTAGATATTGGCATTGAATTTATTACTGATGGATTTTTCTTGGGGTAATGGGCCATATTTTGTATAGTTCTTTCTCATTTGATGGCACCCTTAGGGTGGAAGATCTTCCTGCCTTCCCACCCTGGGTTTCTACAAGAGTTAGGGAGGGAGAAATGCCTGTATTTTTTTTTTTTTTTTTTTAGCTCTTGTCTGGCAATCATTGAAGCATAGCTCATATGAAATGTGTAAATTTTGTTACACATTCAGACCCAATGATCTTTTTATTAGGAATGCATCCTTTCATCAGGAAGAAAACACACTGAAGGGTCTTTATGATAAACACCATGTTTATAGTTTACTCAGTGTTACTCTTATAATTTGGAGTTCAGGTTAACCAAGCTCCTAGCATACTCTATTTCTTCTCTATCAATAGCATTTAAAATAAAACCTTTTCCCTTACTGCCGGTACTTCAATTATAATCCAATATTACTTACACTCTTTTGGGAAAAAGGAACAGATAATTTACCATGAGACTACATAAAATAATTTAGCATGAGCAAGGCAGAAGAAAGCTACTTTAGTTTTCCTTCATCCTTCTTGAAGCCCCAGGGAAGAACATCAAAGGTAACAATATGAAATGTTGCTTTCAGGCAGCTCGTTTACACTGGTCCCATTTAGCACCATACAGCATTACATAAAAGTTGTTTTCAAAAGTTCTTTCCCATTCTGGCTTCTCTTTGTCTCTCCAAAGACTACTATGGTTGTTAATGCTAACAAAAATTTCACAGTAGTAAGTCATAAATTATATTTTATATTTTACTGATAAGATAATAGCATACAGGTAGTTTGATCATTTACCAAGGCATCTGACAATTTAGGAACATATAAATATGTGATTAAATTCATATTATGAAGTTATATAAATAGATAAATTAAGGGTACCCATGTGCAAACACACGTGCACATTTTCTCTTTGTGTATGCAATATTCTATTTGCATATGTAAAATAGTTTTCCTGCAACTCTCATACACTTCTAAAATATTTTTTTCTGAAATGTATATGCTGACTAAATATGGTTTACTCACAACTTACCATTGAATGGATGATTAGTAGAATTTCTGTAGGCTGATACTTCAGTTTCAATATCCTATTTTTAAACCAAAGACCTTAACAATACCCTTAAAGTGAAGGTATTTAGAAACTCTTTTTGACATTTTCCATAAATCTTTTATTTATGTTTCTATTTCATTTTTTCTCTCTTCTTTAAATCTATTTAATGAAATACTGCTTTTGTTAACGTTTTACATTGTAAATGAAAAATATAAAGTTATTTGGTTTTATCTTTGTTGAATGTCAATAGCACAAATAAGAATTTAAAGAGGCCAAATATCAATCAGGTATATAAAATCAAACCCATGTAGTTCAAGTGGTAATTCGGAAATCAAGACCCAGCCTGTCTACTCTGATGAAATTGGCCCACGTCCACTTGACTTTAAACTTAAAATACTAAATCATCTAAGTAGGACAGGTGCATGTAATATTAATAGTAGCAATAAATTTTAAAGAATATTAATTCCTTTTAAAAATTATACCTGTAAGTAGACATTCTGGTCTATTTTGTTACTATGAATGCAGTCAAGCTTTTTTAAAAACTGAAATATTAAGCTGTATTTACATAAAATATTTGAAATTATAAAAAAAATGAAATATTATTTATTTGAAAGGGTTAGAATTTTCTAGATGTAAAATGATTATATGGTGAAATCATGCTCTCACATTCCTCTAGTCACTTATGTTGGAAATAGAAAGTGCCAAAGTTCTAAATTAATACAGGGATGGTTTATGTATCAGAATCACAATTAAATCATGGTAAAAGTCCTTAATAAACTGCATTATTTTACTTTCTCCCCTAAATCGGGCAACTTTTAAGTCCTCCCTTAATGACAGATAATAAAGTAGGCCTTTGTTATATCACATCAGATTCATTTTAAATGTACGTTGATTAACATTGTGATGCCAAGGTTGATTATTGGTATCTCACTTCAGAACCCTACCATGGGATAGAAGAGAAAGGAATGAAGTAATTCACCTGTTAGCCATAAGGCAGTGAAATGAGAGTATTACTGCTCAGTGATTCTTCTCTAACTTAAATCAGAATAACAAGAAGAAAAAATTACAGAGAGAAACAGAACATAACAGTAGTTAAAAGACTCGATCCTTGAACTTAAGCAGATTTATATTTGCATTCTGGTTCTGCTCTGTTGTGTGCAAATTACTTAACCTACCTAAACCTCAATTTCCTCACCTGTAGAATGAAAATAATCATAACTTCCTCTAGGGTTCCTGTGAAGTTTATTAAAAGAGAAGATCTATGAAATGTCTTAGCCTTGTACCTGGTACACAGTAGATGTGTAAGAAACAGTGGCCATTTTTAGTTTTCTCATTCTTCGTTTTGGTGACTGGTCTCCTTATCTGTTGTGAGGCACCATGTGGACATTTAAAATCTCATAATATAAAACAAAGACTGGCAAAGGTTTTGTAAATGTAAATGTAAAATAAGGGAATATCAGCTATTTAGGATTCAAAGCAAGTGTCCGATCCTGGGAATATAGGATTTTTCCCCCTTAAGTTGTTATTCCTAAACTATTGTTATCATCATCATCTGCTACAGACCAGCCACCCTCTTGGGTGGCATTTCCCCTTCTGCTGGCTATTTCACACCTCTCATGGCTTCAACAGTCCCACACCTCATGTATAAAGAACTAAGTAAAATAGATCTATTCCACTGGCTTTAGAAATGAAAAGGTAATGTTCTTACATTTGATGGGGCAGATTGAACCAATTGACTATAATTAACATAAACCAAGTCATATTTGGTGTGTTTAGCTTAGAAGTGTTTGGAGGAGGCCAACACTTTATAGTGATCTACAAATGAGCAATAACCATTTCAACATGTGTGTTACAGATTTGTCGCAAACTAAACGGTATTCGTTTCACCTGTTGCAAAAGTGCCAAAGATAGGACTTCGATGTCGGTGACCCTTGAGCAGTGCTCAATCTTGAGAGATGAACACCAGTTGCACAAGGACTTCTTTATCCGAGCATTGGATTGCATGAGAAGGTATTCCATTATTCCATATGTCTTCACGTTTTTTTCTTTTAAGGTCATTTTGAGTTTTTTTGGTTTTTTTTCAAAAATATCTATTTTACTGGAAGACTAAATATTTAGGAACTTTGCTATATTTCCATGGCTTATAGCTCATGAGGTGAGGAGTAAAATACTTTTATCTCTTCCTGTACAGTAATTTTATTTCTATCTGTATTCTTCCACTCATTTTTAGGCAATAAAAAAAAATGTGCCCATGCGCACATTTGATGATATGCATGATTATATATGATATTTCATCTGCTCATTAGCTCATTAGTTAAAGCACCCTGAACATGTCATATATAACACCTGAAAGGCAAATTTTCTTGACATATAAGTAGTTACAAGTACACACAAAATAAATCCAAGACATTTTCCAAAAACAGCCTTTCCACATTCAACTAAGTGATCTTCCCTATGGCCAGGGAAGGGTCTCTGGGTCAGTAACCTCCTTCCTAAAATCATTTTCATATCACTCAGCATAAAGATGGAATGGCACTGATACTTTAAAATAGAGAGTTAACATCGTTCCTCTGCCGACATTTAAAATGCTATGCCCGAAGTGATGTTTCTTGATTCATTTCCACAGTAATTAAATCTAAAGTCTAAGCCATAATGGGAAGGAAAAACTGCCTCATTCACAATGTCTATGAGCAAGGACATACGTTAATTAAAAAGTTAAGCAAAATCGTCTCTTTGCTACAAAGACTAGCTCAGAAGCACACCAGGCAGCGTGGGCTAGGTTCCAGGTTTCCAGAAATGAACGTCATGTGATGCACTAGAGAGGGCAGCTTCTTCCTGGCATGCCATTAGCTTGCACCTTTCTTTTAACTGCTGCAGTCTTTCAGTGGAGACGTTGACGTTTGCCTGCGCTTGTTCTGTGCCTGTGTGTTTTCTCACTAATGAGAGGTTTCTGAAGTCCTCTATTTTATCCCATTTCATGTCTCTTGGCATTTTCATTGTTCAGTGGAGTTCTATCATAATTTTTTGATAAGTTTATGAGGATGTCTTGGAGGCCTGACATGAACATCTCAGCCATATAAAACATGTTCAGTTGATATAAAAAACTTCTTTCAAAAATAATCTCTCAGCGCTAACAGAGAAAATGGAGAATCTGAGTATAAAATCTTCTAATGTGCAGAAAAAGAATTCAAATGTCACTATGGATACGAACACAAAGGTGTTTGGTGAGGAAAGCAAGAGTGCATGATATTATAGGCTAGGTGCACCTTGGGACTAAAGCAATTTAACTAACTAATATTCTGGAAGGTGATATTGGTGCCTGTTTATTTAAGGTAGAGAGAAGAGAGGACCATTAAATTAGAAAGATAATCCTTCAAACAGGTAAATAAGGGATATATCTGTCCTACATATGTTAAACTATAAAATGACATGTTTTGGTATTGCATAAGGTTGTGTAGAATTGATGTTATATATGCAACACATTTGCTCATGACAACATTTATGTCTTATTTGTTTGAGTTGTTAAAGTAAGGCATTATAAATTTAATCTAAAAACACTAAAGGTATTAACTTCCCTATCCCGGCTACTCTGTTGATTGCTGTCTTCTTTTGATTTTGTGTGTATGTGCACATGTAAGAAAATAAGATGTGTTCTTTTTTGTAATGACTGCCTGTATTTCCCTACTTGGGTATTCTGTCTTATGACACAAGCTCATAGGTTTATAAACTCTGGCAACATAGCAGAGTTGATAGGAGCATGGGGCTTGGGAGTAAGATGAGTTTGAATCCAGGCCATGTGCCACACACTGCACACAAGCAAGTTAATCTCTGACAGCCTCTTAGTTCTTTCGCCAAGTTAGACAACCCCTTGGGACCTCAGTTTCCTCATCTGTAAAACAGACATGATAATAGTAGCCACTTTTTATGAGTGTCTTGAGAATTAAATGAATTGATATGTGTAAAGTGATAGGAATAATGTTTGGCACATGGTAATCACTATATAATATTTATAAAGTAAATAAAAAATAAATATCAAGTATCATGATGTTAACATTCTGATCTTCCAGATACAATAAAATTTAGCTATTTGTAATCCTTGTAGTTTTCTTTAATTTCAAAATAGTACGGAGGTACAAATGTTGAGGTTACATATATTGCCTTTGCACCGTCCGAGTCAGAGCTACAAGCATGCCCATCCCCAGACATTGCATACTGCACCCATTAGATGTGAATTTACGCATCCCTTTCTCCCCACTCCCTGATCTCCTAGTTTTATGTTTGTAAATGTATTATGACATTAGTTGGACTCTTATACTGCATATTAAAATAAAGCGTCCTGTCAAGTCTTATAAATAAGGTTTCAAATATAATTTTTCACCCATTTAAGAAAACAAGCTCTTTAAATAGTGCTTTGAAAATGTGCTTGTGTTTACAAATGCCATACTAATTATGAAAGCATTGAATTCATTAAAGCAAGCTTGAATAGCCTTTTTTTGGTAAACATTTTTTGATGTTAATATGTATCATTTGTATGTCCTTATAAATAATCATAAAATTTAAGATAAAGAAGTCACCTTAGAAATTTTACCTTATAAATAATGAAACTGAGCTCTAAGAGGGTGTTGTGTGAGAGACTACTCAGATAGGAAATATTAGAGCCAGCACTAGAAAATTGCTCTCCTACTTATATTTTAATGGCATTTTTTGTACCAAATAAAATAAAATACTGTCACTTAAAATTATTTCTATTTGCTTCAAACCTGTTAGTTAAAATATTAAAATAAGTCATATAAAAATATATACTTTTAGAAGTTCAAGACTGTTTGCAAAGCCAGAGTAGTCTGCCCAAATCCTGGCACCTTGAAGAGTCAACTCTAGCTCTAGAATACAAACTCCTTAATTTCAACCTTATCTATCATGTTAATGGTTATAACCAGGCATGGAGCATGGTGTCTGGTCCAGAGTTAAATAAATATAATTAGTGGTTGAATAAATGAATACAAATCTACATAGAAATTCATTCTGTTGCCTTCTGCTTTTCAGAACCGTGTAGCAACTTCATTTTTTTTTAATTATATTTTCAGTTATGGCCTGAGACAGTGATTTGGAGCCCATGGCCAGTGTATCTTAGTGGTCAGTCAGTGATGGTCAGAGGGTGTGCTCAAACAACTCAGTCTGATAAGGTTTCCAGGCTGTGCTGATGTGTGTATTTGTGGGTTGAGTACACATTTAAAGTTCAGGTCCCATTTGTTTATTTTTGTTGTTGCTGTGATTAGTCTGGGGGATGAATACGCTTGTAGTTCTGACTCAGGTGGTGCAAAGGCAATTTATGTAACTAAAGTGTTTGTACCCCCATAATATTCTGAAATAAAAAAAAAAAGTTCAGGAATTTGCAAGTCTGCCCTGCCTTTTATTTCCACCAGGCCCTGATAGGTCCTCCGGGTCAGCCAGGATTATGTGGAAGATTCTCAAGGCCTGGATAAATTTCTAACTAGTCCACTGCTCTGGAAAATGGCCCAAATGGAACAGAAATCTCAGGCTAGCTATGAAATTGGCTGACAGCCTTTGCCATCAAGAACACTAATGTTTCTGACAATGCATGGAAGTGGGGTTTTTCCACTCTCTATTTCAAATCCATTTAGGCCCCTCAGGCAGCCCTGCCCTGGTAGAACTTGCCGGGGAGTTACGTTCTTAATGCCAGTTAAGCCCCCCTATATGCTTACCCCACATGCAGCAGTTTTTCATGGATAAATGCTTCTCAAGTTGTTGTTTGACTCTTGTTGATTATCCAGGACCTGAAATGGTGGGTTTGAGAATATTTTACAATTTGTCAATCTTTTGAGGGGAAGAGGATTTGCCTAGCTCCTCTCTCTGCCATCTGGGGAGTCCCACTCGCCAGACAGTAGCTTTGAAATGAACATCAGAAGCACTTCTGGAACTTCTTACAACTGCATACTTTTAGACCCCACATGAATTATAATTGAGAAGATCTGAAGTAGATCCAGGGATCTAAATATTTTAAGAACATTATGAATATTCTGGGGCAGAACCCTGGATTAAAAAAAAATCAGAGCTTTAAAGGAGTTTGATTTTTATGTTTTTGAACTTACTGCAATTTTTAATTTTATTTAACATAAGTTGCAGTTTATATTACCTTTGAATTATTTTAACTATCTTTCAGGCTATTTTCTCTGGATTTCTTAGAAACTCACCGAGGTTTTAATATCACTCTTTTTCTAGTTTTATCTTTTCTTCATCGTATACACAATCTATTGTATTGTGTTTATCTCTATAATAGTTTCCAATTATTTATGAATGAGCAAGAGGTTATAGATAAAAATAAATAAATAAAACTTTACTAGCTGCTTATTCAGAAACCCCCTCACCAGAATAAGCTCCATGAAGACAGGGATTTGTGTTTTCCTTTGTTCACTGCTATATTCCCAGTACCTAGAACAATGCCTAGTGACAATAAATTCTCAATAAATATTAAATGAATGAAAAATGAATAAATGAAGGACATAGGTTTCTAAAATGTTCAGGTCCTATATATTTGATAGTTTTGTGCATACATAGACATTTTGAATTTAGCATATGAAATTATCAATCAACTGTGATATAGCCATAAGCAAAAGTTCCAGAGGGTGAAAGTAAAAGTTTTAGAGAGGTTATAATCCTAATTGAAATCAAATAGGAAATAAACAAACAACTTTAACTCATAGTCTGAATACACCCTTTGTACAGTTTTCAAAAATTTTGCATTCTCTCTTATCCTATATATCCAGTATTACTTTTGTTACAGCAAACCGGAGTGGGAAACAAACTGAAAGCCACATGAGAGTACTGCAAAACAGGCTTTTATTACGCAGGCGAGCTCAGAGGGGTCTCACCTCCAAATTCTGAGCAAAATGGGGTCTAAGCATGCTGGCTTTTATATGTTACAGAAGCAAATGGTTACAAATGGTGCAAGAGAGTGAGGTCTAGTCTCACGTTACTCTATAGTTGCTTAGTCATGCTAGTTTGCAGTTATGCACAAGATTGAAATCTAGTCAAAGGTCACTACAGTTGCTCAGTCATGCCGGTTTGCAGTCACACTACTATTAAGAAGGGAGTGGAAAAATTCTCCCTTACACTTTCAGCTGCACACTCCCAACACGGCCTCAGTTGCAAGCTGGTAAAAATGCAGAAGAGCCTCTTCAGATTAGAAGTTAAGGTGCCTGGATGGATCTGACACTGTAAGGATGTCTTAGTGATCGTCTATATCGTAAGACCAGACAATGATTTTCAACACTCATTGCCCATTAGAAACCTAGAAAACTTCAAGGAAAAAAAAAAAAAGGCAGAGTCCTGTCACTGGTGCCAGGGTTGAAAACCACTTGACTAAAGTCTGCTTTATTTAAACTAGTTTTAATTTTAATCAGTAATTAATTTTAATGGATTTATGATAAGACTGTAAGCCTGGTATATCTGTCCTTTTCTTGAATTTTGAATATGTCTATTGCCAAATTCTTCCTTGATCATCTACAGCTGGTTTACAACAACAGTGGCTGAATAATTGGCAGGGTTTTTTTTTTTTTAAGAAAAGACAAATGCATTATTAGCACTTGGTTTTCAGTTATGGATTCTCCATTGAATGTTAAGAGCCATCTTGTCCCAATGCATTTGCAGAAAGTATTTTTAGTAGGGACTTTCAAACTTCCATTTGATAAACAGATGACTAGGATTAGACATTTCAAAACACAATAAATTCAACTGGATTAAAAAAATGTCATGTTTAAGCAAAAAAAAAATTGTGTTGGGAAATTTGATTGCCACTATAAAGTAAAAACAAACATGCCATTTCACTGTTAGTTCCCTTAATGGGAACTCTGGGATTATGTGCTTATATAAAGTAACAATGTGAAACCATATTGCTTAATTGTCTGTCTGTCTTTTATTTATCTTACATTACTGTTTCAATCTGTCATTCTATAATGGCTCCATAAAATTAGGATAGTTGATATGCCATTAGTAAGATGAAGGAGGATAAGTTTCAGTATACAACCTATTTATCACCCTTAAGATATAGAGCTTTAATCATTCTGTTTTAGTAACTATTTAATTTATAAGAGAGAGATTAAAGGGCCCATCACCCTTATTGAGTTTTATTATCTTACTGAGTGTCACATTTTCAAATGTTGCACCTGCAACATTACGTTACCGTTGGGTAACGTAATCTATGAAATGTTCTACTTTATAATTTAGTGACCCTTAACCAAAAGATGTCAGTAGAGGTTGTATTTATTTATGGCTTATTCCCTTGTAGGGTTCACTTTTGAGTATTGCGGTTCATTTGTGGTTGAAATAGAAAAGTTTCTTCCTTCTTTCCTTAGTCTTGTTTCCACTTGAGTTTATTTATCTTTGCCTTTGTTTGATTGTACTAGCTGGAGAAAAGCTGCTATTATTTCATATTATATCCTATTTCAAATATTACAGAGGATTATAACATTTTAGGCACAGGTAATTGAAATTTATAGCTATTTCTTGACTGCTTGAAAGGGATGTGTTTGTAGAGAATAATATAATTGGGAACAGTTTCTCCAAGTATTGTCTCTTCCCTTGAGAATTTCAGTGGCATGTTTGCTGCATTGCTTCAGGTCATATCTGCAGCAAATAAAAGGAATAAGCCCAGAGGGGATCACCTTCATCTTAGGGTTGTTAACAGTAACATGAACATTGACCTTGTTTAGAATGTTTTTGCTTCAGCTGAAGGTAAGGTGAAAGATACTGCAAAGAATATACATCCTTAGAAGTCATGTCAAAGCAAGTATCTTTTAATAAGACATCCACAGGTGAACCACCAAAAGAGAGCTTACTCTTACTGGAGAAATCAAAGATTGGCCTACAAAGACCTTTCAAATTCCTGAACAAAATGTAGGTCCTAATTTTAGGAGTTCTTCTTCCTACGTGAAGGTGTCATATTATTCTATTAGAAAAATAGTGGTTTTGAGGTTTGTGTCTTTTCCCTAATTTGTTTTGTAGGTAGTTTTTGTTTTCTAGTCCCAGTGACATGAAACCTTGTGATGTGAAGCTCTTCCTCTGGGGCAGCTACCAGGTTTATAGACATTTTTCCAAGTCAATCAATGCTTTCAACTCTTGAAATTATTAATATTAACTAAGGGTCCAGATATAAGTATATGAAACATATTTAAAAAAAATAATTTAATGAAATAAAATAAAATGTGAATGAATCTAATTGAAACAACTTTTAACACACACACAGGCTTTTAAATTCAGGAAGACCTGGACTTAAATCCTTATTTTAACACTTAATTATCTGTGCAGTGTTGGACAAGTTAATTAATCTCAAGGCCTCAGTTTCCTAATCTGTAAACTAAGGGTGACACTCCACCTCTCTCGTGTGGGTGTTATGTTCCATGAGATCATTTATTTAAAGTCTCTGCACCCAGTGGGTATGAGGTGTTCAGCTTGATCCAGGCTACTCCGGCACTCTACACTCTCCCCATCCCTATCTACTCTATTCTTCCCTACCCTATGTTTCTCTGAAAGTGCCTCCTTGGATAGTCCTAGAATTGGGGGATTTTCCTGGTCTTCAAGGTTTTAGAAAAAAAAGTCTCAGGATTAAGACTTGGTTTCTGAAAGGCTTAAACTGTCTCTCAGTGACCATGGGCTAGGCTGGGAAACCTTGCTAGAGCCCTACTTATGGCATCAGGGAATCTAGGAGCAGGTAAGCGTGGAATAGGGGTCAGTGCTGCTCATCAGGGTCCCCAGAGAGCAGCCATCAGCATTCAGTGGGTGTAACTTTCGAATGTCTAACTCTTGAGTGCCCACAGACTTTATAGCAAGTTAGGATATCTTGTAAATAACGTGTCAGGAGCCACTGAGCAAATAATCATTATTAGAAATATGTCATCATTGTTTTCATAGTCAAAAGTAAACATCTTTTGAGTATCTACTATGGGAGAGGA
Source organism: Cheirogaleus medius (assembly GCA_008086735.1). NCBI lineage: Eukaryota > Metazoa > Chordata > Mammalia > Primates > Cheirogaleidae > Cheirogaleus > Cheirogaleus medius. The sequence goes on from VBSM01000483.1 coordinate 13,028,797, forward strand.
CTGTGCTAAACAAAGGGAGAAAAATTGTAATAATAATAGTAGCTCATAGTCAATGAGTACTTACCATGCACTATGAATTACACTAAGCATTCAATGGGAGGAATCTTTGTTAATCCTCACAAGGATACTATGAGACAGATGAGGCCACAAGTGTAGGAAATGTTAGTTATTAGAGTGGTTCAGAGAATAACAGGAATCACCAAGGCTTAGGGGTGTCCTAGGGGAGGTAGGATTTGAACTGTACCTTAAGGATGAATAGGATTTAGGTAAGTAACAAGGAGGAGTTAGGATGATCTGGACGGGGACTAAGTGTTAAGCCTAAGAGTAGTGCTCATTCATTCATCCCACTTGTCAAGTGTTTCTGTTCACATAAATGATATCATAATATGTGTCACATTGAACGACTTATTTTCTTCAGCTGGATATCATGTTTTTGAGATGTGTTTTTATGTAAGATCTAATTATCTTATTTTGACAGTTGTGTAATAGTCCCCTATATGAATAGACCACAGTTATTCTATTCCCCTCTTTAATTTTGTTTCTGATATTTTGCAGTTATGAACAATAGTATAATAGACATTCTCACATGTATATATCCAAGAATACAAGTATGAGAGTCTGTCCAGTACATAAACATATTAATCAAACTGGGTGGTAAGGTATTTGTATTTTTAATTTTACTAGATGCTGCCAGATTGGTTTTCCAAATAGCTATGCTAATTTATATTCCACAAGCCAGGCACTTGTATTCCCATTTCTCTACATGTCCCAACACTTATAAGAGTTTTTACCAATCTGATGGGAGAAAGTGACATCTTGGTTTTATCTATATTTTTCCAGTAACATAAAGTGAGAGAGAACATCAGTTTAAATATTGATTGGCCATCCAGATTTCCACTCATCTCATCTTTAATGTTTCATATATTGGAGTTTTGCATGTAATTGTAAGTTAAGAAAGGATTCTAGCGTTTTTAAACCACTGGTCTATTGTGTTTAAGTTTAGAAGAGAGTGTTTCAGGAATGGTAGATTTTTAAAAATAATTTTTATTTGTTTTATCTTTTTAAAAAAGGAAAGCACACTGGAGTAAGACAGGAAGGTCCCTTAGGTCTTGTTAGAGAAATGTACCATGTTTTGACAGGAGCCTGTGACATGATGTGAGACTATTGAGCAGTGAGGGGCAGAGCTCCATTTTAGACAGGGAAGGAAACTTCCAGCTGAGAAACAAATAAAGTTGATTAGGGAGATGATTGATGCCTTTGCACTTGGAGAATGAGGTGTAGCAGGAACTAGTCATAGAAAGGGCTCATTCTCATTAAAGAAGGCCAAGATGCAGGCAGCCCAAGCCTGAATGATCTATGGAGAGCAGTTATGTCAAAACCTAGAAAGTCAGTTTACGCCCCTGGAAGGTTGAGACAAGGAAGTAATTCCCAAAGCTCATTCATTTAACCACCTAATGATTTTTTGTACAAATGCCACCTGAGAAATTATTTATTTTAGTCTTGTCCTAGGCAATGATAGCCATGAATTCATATACTGGATGTGCCTGTTATGTTTGTCATCATACATGTAAAAATAAATCCAAAATTGTTCAATCAATGCGTTGTCAGTGTACTGCCTAAACATTCTTGCCTTCCATCAGAATGCTTACCATGGTCTGGTACACACTGTCATAGAAAGGTTTCAACCCTCTTCTAACTTAAATTTTGGTTATAGTGCTCCAGTTTCTGGTACAGGAGAACAAACTGGAAGTCTTCACAGGCCAATTTCTAATGAAAACTGCACTGGAAGGCAACAGTGTTTACGGAAAAGCAGCCAAAATATTGCACGCTTTTCTCCGGATCAGAAGATGACAGATGACAGAGTTCAAATGCCGGCATAATACATTTATGCCCAAAGGATAATGGCCTAAAGCCCTGTGGGCAAAAATGTGTTACGCACAATTATACCACCATTCCCTTCTATTCAGTGAGCATATCAGAATTCCTATGAGTGTGAATGACATCATTATAGTGAGCAAGAGTGTAATTTATAAAGAATATCATTTGCAAAATTGGTAATTTATTAGGAGTAGCAAATCACATGTGATATCTCTCAAGCATCCCAGCATTGTTTGGGGTAATCACTGCTCTGAATACTCTAAACTCTAACGATTAAGCCAACTCAGCTGAGAGCAGAGTGCCTCACTATTTATTGCACATACAGTGAGGATAGTGCAGTGGTTGAGAAGAAGAAGTTTGGAGCTAGAGTGTCTGGTTTCTCCACTTCTTAACAGTGAGAATGGAATTCGGAGAGCCCTTAGGTTCTTTGTCTGTTAAATGAAACAATGTGTATAAAGAAATTGGTAACTGGATGTAGTTAGTAAACACTTCCTAAATTCAAGCTATTATTGTGATAATTTCACCAGCATCCTCATCTAATAGTGTTCTTATGAGGGCTAAAAGAAATAAAGCATTGAAGCATTTTGTGCTTGCTGCATAGTGAGGATCAGTTAATATTATTATAAATGCTACTATAGCTGTTACTGCTGTGTGGTGGTTATTGCTGCTGATATTATTGCTATTATTACTTGTTTGTCATACTGGCTTCCTATCAAATTGTTTTTACTAAACTCTGAATTGACATGATGTTCTCAAACTGTATCGAGGAAAGTAACAGTCCATTCAATTATTCGTATTGTCTGTTGCATCGGTTCTCAAAGAGTGGTTCCTGAACAAGCAGCATCAGCATCACTCAAGAACTTGTTAGAAATGCACAGTCAGGCCTTATCCCAGACATACTGGATCGGAAACTCTGGGAGTGGGGCCCTCAAATCAGTGTTTTAATGAGCTCCCCAGGTGATTCTAATGCACACTTCAGTTTGCTAACTACTGGTCTACTCTAAAGATATTACATTTTTTGACAGCATTTTTGTGTCACATACATTTACCAGACCATAGATATACACACCCTTATAAAGTATGAAATTCGATTTAGTAGATACATAGAGTTGTGCAACTATCACAACAGTAATTTTAGTACCATGTTTCCCCGAAAATAACACAGGGTCTTATATTTATTTTTCCTCAAGAAGACACCCTAGGGCTTATTTTCAGGGGATGTGTTATTTTTTTTAAGTACGCTACAACAATCTACATTTATTCAAATATAGTTAAGTCGTCTTCTTCTGGAACATCATCATAACTCTCCAAACCCTGAATTCCATCCTGAATATCTCGTGACTCTATTTCCTTTAGAACCATTGGCCGGGACCTGATGGGGGAGCTGACCTTGTTGAGGGGGCTGCTCCGCACCTTTCCGGTCACCTCTGGGATAGTAGCTGTCACGATAGGGCAGATGAGAAGGGCTGCTCGTCTTCTTTACCGCTCTGCGACAAAATGCATGTGTTGTGCAGATACGCTGCGTAGCCACACCCATCACTAGGTCTTATTTTCGGGGTAGGGCTTATATTGCACAAATGCTTAGAATTCCTGCTAGGGCTTATTTTATGGGTAGGTCTTATTTTCGGGGAAACCTGCTTATCACCCCAAAAAGAAACCCTATTTCCATTACCAGTGTCTCCTCAAAGCCATCCCCCACTGCCAGCCCTTGGCAACCACTAATTTTGTCTATTCTGGAATTTTCATGTTCATAGAATCACATAATTTGTGTTTTCTTTGTGAATGACTTCCTTCACTTACCATAATATTTTTAGGGTGTCTATGTTGTCAGACATTTTTCATTCCCTTGTAAAGTTCCCTCTTTGTGAGTATTCTCTGCGCTCTTTTCCAGAACATTAATGTTAGGCTTGTTTACAATTTTCTACAACAAAACAGGAGCATGTGTATATGCGTGGGGAGTGAGGGCTGTGTCACTGTGTGTGTGTGCATACATATTTTAATTTTGTGATTTCCTTTCTATAGACACTACTAAAAAGCTTAAGGCCAATTTTGTGATTCATCTAGTTCACACATATAGCCTTCTTTAATGGGCTTAAAAATATAAGTATAGTGGCCTCATTCTTAGTTCCATTTCATGACATTACCCTTGCATTTACTGTTTCTTTCTCACATCTCATTCTTGATATCTTCCTGAATTTGATCCCTGTAAACTGCCTTAAATTCTTTTTTGAACAAAGCAGGCTATAAATATTTAAATAACAATAAAATCATGTAAAGCATTCACTATATCCTATGCTCAAGATTCTTTCTAAATCTGCTCTCAGCACTCTTCAATCCAAGCTGAATAATACTAATTTATATTTTTTTCAACTGTAAAATATCTAGCCTCTTATGTTTGAATTTATGTGTTTTCAAAATATCTGTCTTCTCAACTATTTGAGGAAATAATGCCATTATGTTTTATATGCTTTAGAGTTTGCAAATCACATTGACTGCTCTTTTCCTCTTGAAAATAGAAATACAATAGGATATCATCTTTTGTTCAGTTTCTGTTTCATAATTTAATTTTATAACATAAATTCACATGTAGAATTTTTATAACACAGTTGTATTTGATTTTGTGATAAAGGGTTTTTTTTCTCTTGAACAGACTAGAACAAAAGTGAGAAAAAGGCATATTAGAGCTGTCAAGAGATATTATTTTTGCCAAAAAAGGAGAAAAATGCCTTCCTCTTCACAAGAATGAACTGATTTTACAGCAGCTGCTCTTGAAATAGATTTATTGAAAACTAGTATCTCTAGTCACTATAGAAAAACAAAAAAAATCTTTTTTATAAGATAATAAAAGTCTCACATGCATATATGCAAGGTGCATGTAATTAAATATCACTTGGTCATATAGTCAAATGCCAGTGAAGGCCTGTGTATAGGTAGACCTGCCACGGGTTAAGCTTGACCACGTGAGAAATGTGTGGTTGACAGGCTATGGGTAGCTCATATTCCAACAAGCATTTGATGAGTTTTACCTTTTCTCCCTCTGTGGTTCGACTACATGCATACAATTTTATTGTATATGTTAATAACTTAAAAGTCACGAACGTATTATGTGGTTCCTAAACAGAGAATTGAGCTGATTTTCTTTGATAAACTTAATGATTAACAAAAGATATGATGCTTTGGAAGGAAGTAAAGATGATCTGATGCTATATAATTTTGCCTTACATCAACTTTGTAGCAAGGATTTAGTCTTGAAAGTTGCATTCTTACAGTATATAGACATTGTCCGTAATTAGAAATTAATTCTAAATCATGAGACATTATTTTGGGTTTGAATAACTCAATTTTTCAAAAATTATACAGTTTGATATTTATGTAGTCAGTTATAAACTTCCCATAATTCAATCCTTAAAGTTCTTATATAAATTAAAATTTTATATTGCAGAGGTTATGGTTTCAAACCATAATAGAAAATGGAAACTTTGTTACATTTCTATTTATGGTAAGATAAAAGAAAGCCATGTTTCTTTGCAGTCTGCTTTATAGTTTTATGATAAATGTGTGTATGTTTATTTTGCTACCTTTGCCCACATCTCTTAAAGAATAACAAGAACAAATACACTAATAACCTTGATACAAGTGCTCAGATGAAAATTAAAAATACTCCATTTTTTAAAAAGCCTTAATAATTTTGGAATGGTGGCATATTAGTGCTAGTGAAAATGAATTTATGTGTGTGCATTTTTAAAACTTTAAGTTCAGTTTGCAAGTTAGCAGTTGCCTTTTGATTATCCTTATCTCCAACTACATTTTAAAATAATATTAGCTCATTTTGCCAATATTTTGCTGAATTTCGCTAATTTCCTCCTAGAGTTTGATAAGTAATAGAAGCAACATTTTGAGTTAACTAATTAATCGTAATCAAGGGAGAAAACAAACTAAAAGAATCTTGGAAGAATCTGGACCTATGTGTGTGGACAGAAGAGGAGAAAAAGAAGCTTTCCAATTTATTTATGGTTTGATGAGGCAAGAGCATGTGCGAACTTCTTTCTAATTCTCTTGGCTGAGATGCCTTGGCCAGGGTAGACGGTATGGGCTCCTGACAGGCAGGGCTTTCTCTCCTTTACAGAGGCAACATTTCTGCTTGAGCAGTTGGACTAAACACTTCCACCAGCAGCTAAAAGAGAAAGTTGCTACAAGGAAGGTGTCTGAACTGCTGCCCATAGTTGTTGAATTTTCCTCTAAGGAAAATGTCTGGCCATCTGATATTTTTGCCATACTCCTGAAAAAACTAACTGTTGAAGCATCACTCTTGCTCACTTATAAAAGAAGCCTTTGTATCTTTATCATTGTGTGGCTTTATGTTCCCATTGGTACCAAGCTATCTAGAGTCCAGATACAGTATTTCAGCTTAACAGAAAGATTTTATTGAAGTGCCTACACAAAGTGTAGTAAACTTTGTTTTTTCCATTTCTATTAGGGTATGCACATGAGGCCTCTACATATGTTTTTCTGTTGAATCAGTGTTGGAAGGCAAACTAGATATCTTCTGGTCCAAAACTTCACAATATCTTATGCTAAGAAATACATGCATCATGGCTGGCGTGGTGGCTCACACCTGTAATCCTAGCACTCTGGGAGGCTGAAGCGGGCGGGATCACTCAAGGTCAGGAGTTCAAAACCAGCCTGAGCAAGAGCGAGACCCCGTCTCTACTAAAAATAGAAAGAAAATCAATTGGCCAACTAAAAATATATATAGAAAAAATTAGCTGGGCATGGTGGTGCATGCCTGTAGTCCCAGCTACTCGGGAGGCTGAGGCAGGAGGATCCCTTGAGCCCAGGAGTTTGATGTTGCTGTGAGCTAGGCTGATGCCATGGCACTCTAGCTCGGGCAACAGAGTGAGACTCTGTCTCAAAAAAAAAGAAAAAGAAAAAGAAAAAAATATATGCATCTAATATATAGGGTGGGGAGATAGTGAGGTGGTGAACTGGTGAGGTGTTGATGTGATGAGGTGGTGAGGTGATGGTGTGGTGATGTGGTGGAGAGGTGCTGAGGTGCTGAGGTGGTGTGGTCATGGGTTGGTGGACAAGAACAGACATGTTGGATACCAGGGTGTTTCCTTCACATGTCTAGGCTGATTTCACTGCAAGAAGATAAGCTTTTCTGAACAGCAGTGAGAATTTATGCAGAATTATTAGAGTAAGGTTAAATCTCATTGTTTTTGAGGAAATAGTGAAAAGCAACTTCAGAGAATCACATTGTTTTTGACAAAATCAATTTAGCAGCCTTGCAAGACAAATAAAGTAACTGAAATTGAAAAGTGAGCTAGAATGAACTTGTTTCATATTACTCTTTGAATTGGTTTGGAGATCACAGTTAACAGATTTTAAGTTTATATATTTTATGTATTTTTGTATATTAATGCCTATATTTTGTATTATTTCTAAATATATAAAAACTATTTGAATCATCCCTTTGCTTAGTCCTGACTTGATTTTGGTTGTAAATTGCATTTTTATTTGAATGCTCCAATCATTAGGACTTATAAGAAATGTGCATGTTCTTACACTACCCTTTTAGCCACAAAAATTTAGTATTAGTTTTAAAATTCCAACATTTGGGTATTTCATTAAGATGAGATTAATTGAGAAAAGAAAAATAACTAAAAATTAACTTTTCCCAAGTATGCTAGACTTACTACCTTTCTCTTTATTTAGGTAGGTTGGTGAAGCACCACAATTTTTTGGTAACAGAATAAAATGTTGTTTATTCATGCATTGATTATTATTCTTTTAAAAGTCAGTTTTCAAACATCTTCATTACTATGCACTTGTGATTTTTTATGCTAATGGTATTGTAAGACTGCAACATTTGGAAAGGACTTTAGAGATTACCTAGTGACACTGCCAACCAAGGCAGGAATTCTTTATACCTGCAGTCCCCAACTCTTGGGTGGTAGACATGGACTGGGACTGGTTCGTGGCCTGTGAGGAACCAGGCTGCACAGCAGGAGGTGAGCAGAGGGTGAGGGAACAAAGTGTCATCTGTATTTACAGCCACTCCCCATCACTGGAGTCACCACCTGAGCTCTGCCTCCTGTCAGATAGGCTGCGGCATTAGATTCTCATAGGAGCTTGAACCCTACTGTAAACTGCACATGCGAGGGATCTAGGTTACACGCTCCCTATGAGAATCTAATGCCTGATGATCTAAGGTGGAGCTGAGGTGGTGATGCTAGCACTGGGGAGCGAATGAAAATACAGATTATCATCAGCAGAGAGGTTTGACTGTATAATAAATGTAATGCATTTGAATCATTGCAAAACCATCCCCCAACCTTGGGGTCTGTGAAAAATTGTCTTGCATGAAACTGGTCCCTGGTGCCAAAAAGTTTGGGAACTGCTGCTTTATACAACATCCCTGACAGATTATCAGCTAACCTTTGCTTGCACATGTACAGTACGGGGAGTTTGTTACTTTGTGTATGAACCCATTCTAGTTTGGATAGCTGTATGTCTTATGAAATTTATCTTCATGTTAATCTGAAATCTATTACCGCATAACTTCCAATCACTGATCCACTCGCCTGTCTGGATCTATCATCTCCTTCCTTAGGTCAACCTGTCAAATATTTGAAGATGGTTGCTGTATTCTGCTTAATTTTTAAAATTCCTTTAAGATGTAAAAGTGAGTGCAACATACCCTGTTCTTAAAAGATGCCATCTCTCAGTGCATCCTTCATTTTAATGCCCTTTATTAATAATTATAAGCAAAATCAAATACCATATTCTAAATTTAATGTGAGGAACACAAGTAAAATAAGAGGAAGGTCTGCCTGCCTCCCCTGCCTCCTTCCTCCCTCTCTTGCTTTCTTCTTCCGGTTCATTCTTTTCTCCTTCTCTCCTTCGTTCTTTCCTTCTTTTTTACTTCCAGTTATATTGTGCTCACTATACACCAGGCACTTTTCTAAGCACTTTACAAATATTAATTTCCACGAACCTTATTTTAACCCTTTGGATTAGGTCTTAAAATGTAGAAACAGCCACAGAAGGGTTAAATGACTTACTCAAGGCCTCGCAGCTGGGAAGTGTTGGAACCAGACACTCTCACTAAGTCCTTGCTTCTGAGAGCCCAGGCTGATAAATTTATATTCATCCCTTTATTCCTGGATCCATAAATTGCATGACCTTTTTAAGAGAACTTTGTCCCACCATGTAGTACATTAGAAGATGTAGTCCTTTGTCATATACCCTGCTGTCTAGCAAGGTTTCTCCCCAGCTTTTCTGGGATACTTGATATTTTACAATGAAATATAAATGAATTGGTTTCTTTATTCTTGTTGGCTCTAGCCCTAAAGTACCTAAATGGATATTATTATATATCTCTCCTGTGCTTTAAGAAATGGGGCTGAGTTTTGTGATAGAACATACTTATACCCAATGATATCTAATTAACAGATGATTTAGGGCTCTGCAACCAAACATTTATATAAATAAGTAAATAAATACTTATTTTTGTGGGGTCATTTCTTTGGGCATGGAGAGATACCTACATTGAAAAACATATCATAGAAGGTGTAAAACCAAAAATCATTCACGTGTGTATAGCATATAACCACTCTGGAACCAATTTGCAATTTGATTTTGGAGTTAAGCCAGACCAAAAAATCTTGACCAACTGTGAAAATTGCTGAGATCTACAATTTGGACTTGGTTCAAGTTCACTTCAGTTCCCCACTGAACAAGCAGTGCAAGGATGTCGAAGGGAATAAGATACAAGGGAAGAGTCACAGTTACCCAGAACCTGCTTTTCTTTGTGACGGTCCACCCAGAGTGGGACCATGAGCTGGCACATCAGAGCCCTGAGCTAGCTATACTTTATGCCATTGGTGGGGTGGAGCCATGTGCCCCTGAAGGGTCTACCTACCACCACAAAAGGCAAGTTTATAGCATGATGGTGACCTATTTCTGTGCTCTGTTTCTTTCTGCAGCATAGAGCCTACTTAGACTGACCTTGGTTGATTTGGTTGACTATGAATTGCTTCTACAAAAAGTATTTTATTTAATTCTGGGTTATTTTTCCTCTAGGGTAGAAGCCATTTACCATAAAGAGTAGATGATTCTGAGCATTCTTTTGTAACAAAGAAATAAGCGATATTTGAGTGCAAGTTATTTATATAGAATTATGATTCATATTGGAGATGCATATATGAATATGTTGTGTTCCTTTGCCTGAAAAAGCTATTTATTATAAAAACTTATTGGGAGATAATCAAGAATTTCATACAATTAAATAATGGTAGCTTAAGTCTTTTATGGTATTATGTACAAACTGCTTTTGGAAATAGAGATAAGGGAACAGTTAAGGGAGTAGGGGGATGAAATATTACGGGGCTCTCTCAGGGGGACAGAGAGAAGGTAAACTTGAAGCTGGCATCATTGCCAGGTAGGTAAATTAAGAAAGGACACCTTCCACCCAGAGGGGATATTGATGATTCTTATTTTTAAAAAGTTCATTCTCCAAGAAAGTACCTTAAAAACTAGAAAAGTTGCTGTTACACGTTTCCAGGTTTAGGAGCACTTATCTCTCCACAGATTGTTTTTTTTTTAGGTGACTTCTACCTGCCTGCACTTTCTCCCTTTATATTAATAGCTGGTTTCATCAGACTGAGGCAGGAAAGATAGTTATTTGGGCTAGAAATCTGTGAAACAAATAAAAACCTAATCTTTACCATTAGTTTCAATTTTAGTAGACGTCTTCTAAATTCTTTTATACACTATTATTGCTCAGCCCAAACTAACCGCTAGCCTTTATTCTTAGACTTAAGGAAAGCTGGTTAAAGCCAGACATCCTGCAACAGAAAATCATAAGTTGATTTTGTCCAAGAATCCCTCCACTAGTTTTAATATTGGATTAAAAATTATTAGTGATATTAAAAATATTACTTCTTCAAAACAAAATTTTATTTTATTTTTTCTATTTTGTATTTAAGAGTCTCAAACCCTTTGTTTCTGAATGTTTCATTCATAACTGTTAGGCAAGAGTGATACATGAATTCTTCAGTGCCTTAATGTAATATTGAACTGGAGGGTATCTAGCCTCTTATACTACTGCAGGCCATTGGAATAGAGAACACATTAGTCCTAAAATAGCTTCCTGAAAGATGCTCTAAGGGAATAAAACCAAGAACAATGTGAGAAATAATAGTCAATAAAATTGTATGTTTGTTTTAAAACCATTTGTGAAAACGAGGGATTGTTTTTATTTGAGTAAGTCCAAGAAATCAGAATTACAATTCGTCCTCATTTTCAAGCCTTTTTGATAGTATGAACTGATTAAAAGATCAAATCAGTATAAAATATCAAATAACTATTACTCTCAATTTCAGTGTTGTGCTAATGACCTTCTGGTATTTACTAAGACATAAGCACTTTTTGTCAAATGCATTTATTTGTTTATTGAGTAACTAGCATATACATGGTCCAAGCACAGGATACCATCCGAGAGAATAACACGTGGCTCCCTTTGAGGATTTTGACTTATGTGACATTTTATATACTGTTTAGCAGATAGCACATTACGTAGATAAAATATGTTCCTTGCCCTAAACTAACTCCAGTGTAGTAGGGGAGACAAGACACACACAAATGGAGAAAATGCAGGGCTGCATGTGGTGAGTGCCATCTGGTTTTATCCAGAAAGTGCTCGAAGTGTTCACAGGAGGAGGTGACACCCTCTGATGCTTTCTTTGCCTGGATCATTTGACTTGGGTCTGGAAGAATAATAGACTGATTAAAAAATTGTATTTTTTATTTTTACTAACTTGTAGACACTATGAATTCTAGAAATGTTAACAAAGGAAGCAGAAAGAGCACTGCACAAAGAAGGGATGGGTTTGCAGAAAGTTTTAGGGAATAAGAAAGCAAATTTGATATAATTTTAGCATATGTAGCCCAAGGAAATAGAATATTACCAGTTCTGGATTTTATGCCTTCATCTTGCTTGTGGGCATATAAGAATTTCCATAATCTTTATACACAGGCACATTTATTTCTGGTTTTGCCTATAGTCTTTGTTAATGTTCATGCCAATACTGACTAACCTCTTAATTTCAAGTCCAAAATTGGGAGTGTATGTGTCAAACTGTCTTTTACATATGGAATACCTACTGAGACTTTATCTTTTTTGAATCTTAAGTAGAAATAGATAAAATTCAATTACTTCTCAGAAAGAAGCTTTGCTTCATTCTCACCTTTGATCACTATAATCAAATAAAGAATTTGATTATAGATTGTTTCTGCAACTTTAGAATAAAATAAACTGATAAAATAATGCAGACAGAAAGAGCTTATAATTGATTTTTAACATCCTCAGATTAAAATGGGATATTTTATCATTACAAAGTTCATGTGAAATGAGCTACATTTCCTAATTGTTGATTTATCATGTGTTCATAAGCCCCCATCTTTTCCCAATGTAATTACTTATTTCCATGGTGCCTGTCATTCTAGAACATGGGTATCCTGACATCACAGAGTACTGTATAATACAATTTAAGAGAAAAACGTGTCTCCTTTGCATTTTTCACCACTCGATCACTTGTATGTTTGACAAGTGAAGGGTGAAAATTCTGATCAGAGCCTTCAAAGTTCCCAGGGAACCAGGACAAGAGAAAATGGTAGATTTCAGCTGCAAAATTCAGTTCAAGGTTGACGTGTCTCGTGAATTTCCTCTTGTCATAGTATTGTTCAGATTTCCAAAGGCGACTAGAGGACAGTAGACTTCCAACTTAATCAGTGTATCCTATTATAACCATGGACATAAAGTATTAATGTTACCAACCCTTTTCAGATTTAGATTTTCCAATTTAGCACTTGAGGCTGTTCATTTCCTTGTGAAAAATGTGTGGCTTTTTAGGCTTAGCTGCTTCCAGACATTTTTGGCACTCTGTTACCGACCAAAACTTCCAAAAAGTAGCTACTTTCTGGGGCCTGGAGCTTAGGTTGTTCTGGAAATCAAAAGTCCTTGAAGCTGACTTTCGTTGTCTTCCTATCACTTTATCTTCCTTAGTGAGATTAAATTTTTACTGGTACCACATCATCTTGTTCTGTTTATATAGTATCTGTTCTATAAACCATGTGCCTAATTTCCTAATCAAAGCTTTCCCTGACAGTTTAACGTTTTGGAATAGTCAGACACCATTTAACATTTTATCCTCTGTAGCTTAAATTCCTGTTAAAGTCAAGTTTACTTAGGGTAGTAGTGTTTAGAGAGTTTAAGAGTCTCTCACACACACAAAAGCATTTCAAACTCACAACATATTAAAATGCTAATTTATTTTGTCATTGCTATCCTGATTTTGTTAAAGGAGCCTTTTTACATTCCACAGAACAAAACTTTTTGTAAAAATGAAATATTTTGTAGCAAATTAAATAAGATTATACAATATTGACCAAATGTTATTACAACACAAGATTTACAGTGACCGCTTTATGATTGCTAATTCTGATGGCCTAGGATATGACATATATAACAGAGTCCTTTGAGTTAACTCAAACATCAATGCAATTCCATTTTTGTACTATTTTTAAGAATTTAATGGGCATTATCTCCCCTGGTCTTAAAGCGTATATCAGAATAAGATAAAGGATAGAAAATAACTTTCATATTTGATAAAGACCTGCTTTACTTTATGAATTTGGGGTTTATGGTTGTATTTACCACGGCCTATTCTGTGCAGAAAGTTCAAAGTCCATCTGTATCTCAAAATCATGCGTATTATCATAAATGATAAGAAAAATGCAGAGATTGAGTCTCTGTTTAGGTGCTTTTTAGAAATCAGTGATTGCCAGTACTAATAGCAGTTTATTTAACCATCATACAACTTTATTGTACTATGCTATTGAAAATGGTGTTCTTGACATGGTGTTTTTGTCCATCCAAATTAATTACCTCCATAGTTAAAGTTACTTTGGAATTATAAGTGCACAAAGTAGGTCCACAAAAAAATATTATTAAGTTAATGAGGCAAAGTCAAGAATCTCAAGGTTTCAAACTAGTGCATGGGGTCTCACACACACACACACATATTCACACAAACATACACACGTACCTACTTGGTCACTTTATTTTTATTTCAGAGTAGAGTACTACAGGGGTACAAATGTTTTGGTAACATGGATTGCTTTTGTACTGCTTGAGTCAATGTTATAAGTGTGCCCATCACCTGGATAGTGTACATTGTACCCGTTAGGTATGATTTAACCCACCCCTTTTCTCCCTCCCACCTGCATGATTTCTGTTGAGTGCCCATGAATACTGATTGTTTAGTTCCAGTTTAATAGTGAATACATGTGGTGTTTGTTTTTCCATTCTTGCAATACTTTTCTTAGAAAGATAGTCTCCAGTTCCATCAAGTTTGTTGCAAAAGGTATTAATTCATTTCTTATGTATGAGTAGTACTCCATGATATACATATACCACATTTTAGTAATCCATTCATGAATTGATGGGCACTTGGGTTGATTCCACATCTTTGCAATTGTGAATTGTGCTGCAGTAAACATTCTAGTGCAAGTGTCTTTTTGGTAAAATGACTTCTTTTCCTTTGGGTAAATACCCAGTAGTGAGATTGCTGGATCAAATGCTAGGTCTACTTTTATTTCTTTGAGGACCTCCATACTATTTTTCATAGAGATTTCACTAGTTTGCAGTCTCACCAACAACATATAAGTGTTCCTTTCTCTCTGCATGCACACCAGCATCTGTTGTTTAGAGACTTTTTGATAAAAACCATTCTCACTGTGATTAGGTGATATATCATTATCATTTTGATTTGCATTTCTCTGATGATTAGTGACATTGCGCATTTTTTCATATGATTATTGGCCGTTAGTCTATCTTCTTTTGAAAAGCATTTGTTCATGTCTTTTGCTCACCTTTTAATGGGGTTATTTGATTTTTTCTTGCTAATTTGCTTGAGTTCTTTATAGATTCTGATTATTAGTCCCTTATAAGAGGCGTAGCATGCAAATATTTTCTCCCATTCTATAGATTGTCTATTTGCCCTGTTGGTTGTTTCCCTGGCTGTACAGAAGCATGTTAATTTAATCAAGGCCAATTTATTTATTTTTGTTGTTGCTGTGATTGCCCTTGGGGTCTTCTTCATAAATTCTTTGCCTAGGCTGACATCTATAAAAGCTTTTCCAGCATTTTCTTATAAATTCTTATGGTTTCATGTCTTAGATTTCAGTCTGTTATCCATCTTATATTAATTTTTGTTTGTGGTGAGAGATATGGATCCATTTTCTACATGTGACGATCTAATTTCCCAGTTCCATTTATTTATTTATTTTTGAAACAGCCTCACTCTGTCACCCAGGCTAGAGTGCCATGACATCAGACTAGCTCACAGCAACCTCAAACTCCTGGGCTCAAGCAATCCTCCTGCCACACCCTCCCAAGCAGCTGGGACTACAGGCATGAGCCACCACACCCTGCTAATTTTTTCTATTTTTAGTAGAGATGGAGTCTGACTTTTGCTCAGGGCTCAGGCTGGTCTTGAATTCCTGAGCTCAAGTGATCCTCCCACCTCGGCCTCCCAGAATGCTAAGATTATGGATGTGAGCCATCGTGCCTGGCCCAGCACCATTTATTGAATAGGGATTCTTTTCCCCACTGTATCTTGCTGTCTACTTTGTCAGAGATCAGATGGAAAATGTTCATGGCTTTATATCTGGGTCACTGTTCTGTTCCATTGGTCTATGTCTCTATTTTTGTGCCAGCTTTATGCTGTTTTGGTTACTATAGCCTTGTAGTATAGCTTATAGTCTGGTAAAGTCTGGTAAAGTGATGCTTCCTGATTTGTTCCTTTTGCTTAAGGTTGCTTTGGCTATTCAGGCTCTTTTCTGGTTGCAAACAAGGTGTAGAAATATTTTTCCTAGATCTGTGAAAGATTATATTGGCATTTTGATGGGGATTGCATTGAATCTATAAATCACTGTGGGTAGTATAGACATTTTAACAATGTTGATTCTGCTGATCCATGAGCATAATTTGGTCACTTTTATATTACTTAGTAGGTGATCTTTAGTTAATGATTATAGCTGAAATTGCCTGGTTTTAAAGAATCCATACAATCTCAGTAGAACAGGTCATTCTGAATAAGGTAACACAGGTATAGAGACCTTCATCTATTCTGCTTTTATGGAGAGTACAAAATATAAATTGTGTACCTTATATACACTGTCATCTCCATCTCCTAAATACTGGATGCCCAACAATGTCATTATCTGTCAGTGGATGTATTGAAGCATGCCATAGAAATGTTTTTTGACTATCTAATCTCTTATAATCGCAGCACTAGTTTTAGTAATAGATCAGAAAATATTAAAATAAATGTTGCAAATCCAAGCAAGTAGACACCCATGATTAAGTAAGTTCTCAAGAAAGAAAAAAATAGGACCCTCTGGACTATCTATAGAATTATCTTATTTTTAGATTAGTGTGTGTGTATGTGTGTGTGTGTGTGTGTGTGGAGGGGTGAACTATCTCAAACTCTGTTTTCAGCACCAGAAGCAATCACTCTTCCTATCACTATGAAGCATCTTTCTTTAAGCAGCACAATAGGGATAACAAAACCCATTTCAGTCTCAATTTAAGTTTAATTCCCCATTGGAACTTGAAATGAAGCTGTAATGAACTTGAACTTGCAACAGTGATTATCTCATACATGCATATAAAAGTGTCCAGATGTAGTAGTGGTGTTCCCAGATATTATTCTGGAGGTCACTCAGTTCTTCAGAAACAGATGAAAAACAGGGCATTATGGTTGAGCATATTATTACATTGAGCATGGGGCAGCCAGTCGGTTTTTTTTTTTTTACTTTATACTTAACAGTATAAAGTAAGAGCAACATATAGCATGATCAGAGAATTTTTAAGTGACCTGTATAAAAATATTTCCATCAGAAGTTTCTAAATTAATCCATAAAACATCAGCAATGTTATGCAAAGAAAATACACGAAGGTGAGGGTTGATTAGAACTATAAAGTATTTCAAACAAACCAAGCAGATCTCACCAGCATCCTAGGAACTCCCTAAAACCATTTAGGCTTTTAGGGAGATGTATTCGTTCCTTCAGCTGTCCTGTTTTACTGCTAAAATACTAAATTATATTTGGTAGACATGAATGATGATTGTGCCTACTTATGCATTTTATAGGCCAGAATTCAAGTGAAAATAAATTAGGCCTCCAGTGGATGAGAGAATGATTGCTGAGGTCTAGGTCACAGGTAAAAATCAGCCCACCAAAATCAAGAAAGACCTGAATTTGAGTTCTTACTTGTAACATCCTTGTTCTCTGATAGAGGTCACCCAAATTCTAGGTCTAGGTTATATTTCCATGGTTTCCTACAGAGAACTTGGGGGATTCAGATTAATTCTGAATTAAACACTCAAGTGTATCCAGAGTATTTTCTGAGAAGCTACGCCATGCCTACAGGCACAATTTTTAACTTTTTTCTATGTGAGAATGTGGTGGCCATCCTTAGGACAAAGAATATAAGTCAGGATGTCCATTTTATCCCAGGAAAATATCAACATATGCTCCAATATCACTAGCATCTAAATTATACATCCTGTTAGTGACATCCTGTTAGAACGTCGGCATCCACTTCTTGTTTTCCTTAACTCAGACCTGACCACCTCTCTCCAGATTCCCCACCCAACTGTTTTCTGTACCCCCTCTGTGTTAGCTGCCCAAATTCATGTTTCAAAAAACATATCTGATCTGTGCACTGCTTAAGAACAGTCTATCTTCCTGGATTTTTCCATCTCCACAATTTTTCTCTTCCCAGACAACCCTACAGGTCCTTGGAGCCATTGTCTTTGGCACACATGGTCCCTGTCTCCTGTGCCCTTTTCCCCTTCTCTGCCTAGTAAACTACCACATCTTTATAAAGTCTACCCTGGATGACACCTCCTGGGCAATGGTTCCTTGTTCCTTTGCTTCTGCTTGAATACCACTGTTCACCTTGAGATCTAGGTTTAAATGTTGATTTTGATATTTTTCTCCTTTTAATCTTTGAGATTCAGAGTTAGAATTCTACAGGTAAATGTAGAAATGTTAAGGTAGAATATACTTTAGGCTTACCGAGTATGTAGACCAATTATCTCAAATAACATTTTTGTTAAATTTAGTCAAGCTTATGTACATAATACTAGCTGGTGTTTCCTCTATGGCTCTTTGCATTAGTGTGGTGCCCATTTGCCAAATCTCCTTACTCCCACTTTTTAATACTCTTCCTTAAAAGGAACCCTTCTTCCTAATAACTGTGCATGAGTCCCATCAATGGTATTCTTACACTTCTAATGGAGTTCTTATGCTTCTTAAGAAACTCTAAAATGACTACATAGTTTATAAAAAATCTAGGAAAAATAAGTTATTTGTACATGTCATGTCTCTTGCAGATGTTTTATGTCTGTAACTGTTTCCAAAATGTAATACACAATACTTATTTAGCACAGTAAAATTAATAAATCATGTTTTTTAGAAATAAGTCTAAAGAACAACAGCAATAGTTTATATATATAAACACAGAAGAAGATAGTTATGCATAAGTAATCAGGCAGTAATTTCTGGAGAAATAAATTTTAAATAGGTAATTCCTAGGGAATAAATAAGCTCGTTTAATAATAAAAGAGCAACAACATTTCTCTTTACAAATTACTGTGCATGTTAATAATTTATGCTGCATCTAATATTTTTAATTATCATTATCTAAATTATAAGAAATTAAATACTTATTATTATTAAAGATATAAATATTTGAGAAAAATCCCTATATATATGATATAAATATATATATATGCTATAAATATATACATATATATAAATGATTTCTGATTGGCAGTATTGTAGCAAAACATTTTTAGAATTTAACAATTATTTCAGGTAAACTAAGATGAATTATAAGAGTGAATGATTCAGTTGTTTTATTATAAGCATGACTAAATTAGTTCTTGAATTATAAGCATGTAATTAGACATTACTTTATGTAATAATAAAAACAAGCAAGCAATATTTTACAAGTAAACTTCTTTTTGTTAAAAAGAATCAAACTGCCCAACAGCCCATCAAATTTAAATTTGTAAATTATGAGAAAAATTTAGAGACAGAGATGCAATATGTTTTGTTCCTATATATAAATCAAAAGAATAAGGTAATATTAGAGGTTAAATAATTATAATGTCAAATGCTTTTTTTTTAAATCATCACCGTGGACTATAGAGATAATTCTATTTTACATTAGTAGACATACCTTGTCGATTATTTCATTGTTATTTATTAATAAACAATTATTAATGTTTATATGACACTAATAACTATGACTATCATTTGTTGAGTACAGTCAGCCTTCCATACCTGCCAGTTCTGTGTTAGACAATCTGCGGTTGGTGAATTCATGGATACAGAGGGCAAACTATAAGGAACTTTCATAGCTGCGAGTTTTGTTATCTGCACACACCAAAGGACAACTGTACTCAATATATACTAGGCATACCAAACATTTTGCATGTATTCATGTTTGTGTGTGTGCATATTTAGCTTTCACATTAATCTATATATAATGATACCATTGTCATCCTCATTTTAAATATGATACAATGAATCTTTAGCAAAATTGTGTAGCTTGTCCAAGTAACACAAGTAGCAAGAGAAAAAGCAGATTCAGACCTAGTAGTTTCTGACTTCCCAGTACATGAGCATCATACTATATTTGGAATTACTATGTACTGTGTATGGTGCTATTTACTAGAATTTTTTTAAACCCTGATATTTATATAATTATAAGAATCTATAGGCTAATAACTTATATGTTCATTTTTAACCAACTATTTATTACCTTTCTATTTATATTTCTCCAGTGGGAAGTATTTTAAAGTAATGAGAGAAACAGCTAATTCTTCTTTTACTAGAATGGCATCCATTAGGATACAATCCTCTAAAACAAAAGGATAAATGTTCTGGTAAATTTTAGCTTCATATTTATACAAAAGAATGTCTTAAGTTACTATTAGATTAACTTTGGAATATCATTTGTACTAAGTCAATCCTTCAGACTCCCCTAACCAACAGCAGTTGGCAGCAGTTTTCAATGAATTATTTGCTTTTATTTAGAAAAAGGAATTGAAAAAAAGAAAGTAAGCATTTTAGCCACATGCTTCTGGAGCTGGACAATAGTAATTCATCACCTGATGAAAAATTGTAAGATCAGTTTCTGATATCGATGGTGTTTCACATGGATATGACCATAGACCTTTGGTTAATTGATTTGTAGTTTTGAGTAATGAGATATGGTGTCTTAATTGCCTTCCATATTTCTTGATTTTTTTATATCTTGCAAATTGCCACTTATTAATTTGACCATAAAATGAATTTCTACCCATTCTGATATTCACCTTTCTGGAAAGAAATATATTTAATGCCTACCGCATACCCATAAAACACACATTTTAGCCAAGTGCAACTATTGCACCGAGTCTTGAGTACCAGTCATAGATTATATGGTTGGTTTTATTATTTGCATTTTTTTCCTTCTAGGTTATACCTTCAGAATTTGGCATACACAACATATACTTCTTGATGCAGTCTTAAATACTTACTGTTGCTGCTTTTTTAATCTCTTATTTTCTTCCTATCCCTTTGCAGTTCGACTTCCAAACTACTAGTCCACGTAAACTGTGTAGTTGCAAATCACAGATAACTACTTACTTGTCAAAGCCAGGGATGTAAAAAAAATATTATTTGTATTAGGTAACTATTTCTCAACTTGAGTCATGTGTAGACCTGTTTAAGGGAAAATTACTATTGCATACCTTCCTTTTGGACATAAACTATTTTTAGCACGGTGTTATTTATATATTTACAAACTTAAAACCAGACCTATATTTTCTACATCTTTAGCAACCACAAGCCAAAATAAATTTACAAATTACATAAAACAAAACCAACAAAATTTGAGTTAGCATAATTCATATAGTATGACCTAATACTTTTTTACTGAAATTAAAATGCATGTGACAACAATTCAGGTGGTCTATCTTTTATGTGCTGTGTGATGATAGGATTCTTCCATTACTTTTTTTTTTAACTACATAAAAAAAACTTTTTGGTAAATGTACCATAATTTCATCTAGCTGGCATTTTGCTCCAAACTTCATGAGTGCAGTAAGCCAGCTTCTGTTACTCTCCCACTGCCCATGATGACAGCATCTAAAAATTGGGACCAATGTAATTGTAAACAATGATGTAAGTCTTAATGACTTGTTTGTGGACCAAAATTCTGCCATGTCTTCCCCTCAGTGTGTGTCTTTTGGCTTGAAAAGTGCTCTGTGCCACCTGGTCCTTTTTATTTGCCTCACACCTTGATTATTTCACTATTCTTCCCACTGGCTTTTCTGCTTCCAATCTCTCTACTGCAATCTACCCTGCACAGTATTTTCATATCAATATTTTAAACGCAAGTATACCATGTAGAATCGTATGATCAGGCAGTGGCTTTCCTGCGCCTGGCTCTCAAGCTCCTTTTGCCTCTGCTGGTCACCTACCTCGTCTCCTCATCCCTTTGTCAGACCAGCTCCTCCCTGTGTGTCTCTCCCTCTCATTTTTCACATAAATCCTGCCCCTCCCAACTCACATAGCAAACATCTAACACGCAAATATAACAAACACCATAAATCCTTGCCTCTATCTTGTTTCCTTGTCTTCCTTTGTCATGCTGTACCCTCTCACTACATGTCCTCCACCATCCCTCCAATGTCAATCCTGCTGGGGCCATAGGCATGAACCAGGCCTGTCACAGGTCACCGTAAGCCTAAGCCCACACTGACAGCCTTTTAAATTCTAAACTTTTATTTCATTTACAGAGAATTCTACATAATTTTTTCTAGTTATTCCGGGTATATTGAGCTCTCCTGGGTATTCTGTAGGGCCATGTTGACAAGGATTATAATCTACATAATTCCTCGCACAATGCAGAGTGTAGACAAAGTACAGCACAGTTGTTAACACGAGAGACTTAGGAGTCATAAGGAACCGAACTCAAATCTTATCTCTATTTCTTATTAATAGTGTGAGTTTGGGTATGTGAGCTAATATCTCTGAGTTTTCCCCTCTGCAAAATGGATCTTTGTACCTTCCTCACAGGAGTGTTATGACGGCTAAAGGAGTTCACTGGGGTGATGTGATCAGTACTTGTGAAAGTCAGGACTCAATGCACAGTAACTTTTATTATTGACTTTTTAGGAATTTCGTTGATGCTTTATGAATGAGTGTTAATTTCCTTTTTTCTATGTCCTGTAATTTTCTGTGTTTTTTATGTTGGTGTAATAGCAGCTGCAGTGGCAGGTTCAGAAAAGCTAATTTCTCAACATAATTACCTCGGAAAAGGAAGGGAAATGCCGTGGAGATTGCTGAAGAACAGAGAGATCTCATGTCATATGTGCATGGTCTCTAGCTCTGCTCCCTCCCTGGGAGCATTTCCTCCTAATATATAAAACCTAAAAAGTGAGAAAAGGACTCCTTTCGCTCTATTAGAGATGGGGCATGGGAAGAGAGATCTGCTTCATTGTGTGGGAGCTGAAGAGTATCATTAATCTAATTGTTCTGCACACAATCCCAACTCTACACCCCATAATGAGATCTTGGGCCTCCTCTGGAGGCCTCAGCTTTCTCATCTGAAAAATGAAGGGGTTGGACCAGGTGATCTCTAAGGGTCCCTCTAACTACAACAATTTGAGTTGAAGAAAAGCTTTAAGCAATTTAGAGAGAGCCTAAACAAAAGAGAAAAGTAGGAAAAAAATGCCCCTTTTCTAAGCTCTATGTCTTTGTGTCTTATTCAATTGAGCAGAATAGTCGATACGGAACGTGATTTCTGACTGATGTGCAACAAAGCACAAACCAAATGGCTAGAAAAAGAAACTGTAGTGCCCTTATAATTCTCTTGGTTCTACTAGAATGAAACTACTGAAAAACTCTTTATTTTTTATCAAAAAAAGTTAACACTGAGCAATTACCACTATTGGCTCCGAGTGATATTTTGCACTCTCCCTGATAGCCATTTTCTTGGCAAACAACACAGCTATTTCAAGAATTATTGCAGAGAATTGTTGCAAGTGTCAGAAATGATGGCTCTGTTAGACTCAGTCTGATTATCTGCTTCACTCTAGTTACAAAAAGGGATAGAGAAGAAAAAAAATGTATCTGAGATAAAGTACTATCTTGGAGTTTATAATTGCTCCCTCTGTCTATACTCCTTATAAGGAGAGTTCTCCAAGGAATTGATTCACCTACCCCCATCTTTCATATGTGGTCTCTTCTTCATTTCTATTTGTCTTGCTTTACACCAAACCTTTATGATTTTTTACCTGGACCACTGCAGTGTTCTCTTAGTTGTTCTAATTTCTCTAGTCCTTTCCCTTTCAATGTACTTGGCACATTTCCCACAAAGAGTTTTTCCTAAAGTTCAACAATGATCAGGTCTCCCCCTGCTACATGCAGAGCAATGGCAAAATTGCCTGGAGTTTAGGAGCTTCTGTCATTTCAAGATCAATCAACTTTTTCCACCTTCTTAACTAACTCCTCTCTCTCCCTTTCTTATCACTCTAGACTGTACTAAGTTTGGACTTGTCAGAATTCCGTGCAGATGTCTTTAATTTTTCCTTTTGAGTGCCTTGTTTGTGCTTTCCTTCTCCTGAGTGGTTTATCCTCCCCCTTCAACTCTACCACCTCTATATATCTTGTAGGCACCAGCTTGGCTTCCTCAAGAGCCTGTGAAGATGCCCAAGGCCAAACCACTCGCTCTCTCCTCTGGGCCAGCACTTGGTTTTGGTGCTCTCATCACTATCTTCCATCGTAGCTAATTTAAATTTTGATGAGAGTCTAAAACATCTTATATACTCAAGAAATACCATTTCTAAAATTAAACTGGCATTCCAGGCCATCTTGTCAAGCTTGTTCCTTAGCTTATGATACAAGTTTAAGCTGCCATAAATCACATTTGTTCCCATTATTAAATAATTATTATTAGAACCCATATTTAGAAAGGTAGGGGAGCATTGTAGATTGGCCCTTCTCAAAGTTTGTTTTGTAATATATTGTTCCATAGATTATTATTATTATTATTAATGGAAAAAAGAGTTGTAGAGTGAAATTACCTTTTGAAATGTTCCTCCTCTAGGTCTTATTTTTCCTTGGGGCTTCTATTATCACCTAAAATAGTATATTTATTTGTTTGCTTATTCCATGCCTCTTTGACTAGAATATAAGTTTCATGCAAGTAGGAAATTTATATCCTTTATTTTTGTAGCCATGCTACTTAAAGTTTAGTGCAATGCCAGTCCTCAATAATTCTTGGATAAGTAAATTAGAAATCCTGTTTGAGGTTTTTAACCTGTTTAAGGTTTTTAACCCAGCATTTCCCCACCTTATTTAATCACACATATCTTGAGAAATATTTTTTCATGGAGCTATATTCTGTATTCTTAAATAGGCTGAGAGCTACAGATAAAAAATGGAAAGAAATTAATCTAGATCCATGGTCAAGTGACTATAACTCACAATGCAACAGTACCAATTTAAAAAAAGAAAAGAAACACTCAGCATTAAACAGAAAAACATAAGGAAGTAGCATCTGGAAAGTAGATGGACATCTTTTAAGATCATTCATTAACTCTGAGTAGATAATGAAGTCTGGAAGCCAATTTTAAGCCTTTCCCAGTAGCCATGATCAGAAATAGTATGTTGAATACAAAATCTAGTGCCAGATAATTAAAGGTCATTAGTGGTTATTAGAAATTAAAAGAGGAGTACAACAATGCATTTTAGCACAGTCATTTTGGTAATCGTTTGTGTTGATAAAATGCTTCTAATTAGCAGTGTTGTGTTTATATGTTCACTGGAAGGCTTTAAACCATATAACCACATGAAGAAGAAAACAGTTCAGGAAATATATACACTGCATTGAAATTTGTATGTGTACGTAAACCCTTGGGACCTACATAACATTGGGCTTTAACATTATATGCAAAGATGCTGCTTCAAACACACTATCAACAGTGCAGATGTTCTAATTCATTTTGATATTAATGGTTAAGTGCTCAGAAATTCAATCTTGGCTTTTTATTTTTTTAACTAAGCCACCAAGAATATATTGCAAAAATTTCTAATGGTGTCATAAATGGAAAGAGGTGAATTTTCTAATTAGGTCACTTTCCTACATTCCCCTCCTCCTACCCCCTGGACACCTTTCTCTTCCATTTCATGTTGAGATGAATGAGGCAAGTTTTGAGGTTGTGAACTCTGACTTACTAAAGATTTTTTGATAAACATTGAAACTTCTCTATTTTATTGCTAATTCTCAAGCCATAAAATATCTTTATTTTTATTCCTAAAAAAGGAAAAAGATGAAATCCTGTATTCTTCTTGGATCTTCCTTATTCATTCTTTTGCTCTGTGCCTCCAAGCACGCTCACCTCACATACCCTAAAACAATTGTATCAATCCCATTGGCCTTTGGAGGCTCTGCACTTTTTTTTCCTTTCACTCTCAGTGCTCTGAACATAGTAGCTTAAATAGAATAGAATGCTGCCTCCCGTTCTTTGGTACTCATTCATCAGCTACTTGTAACCTGATTCCTTTTCCTAAAATTCTACTGAAAGTCAAAGGCTACACGTCCCATAATCATTGAGTCCAGAGACCTTTGTACCTTTGTTCACTTTGTAACCTCCTCAGTCTAGCTGCAGCATCTGACACATGGACCACACTGGATTTCTTTGAATCTGTGCCTACATCATTGTCTACTTCTGGGCTCCTTCTTCTCTAGCCTTACAAATGCAGGTATCTCTCCAGAGTTTTGCCTTGAGCCCATATCTGGATATCTTCATATCCATGATTTTATCTAATTAGCTCACTTTTTGCATGAAACTTCCCAATTTAGGGTATAGAACTATGGTATAGATCCTGTCCCAACCTACCTTCTTATTATCCATATTTTACTAAAGTCATGCATCAAACTTAGCATGTTTAAATGTAATGCATTTCCCCCCCCGAAACCTGACATTTTTTAAACCTTTTTCTCTTCCTGATCTTCCCCTATCTAAAATCTTCACATATACTCTATTTTTAAATTACTTCCGTTTTAGAATTTGTAACTTCTTCACCCTTCCCCTTCACTCCCAGCTCAAGTCCTCAGTATTTCATACGTTCGCCATTGTAATGGCATCCTAATCAGTTTCCCTGTCTCTAGGTTATTGCAGCCCTGTGTTGCAATACTGCTCAGAACGCCCCTATTTACTGTTGCCAGGTGCCTCCTGCAGCACATAGCTAAGCACCCCACTTCACTGCCCATGAAGGCTCTGTGTTTGCCCACTGTCTGTCTAGAGAACAAAATCTAAGTTTTTATCTTAAACCTCAAACCTTTACAACATAGCCCCATCTCATTTTAAAACAAAGTAGTTGAATTTATTACTGCAAAATATATTTGTTTTTAGCAATTATATAAAATACATAAACAACAAAAAAGAAATATCCTAGCATTTAATTTTCCTGCTTTCTTAGCACCTCCATCATTATAACCAAAGCAGACCATGGGTCAATCCCAAATACATCTGCCCTTTTCCTATTTCCATACCTTTCCGTATCATTTACATCTCCCTCAATCTTACCCAATTTTTACTCATTGAAACTCTCTTCATCCTTCACTATGCATCACAAAACTCTGTTTCTCTAAGAAACCTTCCTGGATCTTTGAATTCCTATAGCAGAGATTAATGATGATATATGTAAAGCACTTTGAGCAACACCTTGGGAGTTATCCCTCTGGTATATTTTATATTCTGCCTTTTTCACAGTTATGCAATTGCTGATGTTTTTAGCCATGTACTTGTTATATCTAAAAACTAAACTTTAATATTCTTGAATGTATCTTATTCTCTTTCCCTAGGATTTGCATCAGCCATATGTTATCCAGGAGTTGATAACATAAATTGTAGCATCATGCTGTTTGCATGGTATGGTGGGATTAAAAGGAAAAGTTAGGAAGTAGAAATGGGAAAAGAATAAAGGTAGGGGAAAGAGAGAAAGACCCTATCCTTCTAGTGAAAGTGATTAATATTGTAATAGTTCCAGGGACAAAAATTCCAAGTTGATTCTTTTGAACAGTCCAATTCAAAGAGTGGGTCAAGGTGAATGTTTGAGAATATACAGCACTGGGAATGGTGGTGTTCAGTCGAGTTAGTTCATACTCAGCTTCATCCATTTTAGATGCAACAAGGAAAAGCAGAAGCAGGATTCTATCATTGACAGAAGCTGGTGGATTCATCTAGCAGACAGTAATACCTTAGAAGTGGCGGTAGTAGGAAGGGGTTGAAAACTTGGGAAACCCATGAGATTGTGCAGCAAGAGGATGTAGATCAACTTCCTCCTTGAGATTCAAGAGCTTTCATCCCTTTGTGCTGAGCAGTTGAAAATATCTCCACTTCCCTGCAGATGGATAAGCACCACTGCTATTTTGACAAGCGTGGCTCCCTGTGGACAGCTGGGATGCAGCTGAATTTTCATTCCATGAAAGCTCTTCAGGAAATATTTTTATAATGCCACTAGCGTATGCATCGGTTGCCTTCCCATCTGTCTAAATGGATGTATTAGGAGTTAGTGAAACTTACTAGAGAGACAGGCATGTTAAAGGCAGGAACACAGCTTCTGATCATAGAAGAACAAGGTGACGGTAGATTACAGTCAGCCCGTAGCAGTGGAGATGGTGCCAAGTAGTCTGACTTGTTGATGGATGGATATGAAGTGTAAAGAATACAGAAGAATCGGGAGGCCTGAGGTGTTTAAAAGGAATGTCTGAGAGTGGGTGAGTGTCATTTCTTGTGATGGGAAGTAAGGGAGGAGCTGATTTGAGGTGGCAACAGAGTAAATGGGACTTAAGTTATGGTTTAGCCTTATTACCTTACAGTGTCTGTGAGACATTTAAGTGGAGATGCAATATGTGTCTGTAATTCAGAGCAAAGGTCTAAACTAGAGAGATAAATTTAAGATACCTCAGCTGAAAATGACATTAAAGTCATGGAACTGTTTGAACTGGAGGAAGTATATGTAGCATGGGAAAATAAAGTGCTGTCCTAAATCTTAGGACACTTCAAGATTAGAGAGAAAGGGAAGAAAAAGCCAGAATCAAGCAGCTGTACATCTGGTCAAGGTGTTCACTGTCTGCATAAGAACTGACATTTAGCAAAAGAAGGGAAACTGAGGATTCTTAAAATTTATTCACTTATTTTTACTATTGAGGGTGTGTTGAGTGCCTTTACACAATTCTCACAATAATCCAATGGGAGAGATGTTAAGATTTTCATTTTAAGGGAAAGAAGTTGAGACTTAATGAAGTTAGATAATAGGGAGCTGAGCTCATTTGCTTTCATGTTATTCATGTCTAAATTTTTATTTGGTGTTATTGATTCCTGCTACATATCCCAGGCTGCTTTTGGAACAGCATAGGCTATAATGGGGTATATATGGACTTTTACTTTTATTTGGCAGCTTAAGAGCATCCCTAAAGTCTGCCTGCTCTGCTAGGTTTCCTGCTCCAGTAAGGAAGCTAGGTGTGGTGATGGATTTACCTCTTTGTTCTTGAGTGTTATCAAGAATGGAATCAGAATCCTTAAGCTGCACCTTTACATGTTAATACTCTCAACTGGGGAGTAAAAGATAGCCCAAACTCTAGGAGAGTGACCAACTAAAGGAATAAAACATGGTTGTTTACCTTTTTAAATACTTTAGCAACAAACACACAGAATGTTTTAGTGACTAGTCTCCTTCGTTTTATCCAACTGACTTTGAAGCAATTAAAACTAAGTCATCTTGTTGGAGTTTCTATAAAAAGAAAAGCACAATTACATTATATAGGAACTAGAAAATTAGTTACAGGGGTATATCTACATCTATGTACCTATTTCTTTGTAGAAATCCCCTATTTGTCCACGAACTAATGTATATAAGATGTAATGTATTTATTTTCTTTTGTTCCTTTTTGAAGATTTTCTTTATAAGCTTCACTCCACATTTCAGCTTCCATGCAGCCAGGCTGGAGGAATGTCAGTCTCTGTTGTTCTGTGCTCTCCTCCTGCCACAAATCTTACCTTACACTGAAGCTTTGAAATTTGTCTGCATCAGTTATCAGCACTATGTGCCTATTTCCTATTGATCATGGTACCATCAAGCCCCGCGGTTTCCCTGTATCCCAGCCAAACTCAAGACAAGTATCTTTGGCAACGCTAACCAATGGCTGAGGGCAGCCTCGCCCCGTGCATCCTGCAGACCCCTCTGGTGGTCCTTCACCAGGCACACAGAACAATGAGCAACCCTCAACCTCCTGACACCAAACTTCATCCCTTTGTTTTCTCCCCAGTCACTGCTCTCTGTGCGTCTCTCTCTCCCCCTTCCTCCCTGCTCTCCTTCTCCTCCTCTTCCTCCTCTTCCTCTTTCTTCTCTCTCCCCTTCTCTTTCTCTCTCAACCATTAAAGATCCTTTTACTCTCATTACCCTTCCCAATGGACACCTCCAATTGTCTCTGTCGTGAAAGAAGGGCAAATTTATTTCGTTCAAGCAGCTCTTGCTTTCAGTACTGCTAAAATCCCTGGAGCACAAGCTTTCAACTACAGCCTAAAAAATAAAAGGAAGGGCTGGGCGCGGTGGCTCACGCCTGTAATCCTAGCACTCTGGGAGGCCGAG